>OY992881.1:110470888-110630888 GCA_963921405.1 Cepaea hortensis
CATTGAACAATTGGTTCCTAGACAATATTCTGTTAGTTCTACTCTGTCTTAAATGTTTGTCATGTACCGAATAAGCCTTGTAACGTTCTTCTCATTGCGTCCAACCAACAAGTTTTCGTGCTGAAATTCCAAAAGGTATGCTGGTGTGTTTCTCCTCCCCCCCCCCCCCCCAAATAAAATACTTTCATAATGTCTCTACATGAGTAAACTACAATACTATACCAGCGGCTGTGAGTAGATATTATGGATAAAGAAGGGCAGATACCTAAATCCTATCAGGTTTTACGAAAAACAACTTGCATATTTTCACCGTGCTCATAAAATGTTACCTTGGTTTCACATATTGTGATGTTGTACTTTTAAATCTTCAACTCTGATTTTTTATTGCGTGGGACCAGACTAGTAACATAAGTTTTTATACGGTTTTCTCTGGGGTTTTCCTTTATTATACTGTAATACGGGCTATTATAGAGAGAGATCGTGGATTGCCTGCCTATTTGAAATGTAAGGGATTGGAATACTTGCCTACTTTAAAGGAGATTGTGAGATTCTTGGCTAATAAACTGGGATCCAATTGCCAATTTTAAGTTTGAACCCTTGAGAGAATTGGCTCTTATAAAACGCAGTCGTGGTTTACTTGACTGTTATATATGCTGGTAGCGACTTGAAACAAAGGGGAAACATTGCACTAGAGCAGTGGTTCTCAACCTTTTTTTTTTGGTTCATGCACCCCTTCACCATATGTTCGGAATGTCATCTCTTCCCTTTTCGTATTTCCCCCTATCAATTACCCCAACCCCGCCCATAATCAATATACTTAAGTATGGAAGCTAAATTTAATAACACATACTAGAACATGTCTAGACGTCTACATAAATCGTGATTTGCGGGTCTACTTATGTTATAAAATGAATTTCAGAAGGGCGAGAACTACAGAACCGAAAAGTAGGAAGGGAAAAACAATATCAATTACTATTTTCATGTATTAACGCGATTTGATATATTCTTAATTCCCCTCCCCCGGAAAACTTAAAATTCCCCCATAAATGTCCCCATCGGTTGAGAACCACTGTCCTATTGTCTGAAAATGAGATGCCTGAGTTGTAAGAATAAAAATAAATTTTGTTGCGTATCCCTTACGGGACGTTGCAGTCAACACCAGCATTTTCATGCTGCTGTTGATGTACTAGGCAAGTGTTACGTTCAGTAGTTTGTCATTGCTTATAACGAAATAAAAATAAAGCAACGTCTTACTTGAATTTCAAGCTTAGAATAAGAGGTTCACTGCCAGATCGCAAAGTCAAAGAGCAGATTCGATTCCGTTGATAACTTTCTACTAAATTATGGCTGTCTATCAGGGTATCCGGACTACTGGCACTGATGTAGATTGTTTGTTTGGAGTGAGACCGACGACACATAATGTACACATCACGCACCTGTTAGCATTGACATGAAATGGAGAACCATGAAACACATATAACAAGCTAAGTCACTTGCTTACAAAAACAATATTCATGGCAATTGATAATTGCAAAATTTACAAATCAATAGAGTGCACAGTGAATATAAAGTGTATATATGGTATGGAAACAAACACTAGAAGTATTATTCTTTTTATTTGAATTCTCTTGACATCAGAATAAAGACTGCGATTTGCTTTCTGTGTAGGTTGCATTGTCTTCTGTACATTATGCGGGTTTTCGCAGAGATTGACATTGAGGATTGTTTCAGCCGTGGACAGAATAAATCTCCCTGTGCTATTTTTCGTAGAGCGTTGAAGTGTGTGTTAGGAATGTTGAGATGTTGGCCCATATGTACACATCACTCTACAATATGTCTTTTGATATGTGTGTGTGTGTGTGTGTGTGTGTGTGTGTGTGTGTGTGTGTGTGTGATAATCGACTCTCTTGTGTGATATTGCGAGTTTAAAGATACTTTTATCCAGCCCTGAACAACAGATATTATTTATTCTTTTGAACATGTAATGTTTTGATTGCTAGTCTCCCTGGCAGAAGGATTAAGGATGTTGTTCGTAATCCCGTATACCCACGTATGAAACACAGCTGCGAGTGATTCGGCAGCGGATCGCGCCGCGCTGGTTACTAACGGAGGTATGTGAGCCGGTCGATCAGAAAGCAATGGCAAATTAATGAAGGTATAACTTGCCAAGACATCAACAGCATCTGTAAAATGCTAGTGTTGACTGCAATGTCCTGTAAAGGATATGAGGACAAAACGTTATGATTATTTGTATTAGGTTTGTTGCTGGCAAGAAGTCATTGGTAATTCTCATTGCTATACCCAAATCGTTACTTCTGCCTCCTTGGTAGTCAAGTCTCTGGCTACATCTGGTAACGGAACTTTTTGCTTTTTTTTTTTTTAAATTTAACTGAATTAGGCTCCCAGATCCACCCGCAATAAAAATATGTAGCAGGAAATATATCGGGGAATAAAGGCAGCAGAGTGATCTCGACCACAGCACCTATTAAGCGCCGTCCATCATGTGTCATGTTGTTGTTGTTGTTGTTGTTCTTCTTCTTCTTCTTCTTCTTCTTCTTCTTCTTCTTCTTCTTCTTCTTCTTCTTCTTCTTCTTCTTCTTCTTCTTCATCTTCTTCTTTTTCTTCTTCTCGTCGTCGTCGTCCTCCTCTTCCTCCTCCTCCTCCTCCTCCGCCTCCTCCTTCTCCTCCTCCTCCTCTCTTCTTCTTCTTCTTCTTCTTCTTCTTCTTCTTCTTCTTCTTCTTCTTCTTCTTCTTCTTCTTCTTCTTCTTCTTCTTCTTCTTCTTCTTGTTCTTTTATTCTCGCCCACCTTCATCTCCTTATCCTCCTTCTTCTTTCTCTCAAAATCTATCCTTTAATTCTCATGTTCATGCTCTAGTTAAACAAATAGCCAAAAAAAAAAGTATACCAACTTGCCAAAATTAAAAACTTCCTGGACGAAAACACAAGAAAGATATTTTATACTTCCCACATACAAACACATATTGATTATTGCTCCACAATCTGGGATGGATGCTCCAAATCAATAACAAAACGCCTTTATTCACTCCAGAAAAGGGCAGTGCGTCTAATCAATGGTGATAAATTTACAGACAATTCTAACCTACATGAACGTATTCAGTTACTGCCACAACACAAACGCCTACTTTTTAATAAGACTAAACTAACTCACAAAATCCTATTTCAAAATACCCCAAGCTACCTATGGCCATTGTTTAAATATAACGCAAGACATAGTGAACGACTAAATATACTTCATGTCCCTAAACCTAGGATAGACTTATATAAAACAAGCTTAGCATACTCTGCCACTCAGTTGTGGAATAATCTTCCACAAGAAATCAAAGACACCACCAATCAAATTACATACAGTCGCAACCTGTTTGAACACTACCCAAGGACAGACTACATGCCCCCTTAAAAAAAAAAAAAAAACAGCAACAAAGACAATAATAATGGTAAATTATCTCGAACGTCAACTAGCCAGAAAAAAAAAAAAATTCCCATATGTGTGGCATGTTACACCCACCTTGGGTATTTATGATGCCCATGTTAAACATTGCCTCAACGAGTCATGTATTATTGATTATTTTTCATGCGTTTTAATGCTTATTGTTCTTTTGTTGTTAAAAAATTGCTTAATAAGAGATGTTGAATGAAAGAATGAATGAGGAAATAGAGAAGAAGGGCAAAATGTCCGACGGGCCTGCGTGCCCAATTCTTAACCCTTTGAAAATAAAGATTTTCGTTCGTTCGTTCGTTCGATATGCCCTCACCTGTCTCACACCAAACCGTTGCTGTCCTATACAGTTTCTTGCCAGTTGTATCAGAGGAAAAAATGGAGAAATTATAATTAATAACACTGACATAATAAAAAGATGGACAGAGTACACAGAAGATTTATTCTGGGACAACAGGGTCATTAGACCAACATTGTATAATACTCAAGATGGACCAAAAATATTAACGGCTGAAGTAGAAAAGGCTATTAAAAAGATGAAAGAAGGAAAGGCTGCAGGTCCTGACAAGATAACCACAGAGATGATTAAATCCTTATCCAGCTTTGGCATTGAAACTATCACAGAATTATGTAGTGATATATATAATACTGGGTACATCCCCAGGGACTTGAAAACATCCATGTTCATCACACTACCGAAGAAGCTAAAAGCTGTTGAGTGTGAGGATTACAGAACTATTAGCTTAATGAACCACATAACTAATGATGAAATGAAACACATACTACTCAAGGTCATACAAGAAAGAATTCAACATAAAATAGATGAGGAAGTAGCTGACGAACAATTTGGGTTCCGCTAAAGCAGCAGCACCAGAGAAGCAATTATCTGTTTGAGGATGTTAATTAAAAAATATATAGAAGTTCAAAAAAGTATATATGTTTGTTTTATAGACTACAAGAAAGCTTTTGATAGAGTGCAACATGAACGACTAATTACGTGCCTTCAAGATATAGGAGTATACGGAAACACATCAGACTTATTAGTAACTTGTACTAGGAACAAGCGGCGTCTATTAGATGTGGTAATAACTATACGTCGCCTATAGAGATAAAAAGAGGAGTACGGCAGTGGTGTGTACTGTCCCAAAGTCTCTTCAACCTATATACAGAAAGAATTTTTAAACAAGTTGAAATGCCTGCACTTAACATCAATGGAAGAATCATAAACAATCTTATATATGCTGACGATACAGTGTTACAAGCAGAAAGTGAACAAGAGTTGCAAGACCTAGTGGAAGGAGTAAACAGGCACAGTGCAGAATGTGGCTTAGATATTAACATCCAAACAAACACAAGTTATGATAATTAGTAGTGAAAAGGGCAGGTTATCAATGAACATCACAGTAAATGCGCAGATACTATAAAAAGTAACAAGTTTATATTATCTTGGACATATAATAACAGATGATGGCAGAAGTTAAATGGAAATTTTTTTAAAAAATTAGGAATGGCTAAAAATGCTTTCAACGGCATGAAATCAGTATTAACATCTAGAGAGATTAATAACGCATTAAGAACGAGAATTGTCAAATGCCATGTATACTCAACGCTACTGTATGGCGCGGAAGCCTGGACATTAAACAAGCAACTAGAAAGTCGCATAGAAGCCCTGGAGATGTGGGTATACAGACGGATAGATCGAATTTCATGGAAACAAAAACAATCTTCTTCTTCTTCTTCGTTCATCCGGAGTTTTTTTTTCGGATGTGATTGCGATGTGCCTGTTTACAGCAGAGCTGCGTTCTTGCGCCGTTAGGCCGACACATCCGACTTCTGCGGGCATTTGTTGACCGGGTTAACCTTCCCGGGGGTTTCTTAGGACGTTTGACTCTCACTGGTGTGGTGTTATCTCCCATCCTAGCTGGCCCATATAGAACAGCCAAAGACATCCTGGTCAGCCCTCAAGGGAAGGCAGGGGCAGACCATGGGCATTCCCCGCCATCCAAGGAGGCTTCCATAATTGCAGAGCCAACACACAGCGCTCTGGTACTGGGCTCACCCAAGGAATCGTCACGTCCTGCACATGGCTGCTTAGCCTCACTTCCGTATATTGAGCCTTCCGTTCACCATAGGCTGTTCTTTCAGAAACCAGAAGAATGCAGTGTGCAGATGGCATCCACACAGTGAGCTTTCGACTCGGACTTTCCGCGCAATGGATTTGCTATCCGAGCAATATTCCATTTCGTGCCACTAGGACACTTTTTCCACCTTATTTGAAGCCCACACAGTGAGCTTTTGATTCGGACTTTCCACGTAATGGATTTGCTATCCGAGCAATATTCCATTTCATGCCTCTGGGAGGCTTTTGTAACTGACATACCTGTGGTATGAAGTGTGGCAGTCTGAATACTTCTTAATACACCTTTAAATGTCAACCTGTATGTAGTTAAAGTAAGCTGCGGTCAACTTGAGCTTGTTGATATCTCCATAGAGCTTGTCCTCAAATGAAGCAGGTGTGGGCCAAAATATCTTTCTCTGTTCTGCATATATTGGGCAATCCTGCAGCAAATGTTTTGCTGTCATTTTTCCAGTTCGACAATTACATTCATCGGTATCTCCTATTTTTAGTTTATTGAACAAGTGGTATTTCAGCCTGTTATGTCCTGTGCGGAGTCTGAAGATTGCTACTTGTTCTCTTCGGTCGAGTTTGTAATATGCATCATCCTTCTGGTGGCCTGGATGCTCTGATTCCCATTTGGTTCTATAAGTGCTTTTTATCAACCTCTTTGCCTCATTGTAAGTTATGTCTATGTCAGGCTGTGGTAGTCGTCCGCCCTCTTTTGCCAATCTGTCAGCCTCTTCATTTCCAGGTATACTGCAATGTGATGGGATCCACTGTATTACAACTTTTTTGGATTTCTGGCTTAGACCATGGAGTGCTGCTCTTAGGTCAGCTATTTATGTGCTGTTATTGCTCTTCAGTATTGAGACAGCTGACTTTGCATCTGTGAAGATAGCTATTTGCTTCTCTTTATTTTCCTCCATCAAGAGCATTTCTGCTGCAGTTTTCAGAGCCTCTACCTCTGCTTTGAAGTTACTTGAAAACTTTCCAGTTGCCACTGAATGTGTTTTTTTCACTCAATTTTTTTAAATTTAGGAGAATTCCTCCTCCTCCATTCTCTATTGAATGTTTGGCTGATCCATCTGTATATGCATGGGTCCAATTGCTGCTTGGGTAATGTTCTTTTATGTAGTTTAGGGTTATTTCTCTTCTTTCGGTTTCATGCTGAGTGTTCTTTTTCTCAATACCAGGAATGTTTTCTATCATCTCAGGCAGTTGCTGCTGTCTCCAAGCTGGGAAGTTGTGTGCATTGTAAATGGGCTTGACTGTTGATATGTGAAGTATGGGATCTGCCCTAATCTTTCGTTTTGCAGTTTCTACAAAGTTGCTACGCTTCAGTCTTCCTTTTCCAAAACCATTAAACCTGTTATACATAGGGTGGTCTGTCAATCTTCTAAATTTTTCTGCTTGTTGCTGGGCTCTGCTATCTCTTCTGTCCTGCATTGGTTGTAAACAAGTGATCTTTTCTAGTTCATTAATAGGCGTTGTCTTCAGGCTTCCAGTTATGATTCGCATTCCTTGGTTTTGGACTCTACTTATTTTGTTAAAGTTTGACTTAGCTGCTGTTGCCCAAGCTGCAATGCCATATTCCAGTACTGGCCTCACCCGTCCAGTATATAGCTTCTTGAGAACTTTCTCATCTGCTCCCCACGTTGTACCAGCGAGCTTTTTCATGATTGCCATTCTTTGCCTTGCTCTTGTTCGATTTTTCTCAACATGTGTTTTCCATGTCAGGCGACGATCAAAGGTGACTCCGAGATAGTTTGGATTTTCTTCATGGCGCAATATTTTTCCATCCAATACCAGCTTAGGTTGCTGAGTATTATTTGAGAGGGAGAACACTGTGCATGTTGTTTTCTCCTCACTTATCTTCACTAGCCATGATTTTGACCAGTCCTCTAGTGCTAATAGGGCTTGCTGTATTCTGCTGTTAGCTGTACTAATATATTCTTCAGATGTCCATATGGCTAGGTCATCTGCAAAGGATGATGTGTGTACTCTCGCTGGAAAATTTTCCGTGATGTCGTTTATATATGCTAGGAATAATGTTGGTGAAAGAACTCCTCCTTGGGGGACACCTTGCTCCAACAGCATCATTTTGCTTGTTTGTCCTTGTACTTTTGTCCTGGCAGTTCTGTTCTCAAGGTAGTGGCTGATCCATTTGTACATTTTCCCACAAACATGCATTTTTTGCAGTTTTACTTTCAGCCCTTCCTTCCATACTTTATCAAATGTTTTTTCTAAATCTATCCAGACCGCTAGTGTGTGCGTTTTCTCTTGGAAGGCATCCTCTATTTCCTGAGCTATATAGGTTATTTGATCTTCAGTGGATCTGTACTTTCTGAATCCTGCTTGGTGTGGTGTTAAGAGTTTGTTTTCTTCCAGATGCCATGTTAGCCTGCCATTGATAATGCGTTCCATTAATTGTCCTACACAGCAAAGTAGACTGATAGGTCGATAGCCATTTGGTTCTTCCAGGTCTTTTCCTTTCTTTGGGACTGGTATTAGTATAGCTTCCTTCCATGCCTGTGGGACTATTCCCCTCTTCCAGCTGTAATTTAGGACTGCTAGTAGTATCTTATTTGCCTTTGTCCCTAGTCCTATTAGCATTTTTTGTGATTCCATCCTTTCCTGGTGATTTTTTCTTTTTTAGGGTATTCATTGCCTGTTCCATTTCTTCCATTGTTAGATTTGCCATCATATATTCTGCTGCTGTCTCTGTATTACTATGATGTATATGTTTATCTTTGATTGCTTTCTTCTGTTCGGTTGTAATATCAATGTGGTTTGCACTGGCATAGTGTTCCATTAGTGCATTTGCAGCCTTTTTTCCTGTAAGCAAGGCATTTCCTTGTTTAATTGTTATTTGTTTGTTTCTAGGTCCTTCATTGTTCATGGCTTTCACTAGTTTCCATAGTTTGTTTCCATCCCTGTCAAAATTCAGGTTTTCTGTTTTTTCCCTCCAACAATCTCTTGTTGTTTGGTTTACTGTTCTTTTATATTTTGCTGAGATGGCTTTGAGAGAGATGTTCGCTTCAATTGTTTGTTCTCTCTCTGCTGTCTTCCTGGCACCTTCAACTTTGTCCTCCAAACTTTGAAGTTCTTCAGTCCAGTATGGTTTGTAATTTTTCCTCGCTCCTCTTGGAATGGACTCAGTGGCTGCCTGTATTATTGCTCTGTTTAGACTTTCCACCATTTGCTTCATGTTGCCATATCGTGTATTTATGTTTTCACAATATTTGTCTGTTAGTGTGGCAAATCTGTCCCAATCTGCTCGTTTGTAATTCCAGAGGGGCAAGGGCTTTTGCTCCTGTGGAACATACTCCATATTTATTACAAGCTTGATTGGTCTGTGGTCACTACCTGCTAATTGATCCAGCACATGGCGGTCGATTTTGTGGAGGATGTCTCTTGTGCAGAAAGCTAAGTCTGGAGTAGAAGTGGTAATCCATCTTCTGGAGTAGAAGCTCGGTGTGTCATCCGCTTTGTTGAGTAGATGGAGATTTGAGTCTATTTCCCAGTCCTCCACTTCATCTCCTCTTTTGTCAGTATCTGGGTATCCCCATCTTTCTGAACGGCTATTAAAGTCTCCGACAATAATGCAATTTGTGTCAGTTATTTTCATGTTTGAGAGTGTAAGATCCTTATCTGCTGGGCTATAAAGATTGTAAATTCTTATTTTCACGTCCTTTATCATTATATCAACACCTATAATTTCTGTTTGGTTGTCAGAGATCACAGATACTTCGCTGCAAGGTATTGTATTTCGTGTAAGTATTAGAACTCCTCCTTTATGTCCTTCGCGGTCGAAACGTGTGGCCTGATATCCCCTGACTGAAAATTTGAGCTTGGCATTGAGGTGTGTCTCTTGAATGCATGCCACATCTATTCTATCTTTATGAAGACACTGTGTCAGGGATTCTTTCTTGTTATAAACTCCTTCGGCATTCCACTGTAGTATGTTGAGTGTCCTTGGTATTTGGTCAATAGCTCTTAACCTACTCCTCTGTGCCTTGACTCCAAGGCACAGGGGAAGGTGACCACCAGTAGTCATGGGTGGACCCCCTCGAGGCAGGGGGCCCGGCACTATCACCGCCTGATGAGACTTCACGGGATTAGCACCATAACGATTAATTTTCATCGGATAAAGTTACGTTGCACTTCTTTGTCAAGCCTGTGGCTCAGTACATCCGATTTCGACAAGCATTTTTTGGGATGCTTTCCCTAGCCTTTGACTGTCTCCAGTCTACCTACAAGGCAGCAGGTTTGTGCGTCACTTCGTCTGGTCCCTCTCCCTTGACCTGTCCGACATGGGTGACCCTACCAGTAGCTGTGCTACCGTCGGCATAGCTCTTGGGGTCATTGGAACGCGCAAGCCCCTCTACCTCGTCAAGGTGGACGCACGGCAGAGGGGAAAAACAATCTAATGCAGAGGTCCTAGAAAAATTTGGAATGAAGAAAGAGTTGATTGAAGAAAGTAATTAAAGCGGAGACAAGTGAAATATTTTGACCACATTAAAAGACATGATACTCTTATAAAAACCATACCGAAAGGCAAGGTTGAGGGCAAGCAAGCAAGAGGTAGACAACGATACAAGTGAAAGGATAACATCAAGAGATGGACGCGCATCAGCCTGAAAGAATGTACAGTCAGGGCGAGAGACAGACAGTGTTGGAGATCCATTGCAGCCAACCTGAATTGCGGAGACGGCACCTGATTGATTGATTGATTAATAGTTCCTTGCATACCCTACTGATATCAGGGGCTCAGCATCGGGCTCTGAGGTCAGTGACCTGTTATATCGAATTTCCCCATAATTATGATCCAAGGTAACTAACCTCAACAACCATGGATGCATGTATGTACAGTTGGATTAGCTGTTTAAAATGGATGGGATTTAACCTATAGCTCATTTCCAGACAATTATGACACTATAGACCAGTGTTTCCCAACCTTTTTTTGTGTGCCATGCCCCGCCTACGCCTTTCTAAAATTCTTATGCACCCCACTCCCACCCCCACACCACCTAACATATACATTATTTTTAATATTCAAATATTGAAATGTTTACTAAAGAAACTTGAATGATAGTTGATAGGTTTTAGGAGGCAATCAATAGGAAATTATTGAGCAAACACAGTAAGTAAATTTTCAAAACATATAATGGAGAACTAAAATTCAAGTACAATATAATTTTAATGAAAGCTGTTTCTATATTATTTTAATTATTAGTAACTATTTATTATTTAAATTTTGTGAGATCCTTGCGCTTGATGCTTGCTGCAAATAGATTTTATGTCAGGTTCCAATTTAGTTAACTTCAGTCTCAAGTCTGACCATTTTTTTATATACAGCCGATTTCTTCCATTTTCGAGTTGCCCCCCTTAACAATCGAATTGCCCCCCTGTGGGGCGTAGGCCCCACGTTGGGAAACATTGTTATAGACATACTCAAGAGTGTCACATAATAGACCAACGTGATTTATCTAGTGATGAGAATAAAAGGCGTTCTGAATTAGCGGCATGTTCAAGGCCAAAGGTTGTTTCAACAAATCCAGAAAATGTAGCGGCACTTGTTTACATGGGGTCGACAAAGTGGGAACATTTGGAAGTGAGTGAGATGAGTCCATACATCGCTTTGACAGTTCATAAACAGGTTGGATTGAACGCGGAAGTACTCAGCTCGGAAGAAAACGGTCCGTCTGTCATTAGAGTTTCCGGACATCAAGAAGATTGGCGGTTTGTTGTGGAAACTGTTGTTGGGATCATACAGTAACTCGCTAGCTTGGTGGGGGATGTCAAAACAAGTGATGACAACTCTGACAGTGACTAAGCCAGGGAGGATAGATTCTTGACAATGGATGATATGCCAAAATAACACCTGCAGGACATCAATACCGTCACGTGACCAATTTTAGGTTTTGCCATAAACCATGATTGGGAGAAACAGTGTTGACCAAAACCGTGGATTAATATGGACGTGTTAGTGGGAGAGCTCTACAGTGTTAGATTAATTTAATATTAACTAGCATGTGTCGTTATGGTAAATTGTAGCAGCCATCCCGGAATGAGGCGGTTTTGCATAAGGTAGTCAATATAGTCTAATTAGTCCTAATTAATATAGGCAGTAGTCTTGTTAAAACTAGAGTGTGATGATTAGCACTGTTAGTGGAAAACTAGCTAGAGTAGGGAAGTGATACTTGGCTCTGTTAGTTGAAAATAGATTAGTGAAGTGTTGATAAGCTTTACTAGTTGAGAATTGAGTAATGAGGGATAATTGGGATATTCCAGTAGGTGTCCCTGGTGGGCGGGGTTCCGCATTTTGTTTGTTGATTGTTTTTTCTTGTCTTGGCCTGATGATAACCAATGGGTTGAGTCATCTGTCCCTGACAGAGTAGGTTCATTGTATTTTACTGAGCAAGGGCCAATGGCCACGATCATCTAATATAGATCAGTGACGGGGAGGCTATGACCAGTTGTATGATCTATTTTACAGGTTCCCTCTGGTTGGAATGAAGAAACCGGAAACAATGAAAAATCTGATCCCGGATAAATTATGATGTAGAGAGATGGGCCAGCAACTTTCGCAACGGAAGAAGCTGATAAACATTGCTCGGTGGAGCTGAATGGTATAAGTATCCTACATGAGTGCATACCAATCGTTAACACACCTGAAGTGATGGATGTTCAGCCCACGTGGAACTAGATCAGTAAGAACTGATGGTCACATTAGATGAAACCAAACATTGAAGTGTAGTTGTTCCACGTATCAAGGAAATCAGAACTGTCAGACAATATCTAGTAAATAAAGCAAGCCATTTTAGTCTAGATACAATGACTGTTTAAGAGTGAAAATATAGAACATTTCGCTAGAAGAAAACGTCCGGTTCATGAGACAGCGTTCCATTATTTTTCACTGTGCGGAATTATGAGATCTTGGTTTTTCTAAAACTATTAGGAACGGTTGTGTTAGGAACAATAATAGTATTTTTCACGGATTATATTTACATGGGATTCAGATCTCATGGTCATCAGAGCTCCTGGAGGAGGACATGTCTGGAGAGAAGGATACGACTTCGGTGAGGTCCATTGGGCTGATTCTTGTGATGTCGTGTAATCCTTGCCATGATGAGTGGACTCTGAACATGAACTCTGTGGTCTGACCTATACATTTACATTAGAACACACGAGACACATTTTCTTCGCATACACGTCTCATATACGTTACACTTTTCTTTTAATAAATTAATCTTTATTAATTTTTTGGAAGCAACAGTTGTTGAGTTGTTGCGTTGGGGAGGTATGAGAGGGAGCATAGTACGACAGTGAGGGAGTTAGTTAGTTAGTCGACAGATCATCCTCGTTGCACATCGAACCATTCAGTCCATAAGTGCTCGGATCCCCTCCTCAGCAAATCCCGCACCGTGTAGCGGCTAACGACGCCAGTTCTGTGTTGGTTTATCAATCTTCTTTGGCTTCCTGCGTAGTGTTCTTGTTTGACCACCCCTCTTTTAATTTGCTGCTCCCGCAGTCTGGCCATTGTTGTAGATTTAAAGTCATCACTTGGTTCTCGCAAAAGTCTCACTTCTCGTAGAGCATTCAGAATGTCAGCCTGGTCCATGGCGCGTCCGCCCTCCACAGTAGTCTCACCTGCGAGCTTGTCAGCCCGCTCATTTCCTTGTACTCGAAGATGAAACTAATCTTTGCCAGCCGAGACCGATTCAGAGGCAGCAACCATTCTCTTCGGATCGACCCCTCCTCTATCCTCTTGATCATGTTCATTGAGTCGCTAAGGAAACAAGCCCTAGTGAATGTCTGTGTCTCGAGCCAAGTTATTGCTTTACTTACTGCCATGACTTCCATGGTCAGGCTACTTGTGGTTTCAGTGAAAGCACCAGAGTCCTCCTTCACAATTCTCCCTCCGGCCCGAGCTGTAAAGGCCCATGAGTATCTCACATGTCGGACGACCGACCCATCTGTGTAGATGACCGCGTCACCGTCTAGCGAATTCTCGAAAATCAACGCTTGTACTTCAGCCTCCACAGCAGCCGGATTTTCTTGTCTGCATTTTCTATCTAGTTGGATGCAAACTGAAAAGGATGTGCAGATGTCTGTTGGCACTTGCACCAAATCCTCGCCAGGTTCTAAGTCCTCAAGTGAACACACCTGTTGAAGAATGTCTTCGGCTTGACCCATCCACGACCATCCTCTTTTTAACCTGCTGCCCTTCACCTTCCTAATTTCACTATGCAGTGGATGTTGTGTGTTTGCGTTAATTCTGAGGTAGGCGCGTGCCCTGCAAACTTGTATTCTCTCTTCAATGGTTGGAAAATCAAGAAGGTAGCGCATCGCCCTGCATGCTGTATCTCTTGTACATCCAAGAATAATGCGCATAGCTTCATTCTGTATCCTTTCCATCCTTTCTATCTGCTTATGGCTGAGAGTCAGGATTGCCATTGCATACTCCAAAACAGACATGACCAGCCCCTCGTACAGAAGACATAGATGGCGCTGCTCACAGTTTGCTGCCGCCATCACCCGCATCGCTGCCAAACCCCGCTTGGCCTTTGTTATCACCTGGTCTATGTGCACATTATAAGCAAGGCTTCGATCAAACCGTATCCCCAGGTAATTCATTGCCTGCGTTCTTTCCACCGTCTCTGAACACAGCATTACAGTTGGTGTTGGATTGTTGACAATATGATTATTCAACGAGAACCAAGTCACTGTTGCCTTTGTTGGGTTTACCATTGCCCCAGCTTCATCACACCAAGTACTTATGCGATTGAGTTCGGTTTGTAGTTCCACAGCAACCTCCTCTCTATCCTTACCCTGACGATACACTAAAACATCATCGGCATACGACAATGTCCTGCCAGGTCCAGTGATCTGCTCACTGGTGATTCTCACTGTGTAGGCGTTGAACAGTAACGGAGATAATGGTGATCCCTGTGGTAGGCCAGGATATATTGTTGTTGGTTCCGAAGTCCAACTGCCACATCTAAAAACTACTTTCCGTTGGTAGAGGGCTGCAGCGATCCAACTAAGGAGGAATGGACTTACGTTTAGTTCAAGAAGCTGAAACATTAAAAAATCCAGTGGTACTCTGTTGTATGCGTCCTCAAGATCAATCGCTGCAGCAACGGTTTCAGTGCCTGAGTGGAAACCTTCATAGACATCATGGGCAAAGACTGCTGCATTGGTCCAGGTTTCTCTTAATTTCTCTCGAAATCTGGCCAAGGAGGTCACCTCAGACAGATGCAAGGCCCATAACACTTCGGAGGAAGACACAGTGACAGTGAAAGAAATCAAGGCTGTGCTTCGACGATCAAAAAACAGTGCTCCAGGTCCTGATGGCATAAGATACGACGACATAAATAGGTGTACCGACAATGAGCTAGAGAAACTAGCAGACATGTACAACAACAGTGAGAGAGTGATAGGAAAAGGTGTCCATGGGCTGATGGAGTGTGTTGGACGGAAGCTGGTGGATTCTCCAGGATATTGATAGGGAAAAAATATTATAATGTGGGTGTTGACTCTCCTCACTCCAGGGACGACACTTTAAAGGAGGACACGACAAAGAGTAAATTATTTTCCAACTGCGCAGAAACGATTAAAGACCTTGAGCAGGCGGCCAAAATGATCAACGATACTAGCTCGTACTATCACTAGGCGGTCTTTTCGACAGATGCGTTGTGCGTACCAAAAGCCATTAAGAATGGCATGCTCCAATATTTGAGACGTGAAATTACAGACATGTATGCGAAAAAAAAAAGGTACCGTCTTACCCTAGTGTAAGCTCCAGAATAGTGATATGGGGTTAAATATAATGTGGGTGTTGATTCCCCTCACTCAAGGGACGACACTTTAAAGGAAATACACGACACCGCCTCAGCCCATTATGATGTTCCACCAATGCCTCTCTTCTCATCACTAGACCGCAGAAATATGTTTGTTTCATTCGCATTCTTTAATACAACGTTCTAGTTTCATTATACTCTTTCAGACAGTCGTTAGTTACTCTTGCAGTGCAAGTAATTAGCAACACTAGTCTCATTAACCATACCATTTTTGCTTCCAAGTTCCTCCTAACGTGTTCATTTACAGTCCAATAATCGCTGTCATAAACAGCCAAAACAAGTTCTCTATAACATTCTCTTTCTTACATCCAATGAACATGCCGTATTTTATAAGATACCTTTGATTTTCTGAAATGCAGCTTTTTCTTTCCAGACCCTAATCTCATCTCTGTCTTAATGTGTCAATATGTTGCTTCTTCTTCTTCTTCTTTCGTTCGCCTGAAATATGTTTATAACTGCAATGTTGTCTCTTGTATGAATCTAACAGTCTTTTT
The DNA here is from genome assembly GCA_963921405.1 of Cepaea hortensis. Lineage (NCBI taxonomy): Eukaryota > Metazoa > Mollusca > Gastropoda > Stylommatophora > Helicidae > Cepaea > Cepaea hortensis. The sequence continues at coordinate 110,486,826 of OY992881.1, forward strand.
TAGTTCATTCAGCGGTCCATAGAGTTTATCTTCCACTGTTGTCTCTCTAGGCCAGAAGGTTCGCCTGGATATGTTGTAGTTTGGGCAATCCTGGAGTATGTGCTCTGCTGTCTGCGACACCAAACCACATGTGCACATGGCTGAGTCACTAATCTTGAATTTTGTATACAAGTGGTTGCGTAATCTATTGTGTCCTGTTCTGAGGCGCAGAAGAATGACCTGTTCTGGTCTGTCCATAACGTGGTAGTCGTCTTGACTAAGGTTTGGTGGCTTTCTGATTGATTTGATCATTCTTTTCTTTTGGTGGTATGTAATAGGTACATCAGGTTGTTCTTCTTTTGCTCCTTCCTTAGCCAATCGATCAGCTCTGTCGTTTCCGGGGACTCCACAGTGGGATGGTATCCACTGTATGGTGATCTTACGCTGACTGCTAAGTTCAGAAAGTAGTGTCCTCAGAATATGTTGCTAATATTCTTCTATTTCTTATGTCCAAATGCTTTCGTCGTGACGCACCGAAGCATTGAAGCAGATGCAATGTTTGTGCTTCGCATGTCTTTCTGCGTGTACTAACGTCATATTTCATTTTTTCAATGCATCCGTTACTCCATCTAGCCAACTATTTCTTGGTAGTCCTCTTACCTTGTATACCGATGTTCTTAATAAATGATCTAAGCACAGGTTAAGCTTCTTACATTCCAAGTAATTGTCTGAATCATTTAATTATATGGTATTGTATATAACCAGTATTAGGTATTATCCCTACAATTGTTCTTAGCTTCGTATTTTTTTCTCTCTCACTATCTTTCCTTGTTTTTCCAGCTGCGTTTCCTTGGCATTTGATGTCACATTGTGTGATTTTACGCCAGTCTGTTGTCACCATGAGTTATATTTATATATCAATGATAAAAAACTGCGCTGCGGAGCAAACACGGCAGGGGGTTCTGATCGTCATAAGGGAATGTTTCGCCCCTTTCACTTCTTAACATTCTCTAGGGGCGGGAACGTCCAGGTTATGACACCGGGCGTCTTTCCCCTGCCGTGTGAGACGTTCGGTCGGTTGCTTTGTCCTTGTGTTGTTTCGTGCTTGTCCCTTATCTGCGAATATGCCTGCGCCCATGCTTCTTTTCCCTCAGAGAGAAGAGCCTTACACCCTGTGCTTGGTGACTTCACACGATCCTAGCGCTTTTTGGGAGCAAGCTTCTTCCCCGGCCACTGCCTCTGTCGCCTCCGTAAATCTTCGTTGCCATGTTCCTTATTCGTGACCTGTTCACGGCGCCACACTCTAGGAAGCCGGCTCTTCCTCCGGGTTCTTCGATCCATCTCTTGGTCTCTGCTGCGGAGTGTGGCTTTCGTACGACGACTACCACTCTGGTAAAGAGGTTGGGCTTCGACGATATTTGCCCCACCGAACAATCCCGTGCTCAGATATACTACCGTCGGCCGAATGGAAGGTTATAAAAGTCGATACGAGACAGTGCACGTTCCTGCTCTTTTTGAGAGACTGGTTCCGATGTTGGTGAATTATAGTTGCAGACAAAAACTTGACAATAGTTTTGTCGAGATTTGTCCCATACTTCGTTGCCGCAGTTCCAAAGCCAGCACGAGACCTCTTCGGCTACTTACCCAGTTGTTTCTGCGCGCCAGTTCTCGCTTGTCCTTTGATGCCTAACTGCTTTACCACTTCAAACACAGAGTGGGAGATTATGTCACGACCATGTCACAATACTCCCAATCTTGTACGTGTGTTGTTCCTCGATATTCAACTCATATGGAACTGTCTGCTCAATCAGCGTTAGCCGTTTGGCGAACGAGGAGTGAAGTATAATATCAGGTCGCAAGCGAAACTGTTGGATCCCACGCGCCTTCAGATCCACGGTCAACTCCCAGACTCTCGCACCATTGAATATAGATGGTAGGATGGCAGTGCAGCCTTTCTTGTCTCTACGGTGATGCCAAGCTCTGACGAAGTAAATTCCCATCGGCCTCGCTCTGGTTCCTATCGTCGTCCCGCATTCGGGCTTCACCCACTATGGCTGCCAGCTCAGTAAGAACTTTATTATGGCGTCAAGTGAATTAGCATTATGGTATTTTGCATGCGGACAGTAAGTGCTCCGCTGTCTGGACCTTATTACAGAAGGGACAGGAGGGGTCGGTGGCTTTCCTCAGTTGACCAAGTTGGTAGCCGATGATAGGACATCTAGAGAGACCGGGCGAGGAACTTTAAGCGCTGTAGTGCTGCCTCGGACAAAAAAATGCCCTCATTCAGGGCGTAATGGCTTGTGTAGGGATGAAGATGCTCATGCTTAAGCATGATCGAGGACTGCATGAGGATGCCCAGTGGACATTTTGAAACTCATAGCAATGTTACGCCCCAGTGCTCTGAAACAAAGGAGGCTGGAGGTACACGCAGTCCAAGTAGGGACTAAGGAAGTGCGTGTCCGACATAGATAATATTTTTTAAAAATATTTGTGATGTGTTTACTTGTATATCATGTTAACCTATTATGAGAAATGTAAAGACATGTATAAGGGAACTGAAAAAAGTGTAAGTTATAAGATGACCACGAAGTATGAATTTTGTTATATGTCATGGGTAGACTAAAAAAAAAAAAAAAACAGACTGTCAAAATGGTTGCACAATTTTGAAAAAGAGGGAGGGGGCACACTGCCATGTGCCAAAATACGATATACGGTACAAGGACAGTCGACAAAAAACAGGCTAGAAAAGAGTTAACAAAAGAATAGCGATAGTCATCACGAAAGCGCGATATAGTAGGAGACATGTAGAATAGTTACGATAAATCACCTATAGAATGACGGCCCAAGAAAGAGAAAGCACTCATGAGGCTTGACCTCAAAACATCACGGGACCGGACGAAGGTGATGTCTGAAGGGCCTAGAAGCTCAGTTAGGCCGATAGTTTGCTTCGAAGAGGTTGGAAAATGCAGTCAGCGTTTGAGAACATCGAACAAGTTATATTAATATCGACATCAAAACAATTAAGATGCGCTGCAATATCTGGGATATCCTGGAATACCAAATGGAATTGCTACGATGAATTCAGTTCGAATTTAGCGACGTTTAACCAGGCAAGGTATATTGTGACATTGTCCAATATGGCCAGCCAGCTCTGTAAGTTGACTTTACATTAAACAATAACTTTTGGTGTGTGAAAAGGTAGCGACATTCAAGACGCTAGTAGGCGATACCTAGCATTAAGACTTAAGATATCAGCCATCGCACAAATGAATATAAATATCTAAAGTCCATCTAGTCCATCTACACTCCTCTAAAATTAATGGAGAGTTTTGGTCATAGACCATAACTTTAGGAAGGGAAAATCCCAACTGCACCTCCCTGTGGTAGAGGATGGAAACACACCACGGTGTGGCTAACACAGCTCTGGGGACCGAGTATCCACCGGAATAAGTGGACAACTCTGCAGCTGAGCAGAGCAGGGCACTCACTTGTCCTTACAGTCGGAAATGGCTGTCAAAGACAGAGGTAAAAGACCACCATGTGGATGTGGAAGGCAAGGGGAAACCACCTCATTATCTTCCCAAGACTTCATGGCAAAACATATATCAGAGTTAGTGAACGACGTTAATGGCTGTCTTAGGACATCCTCGTCCGGTAGGGACAGTCATGAGCCACATGTGATACCAGACCGTCATCCAGCTACTGATGGCAAAATCATAAATAAAATAAATAAATATAGAGTAGGAACATGGAATGTTAGGACATTAAATGAGCTAGGAAAGTTGACCAATGTTCCAAGAGAGATGGATAGCATGAAAATGAATATACTAGGCGTTAGTGAGACGAGATGGAAGGGATCGGGCATAATTATAGCTGGCAATCACACAATAATTTATTCCGGAGGGTATACACATGAAAAAGGTGTAGGAATAATTTTAGACGAAAAAACAGCCAAGTCAATTAATGGATACTAGTGTATTTCAGATAGAGTTATTATGCTAAACATCAAAGGCAAACCAATAGATATAAATATTATACAAGTATATGCACCAACAACAAGCAGTAGTGATGAAGAAATACAACACGTCTACGACGAAATAGAAATGGTGATGGCTCAAAATGGATCACAAGAAAAAAATAATAATACTTGGTGATTTTAATGCAAAAGTAGGCAAGGGAAAAATGGAGGATGTAGTGGGAAATTATGGTTTAAGTACAAGAAATGAAAGAGGGGAAAAGCTAATAGAATGGGCAAATATCAATGATATGATAATTGGAAATACATGGTTTAAGCACCATAAAAGACGACTGTACACATGGAAAAGCCCTGATAAGAAAATACGCAACCAAATTGACTACATACTAATTAATAAAAAATTTAGAAATGCTTTAATTAATGTAAAGACAATGCCAGGTGCTGCATGTAATAGTGATCATGTACCACTATGTGGACAAATAAAAGTAAGATTAAAGAGAGGGGAAAATTTGGTTAAGAACATGAGACTTAATAAAGAGGTTCTGAAAATAAATAAAGAAATGCAAGAATAATGCAGATTGACTGAAAAATAGGTACAATGTAATAGCTAAAATACAGAGTATAAATGAACAATGGGAAATGTTAAGGGACTTCATTCATCAAACTAGCAAAGAAGTATTACCGGAGAGAGGCAAAATAGCTAAGAAAAAATGAATGAATGAAGAAATCTTAAAACTGATGGACAAAAGAAAACAGAGTAAAAATGACAAACAAGAATACGCTAAGATAAATAAAGAAATAAAAGATAAATGTTGGAAGGCTAAAGAAAGTTGGTTAAACTAGCAATACAAAAAAATCGAATTAAATTCCACTAAAGATACAAAAAATATGCACAGACAAATCAGTGAGCTTACAGGAAGAAAAATAAGAATAAATACAATGTGTTTGAAATCAAAAACAGGATAGATATTATTAGAGGAAGGTGCCATAATGAGGTGGAATTAGTATATAAGAGAATTATATGATGGAGAAAGGGGAGAATTAACAGAAGATAGTTACTTAGAAGGTCCACCTATTCTGAAAGAAGACGTCGCTGACGCTATGAAACGTATGAAGAAAGGAAAAACAGCTGGGCCAGATGAAATCACAATAGAAGAATTAGAAGTGTTGGGAGAATTTGGAGTAGATATATTAACCAAAATGTTGAATGATATTTACAGCAGTGCATATTTACCTAGTGATATGCTGAAATCTGTATTTATAGCTGTACCAAAAAGACAAGGAGCAATTGATTGTGAAGATCTTCGTACAATTAACCTTATAAACCATATCACTAAGCTTCTACTCAGAATCATAATGAGAAGAACCAAAAAGAAAATAAAAATGGAAATTAGTGAAGAACAGTATGAATGTGTGGAAGGAAAGAGCACAAACAATGCAATTTATACATTACGGACACTAATAGAAAGGTCAATAGAGAAACAGAGAGACATATATTTGTGCTTCATAGATTATACTAAGGCTTTGATAAAGTAAAATATGATGAACTGATAAAAATGTTGGAAGATATCAATATTGATGGAAAAGATTTAAGAATAATAAAGAATATTTACTGGAACCAAGTAGCAGCAATTCAAATGGGAAATAAGGAGGGTAGTTACGAACAGATAAAGCTAGGGTTACGACAAGGGTGTGTCTTGTCACCAGATCTTTTCTCCCTGTATAGCGAAGTAATAATGAGAGAGATCAAAGAGATGCCAGGAATACTAGTTGGAGGTTATAATATAAATAATATACTCTATGCAGATGACACAGTATTGGTGGCGGATAACTCAACAGACCTACAACAATTATTAGACGTTGTAATAACAGAGAGTGCAAGGAAAGGACTCTCCTTGAATATCAAGAAAACAGTAACAATGGTAATATCAAAGAAAATGGTGATACCAAAATGTGACATAGAAATAGAAGGGAAAATCCTTAACCAAGTGGATAATTTTAGATACCTAGGGGCATTTATAACATCAGATGGAAGATGTACAACAGAGATTAGGAGCAGAATAGGGCAGTGAAAAGCCGCATTTCAGAAAATGAAGAGTATCTTATGCAATAAGTCACTATCACTGAATGTAAGAAAGAGAGTGTTGAAATGCTATGTAGAACCAGTTTTGCTGCATGGCAGTGAATCTTGGAATGTAAATGAACAAATTAAGAAAAAACTAGAAGCAACAGAGATGTGGTTCCTGAGACGAATGTTGCGAATTCCTTGGACTGCCAGAGTAACTAACGACGACTGCCTGAAACAGGCTAATGAAACTAGAACATTATATACAACAATACGACAGAGACAAACACCTTTCTTCGGTCACGTGATGAGAAGAGAGGCATTGGAGAACATCGTAACAACTGGAAAGATCGAGGGGAAGAGAGGCAGAGGCAGACCAAGAGAAATGATGCTGGATGGATTGTGACGGTGGCATGGAGGAATATCAGCAGCAGAGTTGATCCAGAAAACCAAAGACCGAGATCTATGCAGAGCCATGAACGCCTACGCCAGCTGGCACGGCACTTGATGATGATGAAAGTCCATCTACCCTCTGACTAATGTGAGCACAATGCGACAGTGGTCGAATGTGTGATCTGACATTATCGATAGTAAAAGGTGATCATCAACTAGGACGCTGGAGTCTGCCGTTTGTCATAATTACTACTTGTTTGTTCGTGAAGAGTGTCAGTAATCTGCAACGAGCGAGCCTGAAAACAGATCCCTGGCAAGTGCCACACGCCATGTTTCATTCCAGGTTAGGAACTTCAGTTGTATCCCTTCCCATGACATCCAATGGCACTGCTGCGCCTGTGGGCAGCCATTTGTACTCTCTTTTCGTCCTCTTCCTCGCGAATATCCTGAACCACTATATCTCTGCGTTCTTTGGTCGTCGCCAGAGACCTCAGAGACCACATCGGAGCCCTGTCATGGTGCCCGAAACCCTTCTATCCGACTGGGTGTGACTCTTGACTTCTTTCAGTTTAAGTGGTGATTGGGCAGCTTCGATTGCGCTGACGACCTTCCACTTCCTTCCCGTTATAAGCACGGGTTGTGAGGTACTGATTGTTTCATCTGGAGACTCGCTCAGCATCATAGCTAACCTGGCTTTTTCGACTTTAAATTCTTCCATAACGGACAAAGACGGGAGAACGAGCTTATTTTGTTCGCAATATATTGCAACCTTCGTCAGACATCATGGAGCTCCAAGCCACTTTCTTATGTATTTGATTATCTTCATCTCGAGTCCCCCACTGTGTCCATGCCTACATCATATATCAGCAGGGGCCATAGAGGTAAGGATGCATTGGAGGCAGTAGATCTTGAATTTAAATAACAGTCTGCTTTTGTCGATGGTACGCAGACCGTTTGCCACTGTTTCGTGTATTTCTACCAGCACATAATGTCCTTCATGATTGCATAGTACACACGGCAGAACCTCTTTACTAGTTCCTCTACCACGGTAGGAATTGCCTGCCCGGAAACCATGAAAAACCTTTCCACCGCCCTACCCTTTATGATCAACAGGGTTCTTGATATTTCTTCTGCTTGAAGCTCATCCTGAACCAGCTAGTCAGATCGTCTAGTCAGTTGAGGATGCTGAGAGCATCGCTCTCATTCGTGTCATGTTGGTCTTAAACCTCCATCAAGGCATTCATTGGCGGAATGTTGTGTTCTTCGCTGAATTTTGGACAGTGTGCGTACCCGGATTCCGCATCCAGGATCAGATGCATGACCATGACGAATAGTTTCGGCTAAATCGCACATCCCATGGTAATACCCACAGGTCGATCAAAGTAAAGGAGAGAGAAACCCGAGAAGTACTGCATGGGCATTGCTCCAATCCCCTCGGGCGCGTTATGCGTTTTGTGGGCATGCCACAACATCTTGTGGGGCACTAACCCGTACGTATATGCCAGATCTAACAGAATCACTTGGAGGTCTTCATTCTTGATCTTCGCTCCCTGGGTGGCTTTCCACATCATAGTGCCATTGTCTACGCATCCGGGGACACCAGGGATACCATCTTTTTGTTCTTCATCATATCAATTACGTCGTGATTCGGCTGGCCATGACTGAGAAGAATATTTTCCCCTCGACGTTCAGGAGAGAGGTCGGCCTGAATTGGGCAATGCTAGCCAAGTTTTGCTGTTTGGGAATGTAGATTCCGTTAGCTTTATTCCACTCCGTGCTGATGTGTTTGTTTTTTTTCCTACGCGGATATCAGTTTCCGGTGGAGTTTCTTAAGGACATTCGGGCAACTCTTGTACACTTTGCAAGGCACAACTTTGGGCCCCGGTGCAGACTTTCCCCGTTCTTTCTTGATTACTGCCACGACCTCGCTCCACAACAGAGGCTTGGCGTTTAAATCCATAGTTGGTTTCTCCGGTAACTTGAGCCCCCTAATCTCTCCTAATGGAACGTCCTGCTGAGCATCCAAGTACGTCTTCATGAGGACGTCCCTTGAACAAGTCCCTCGCAAACATGCACGGTTCCCGGAATGGAAGAATTCCTTCCGGGATTTCTGCCTGTTCCTGCAGAACCGTTCCGCTCGATAGAGGGCATTGTGCCTGGCTTTAATATTTTGCAAAACCTGGCGCAAACCCCTTTTCTCATGCTTAGCTGCTGCTCTCTACCGTTTCAGAGCAACTTTCCTCTGCGCTCTTACCCCCTCTATCAGCTTCTGCCGACTGGTCTTCTGCGGGTTAACTGCCTCCTTTTTCTTGCTGCTACCCATTTGACGCAGTGAGTGGAGGTATAAAATTTCTCCGAACCTGTGCACTTTCTCTTCTATTAACTTGTGGTTTAGCTCCTCCTCCCAAACTCCTGACAACGTCTCATCTAGTCGCGTGCATTCAGTCTTCTTATTGGCATGGGGGAACTTGATCCTCGCTATGAGACTATCAGAAGGATGCTCGGGTGCGCCATATGGGACATCGACTTGAATCTTCTCAGCACTGTGGGGTTCTCCCTGGATGAGACCTTCTAACTTCTTATCCTTTTCACGAGTGCGCTGTCTATTTTCCTGGGACGCACTCCGGCACTTCTTTCTTCCAGCATTCGCCTGTAGGAGGCAACGCTTTCACAGCAGACGCACACTCAGATCGACTGAGTTCGTGGTCGGTTGGACGATCTGGGACGTCACCGTAAGGTCAATGGCGGATCCTTCCTGCCACCCTACCTTTTCGGGGGAAAGAAAATTACATCTATATGTTCTTTCATTACACGCCACTATATATATATATATATATATATATATATATATATATATATATATATATATATATATATATATATATATATATATATATTGTCAGAATCTCCAATAAGACCTTACAGGAGTAATGAGTTAACTCTGGGCTAGTAGAGAGACACCAGACAGGGAAGACACCGAGTACTATTAATACCTCACAGGGAGACACAGTTGTGTCAGACCAGAGGGCAACGAGTACAGATGAGCGAGGGCTTTCCCCAAGCAATTGGGTTGCTGGTCCTTGCGAGAAACCGTGATATGGCAGGTTACTCAAACTCACCAGCCGGCGTACTGGCAAGACCAGGCACGCAATACTAGCGACTGCACGGAGAGTAAAGTGTCCGTGCTTGTCCACGCTATGTGTAGCGGGGGAGACTGACTGGAGACGGTAGAGAGGGCAGACGTATCCTTAACCAATACGATAGCTTTCTAGGCCATAGGCAAACATAGGGCTGTTTCATGTAGATTGTGTAATGCTAGCATAATCTATCATCACGTTGATGTAACAATGTGTAACAATGATGAAACCTAACGCTCGTAGAGCCATTCAAATGTCGGCTCTGAATAAATTGCATTCCTTTTGCAAATGTCATGAATTGTTATTTCGTGCAGTGCGAAAGTAGCGGAGTCTTGAAAAGCTGCAGCGCACAAGTCGCTGACAGGCTAGACCTCGAATTGGTGTCAGAATGGTCAAAGAATCAACGCCAGCAGCGAATTAGGGTCAGAACACATTGAACGAACGCCAGCAGTACAATTACTGTCAGATGTCAGTGAACGTTTCTGAACAGCCATAGCTGATCATCAGTGAGCATTACCATCGTAACCACCGTGTACATTCCATTGCGTGTGATACAGCCATCAATGTCACCATTCTACGAAATCAATAAATAGAGTAGCGACGAACTGCAGCCTAGAACGAAAGTACGCCAGAGTCAAACGGCGAAGACAAAACGACATTGACGGCCATACGACCAATCATCTCATTTATCATCTAAGAATCATTCAGACGATCATATCAGTCATCATTAATACCACCTATCACTATTTATCACATTCTCATTCACCAATCGCATGAAATAGTAAATTATATGAACAACTTTATGAAATATTTGATAGAATATGATGAATTGTGAGCTTGTATTTACAACTTAAGCGTGTGTCTAATTTTTGCTGCTCTACCAACCAGAACGCAGCCCGTGTGGTAGCAAATCAAACCTGTGTGTAGCGTGAAAGATCGTGGTGGAACATCTCAAGTACCATACTGTCCAACAAATTAGATGAGTATATTTTCCGAATATTTTGATATGCTCTAACTTAATCATGCATCTTCTCTTCCAGCAAATGATGTACATGTACTAACACATTATTGTAAACTAGTCTGTGCATATTATTATATTATCATTTGAACTAACATTACGCCACAAAATGGCGACACTAAATGAATGTATCCAGGCGGGCATCGCAATGGGCCACACTGGAGATAAGCTAGAAAAATGGGCAGACCAAAAGTATAAAGAAGAAATAGCTCGACAGAGAGAAGAAAGAGCTCTACAAAAGGAAGAAACAGAAAGAAAACTGCTCTTGACAGAGATGAAAGAGCATTAGAAAGGCAACATCAAAAAGAAATGAAAGAGATCGAGGAGGTTACCAAACAGAAACAATTAGAAGTAGATCAAATTATCAAACAGAAACAGTTAGACTTAGAACATGCCACCAAAGAAAAGCAGATACAGGTAGATTCAGAAACTAAACTAAAGATGAAGGAAATGAAGGTAGATTCTAACATACAAATAGCCTCTAGCAAATAAAAGAGCCAAGAAGAACAGAACAAATTTAGTAAGTACAAGGGCCTTATCAAACCATACACGGTAGGTGATTCAATCAGCGCATGGACTGAACATATAGAGTTCCAACTAAAAACACAGAAAATACCTTTAGAGGATTGGGCAATGATTTACATGAGGAATCTGAGTGGGGAGCCTTTAAAAGTAACATAATCCATACCAACAGATCTTAGAAACAATTACCAGTACATACACGATAGGATAATGCAACATTTTCTTTTGGACGCTACTGGTTACCAAATTCAATTCTCACAGATTAAACCAAAAGCAACTGAAACGTTCTTAGACTACATTTCTAACTTGCAAAGCACATTTAAAAAATGGACTAAGGCGGCTAACGTAGGTAACAACTATGAAAAACTAGAAGAGCTAATGGTAATGGACAAAGTCGTTTCTACAGTGCCTACCCCTTTCGCTAAATTCTTACAACAATCAGATATTGATTCCATTCAACAATTAGAGCTTATTTTTCCTCTAATCGGGACATATTTAAAACTACATCATATGACACAGAAATTACAGCTTTTGCAAACAGAGTCCCTGATAGATCCTACAAACAGAAAGACTATAGTAAGAAGGACAAACCATATCAGAAACCACCTCGATGTAATTATTGCAATCTTTTTCATCCAACTTATTCGATGTGTGATAAGAACCCCACATATCCGGCACACCTAGAACAAGTGATAAGTAAGCAAGAAAGCAGAAGATCATCGTTTAAATGTGCTGTAAAATGTTATTTTTGTTCTAGTTATGGCCATTATAGTAATAAATGTCTTGGGAGACAGAGAATGAAGGCAAACAACGCAGCCCTTATCGATACATCATCAGACGATGAGAGTGACATAGATCCCGAACTTGTCAATGTTTTGCCAACAAATGAATGTCAAAGTGTATCAGCAGTAACCGATATTTTAAACTTTAAGACGTGCAAAGTATGCCACCAGTTTCATGCGGAGGGGAGATTGAAATGTGGACACGTAATATCATGTTCAAATGAAGAAGCTAATGCATCATGTGCCTCCAGAGGTAACCTTAAAATCTACGATGCACAGGTCAATGGTAAACCATGCCAATGCATAGTTGATAACGGCAGTACTATACTGGGATTAAGAAGAGAACTGGCTAGAACAGAAGATTATACGGGTGAATTTGTCAAATGCCGTACTTTCTCGGGCACCATCGAGAAATATCCACTGGCAAAAGCGCATATCAATACCCCGTTCCTTACCGGCACATTTACGTGCGCGATCCTCCAAGATCCGTGTACAGATCTTATTTTAGGATGTCTTGATGCATTGAAAGAATGTACAGGCGACAACATAAAGGCCTGGAATGAAACACACATGGTCAACGCTGTAACTAAGTCAGATACAGAAACAAGTTATACTGACTTACAAAATGAAACATTACAGCTATTAACACCAAATGGTGCAGATACCAACAATACTCGCCAAAAGTTGAGCGAGGCACAAAGCACAGACCAAACACTCACACCTTATTTTAACTTGTTGTGTGAGCGAAAGAAAGTTTCTAAAAATTCTTCCTGGTACTTTAAAAAGGTTAACGGAATTCTCATGCGTTATTACACATATAATAACCATGAAATTCAGCAGACGGTGTTACCTGTAACATACCGAAAAAAGGTGCTAAAAATCGCACATTCACCACCGTTTGCTGAACATTTGGGCTATCATAAAACGCGAGCCAGAATTCTATCACAATTTTACTGGCCAAAATTTTGTTCGGACATAAAATCTTTCTGTCGCTCTAGTACTGTGTGTCAACATCGAGTACAAAAGAAAAAGCATGTAAAGACCGAAGTGCAACGGTCAGTGATAGCATCTAGACCACTTGAAAGTATATCGGTCGATATTACTGGACCCCTAATGCAGGTGTCGAGTAATGGAAACCAGAACTATCCAAACAAGGGTACTAAAACGATTCACCTTAAACCAAACCAAAAGGCTGTGATTCAACTAACTAATAAACATAATATGGTACTAACATGTTGCCAAGGGCCTCTCAACGTTGAACTCAAAATATCAGATGCGGATCATGAAATATCGATAAAAGAACCCTTAGAGATATTTCATATCAACATCCTGAAACCATACGTTTCACAAGTACAACAGACAGACGAACAGGTTGCACCAACACCAAGCAATGAGACGACAGACGAACACAACACAACTTCACTAGATAGAGCGACACACGACAGCGACAACGCAAACACGCTTAGCCAGATAACAGCACACACAACTAGTAGCACAACAGTAATGCACGAGATGGAACTACCAGTTCCTACAGTAAACGTAACTGCGACAAATATCTCGACATATAGAAATAACAGATGCAGTCAGACAAAAGACGGGACAAAACACCTACTGAAACATCGACAAGTCTTCAACAGGTTGAGATTGTTTGGACTCACATCTAAGCCGTCCAAAGTAGAATTGGGCATGAAACAAATTGACTTCCTTGGTCATACCAGCTGCAGGGGCCAATTGAAAACTGATGACAGAATCGTCACTAAGATTCTGAATTTGACAATACCAACGACCAAAAAACAGGTCCAAAGTTTACTGGGATTGGTAAACCACTATACTAAATTCATTTCAAACCTGGGAGAAATCACCAGTGTTTTTTCTAACATCTTAAAAGCTTCGGCTAAGTTATCTGTAAAAGATGCACGATTAATTAGTGCGGTATCGAAATTGAAACATTTTGTCATCGTTCCATCTATCCTTCCTATGCCTAATCCAAAACTCACTTATTTCTTACGCACAGATATGAGTGCCATATCCATATCTGGAATACTAGGGCAGTTCTACGACGGGACGTTCCACCCCGTAGCTCGCAAGATCACTCCTGCTGAAGGAAGATACTCAGCATCAGAAATGGAAGGCCTTAGTTTGATCTATTGTGTGAGAAAGTTTCATCGATTTTGGCAGGAGCACAGTTTGTAATCCAATCCGACAACTCTCCATTGTCTGTGATGCAATCTGGACATCCTACCAACAATACAAGTTACAGGTGGGCTTTGATTCTCCAAAATTACACATTTACCATCCAGCATTTAAAAGGGAGATTAAATACGATTGCAGACATTTTGAGTCGTCCTTCATCCATCCAAATACCTGAGTACAGGAAGGAAGCGACCATACACCACCAGAAACAGTGACACTGTAATGTTAAATAACCAAGTGCCATGTGTGGTGAGTAAGACATATCGTAAGTGCGTTACTATCGCCTGATACTTGACTTGTGTGAATATAACAGTGCTATGAAAAGTCTAACGAACAGACGCAGAATTAACATGCGCTGAGACACACGTAATTTAGATTATGGGAACTAACGCCAAGAGGACAGCGAACCCAGCTTAGACCCCGAATCTAGAACTTATTGAACCAACGCTTAGACCCCCAATAACAGTACAGGGTTAGCTATGGACCTACATAATGTGGTAGGCAACTATATTAATACACTATCCTTCAAGAAGAGCATTAAATACTTTGGTGAAATGAACTATGTTAGAATAGTCTACAAAGAGATTTGCTCTAGCTTCACAACGCAGAGGAGGACGTCAACTTAGTGTAATTAGATATAGAAATGTAACTGTGATATATGTACATTATTATTTTATTTACAATATCTATAACTTCATTTTTCTATTATTTGATTCTATTGCAAATTATGTAAACGCATATATAACTTTATTTTCTTATTTGTGTAGTTAGTAATCTCCATCATTTAATTAATAACCCATTTATTAAAACATCCATTATAGAAATATAATTATTAGATCTGATATTAGTTAATTAACTTATAATCATAATCATTTATACATCCATTTAGCTAATATATCATTTCAAAACTAACATCAATCATTTAGGAATTAATATCATCTTTTTCACAAATAACAGTTAAGGTAATTAATCCATTTTTCTTAAATGAAAGTAGTAGTAAATTATTTCCCTTGAAGGTAATTTAGGTCAGCACACCAAAGTATCGAAGTTACTATGTCAGGAGCGGTAACAAACCATCCTGATAGCTATGTATATATTTTGTATAGACATGACGCGTGCAAACAAAACGCACAGTCATTTGGCTTGATTACTGTTATAATTCAGCCAATCATTTATTGTATATATATATTGTTCATGTATGTGATACTATGAAACATATTTTAATGACGAGAGAATGATTGAGTGAAAGAATAGTATGAAAGGCTATGAAAGAGGAATGAAAGAAGAGAAAATGCGAGGAGAGAATGCAAAAACTTAGTAAACATTGAAAGAAAGAGAGCGAGAGAGAAAGACAGCGGACAAATTTTTTTTTCCCACCGCTGGAAAGGTCTTATTTGACTTGTCTGTGTCATGTGTGTTTCCAATGTGTTGTCAAGTTTTTATATGTGTTACAGCCACACTTTAGCAGAGTATAGAGAGAACGTACTTTGAGCTTCAGAAAACGGAATTGTGGTCACAAATAAAAATAACGAACGTTTGTAACCACAATAAACCGATTTGCGGCGCTCGAAGAAACACACACATTTAGTACACTAACGCATACACATGTTAGAGAGTTAAGTACACTGTAGTTTATTAGAAAACACGCAAACATACAGGAAAACGAACACATAAAAGTTGCACACACCAATTAAATCAAAGAACAATAACTCTAAATTCAGGGGACACAATAAATAATCAGAAACCTAAATGTAACAGTGAACATAGCTTTTTCACATGCGGAAGCAAGAAGGTGAACAGTAGAGCTATGTGTATAGAGTTGGAGGGGATATTGATGGGAACAAGAACACTTGGTGCACATGTGTTGTACTCATAATAGAGTCAACTAGAGTGTGGGTTGTCATTTTGGGCAATAGGAGGAACAGGTCAAGACGAAAGTCAATGGGTGGAAGTCAAAAGACATATGGTCAAACGACAGAAGCCATGACATAAGTCATAAGACAACGGTTTCCGGTTCACTACCAATCCTTAAGATATCTATGGATCCAACTATACTGAGACATGGGCTACTAAGTCAGCCAAGTGAAAAGATAGAACACTGTGAATGAAGGTAGAAGATATTGTTCTATCCCCAAACTAGAAAGTTCTATACTTATTGGAGATCTGACAAAATTGGGACAATCAATTTTCTTTTGTGACCAAGAAGTGTTACAAACATGAGGAAAAGGGAAGTAACACTTCGCGGAGAGGAGGGGACGCTGTCAGCATCTCCAATAAGCCCTTACAGGAGTAATGAGTTAACACTGGGCTAGTAGAGAGACACCAGACAGGGAAGACACCGAGTACTATTAATACCTCACAGGGAGACACAGTTGTGTCAGACCAGAGGGCAACGAGTACAGATGAGCGAGGGCTTTCCCCAAGCAATTGGGTTGCTGGTCCTTGCGAGTAACCGTGATATGGCAGGTTACTCAAACTCACCAGCCGGCGTGCTGGCAAGACCAGGCACGCAATACTAGCGACTGCACGGAGAGTAAAGTGTCCGTGCTTGTCCACGCTATGTGTAACGGGGGAGACTGACTGGAGACGGTAGAGAGGGCAGACGTATCCTTAACCAATACGATAGCTTTCTAGGCCATAGGCAAACATAGGGCTGTTTCATGTAGATTGTGTAATGCTAGCATCATCTATCATCACGTTGATGTATTCATATTGTGTAACAATGATGAAACCTAACGCTCGTAGAGCCATTCAAATGTCGGCTCTGAATAAATTGCATTCCTTTCGCAAATGTCATGAATTGTTAATTCGTGCAGTGCGAAAGTAGCGGAGTCTTGAAAAGCTGCAGCGCACAAGTCGCTGACACACACACACACACATATATATATATATATATATATATATATATATATATATATATATATATATATATATATATATATATATATATATATATATATATATATATATATCTTGTTCTTGACCAAAACTTTTGTTTTAAAGTTATTTAATTGTCAATTATTTGTTTCGGATTTGTAGCGCACCAAAACAAGTCATATGTCCCTATGCTTATTGTATTTTATAATGTCTAATACTGTAACTGTGCTTCTTAGAAAGCTGTTTGGCTTGTTGATTCTTTGTTTTTCTTGTATCGTTTATGGGTTGGTTGTTTGGTTCAATGTTTACTTGTTGTTTGATTGTTTTGTTTAAAAGCTGCTTGCTTGTTTGTTTGGCTGGCTGGTTGAACATTAATTAGATGACTGGTTGGTTGTTTGGCTGGTTGGTTGATTGGTTGGTTCGCTGGATGATTCGTTGGCTGGAGGTGAATTCTGAGGAAACCTAAATTGTAAATCCAGTGTATTGTGTTCATTTTGTCTTTCCCACGAATACGGCCTGTGTCTATCGGAGAGACTTTATTATAGAGTTTTCTCCCTTTACTCCTTAAAATATTTTCATCATTGGATTTTGGTATGATCACTTCCGAAGGTCAGAAACATGTGGGTTGTACAATAGGCCATGATCCAACACATAACGTTTGGACAGGGTGGGATTAGGCCTATGCTCTCCTTATAGTTCATTATAAATAGACCCCTTCATAATAATGTCCCTTTTTTCTACATGACTCTTAATTACCCTAAAAGCAAGAGTTGGATTATATCAAAATCAAACGAATCAAAATTCCAACTGTGGTTCGCGGCGATGAAACTATTAACATTAAGTCTACACTAATCAAGTCTTGGGGCTTGATCAATGTCATATTTTTATCTGGGATTTAACACCCCAACCTGATTACACAAGTGCACGAGGTATTTGATGAACTTAACGGCGTCATAGAAACGACATGGTCATCATATCCCATAATCATATACAAGCATACTATAATCATATTTCAGACAACAACATTAGTCATTGGGTTGCCACTGATTTTACCTGACAGAAACATGCTCCATCAAGAAGATTGTGAACTTACACATGCGTCTTTATAAAGATATCCCGGGTATGTGACAGGCTCCATACGTATTTTCGACTTGCTTGAACCATAACCTCCAACAGCTACATCAATCGTCTGGTTGTCATCAAGTTTCGAAGCCGTGACATGTATCTAAATAATATAATAATAAATAAAAGTAAAACATCACTTGAAATATCTGGTGTGTTTAGTGTTATGAATAGCCCCAGTTGCATTGCTCAATATATCGAATCATATTCTATTTGTAGCTAACATTTCTGCCAAAAATGTTTCCCGAAACTGCAATGCATGTCTTATGTTGCATTACGACATGTTTGCTCTTCAGTAGTATTATTAAGGTGAATCAAATGGCTGATTGTTCTCACATCTGAGCACTCAGTTTTGTCTTATATTTTAGGAAGTCTCAATGCGTTGATGTTTTAATGTATAGTTGCTTTAAATCGGTGACTTTAATTCTAAAGTTGGAAATAAATAGGACGTACGCACAGTAGGCAAGTATGCACAATGGGAACAGAATGAAAGAGTGTGCATACTGGTACAGTGAGTAAAACAGCATGATATGATTATTGGAAACAAATGGTATCAACAACATCCAAGGGGATTGTGGACATGGAAGAGACTGACCATATGATTGCATCCTCATCAACAGAGGATTTCGAAATGCCTTAAAAGTCGCAACAACTACACGAAGCGTAGACTGCTGCGGTGATCATATATTAGTCATAAGCGATATAAATATTCAATTAAAGACAGTTAAATATACACAAACAATTTAAAATAAAATTGATCTACGTGCACTGACGTGTGAGGAGATACAAGATACGTTACACGAAGAGGTAAAAAATAAAACAGATTGGATGCAGTGTCCGATCTGAAAATTCTACTTCAACACGCCAGTGACTAATGGGACATTTTGAAGAATTCAGTCAGACAAGCTGCAGAAACAAATGTCACCAAACATGAAGATGATGGGAAGTAAAACTGTGATGACGGTTGACGTCTTAAAACTCATGGAAGTAAGAAGTAATAACAAAATAACCATGAAAAATATGAAGAGAGGCACGTGCAAATTAGGAAACTGTGCAAAGATGCAAAAGAAGCATAGCTTGAGGAAAGTTGCAGTGAAATTGAACACCAACACAACACCCGGAATATTAAATTAATGCACAAACGAATTCACGACATCGCTAAGGAAAGAACACACACATCAATGGGTTGCCTACAAACTAATAATGGCACAATCGTAATGGAAAAACATCCTAATTTAAATGCTTGGTCAGATTATGTGAAAAACATGCATGATAATACAAGAGAGGAACAGTATGATATTCGAAACAATAAGCATGCGACAGCGGCCACCCCTCGGGCAACAGCTGTGAGAGGCTGGCTAAACCAGGCGCGGGTAGCCGATTTGGTGTCAAACGAAGCGGTGAAGTAGGGTATGCCTACCCAGCTTGTGAAGACAGGATCCGGCAGACTGCGCGAAAGAAATCATTCCTGATTCAATGGGCAAGACGGCGTTTACCTGCAAAGCGTTGTGGAGCGTAATGAGCACGGCAAGGCACGTAGAGCGCCCTGGCCATTCACTGCACCTGTATTCGTCTCCAGTCGTCTTGACTAGTCCTGCCACTTGATTCAGATGGACTCAGGCGAGAGAGTGAGGTCGACGAATTGCGCAACTCTTCCTCACTTTAATCCAATTCATCGCGCAAGTCATTCTTCATCCTTTCGTGGCGTACATCATTACGCAAAGGTGCAGTCTCTTGTGAGGCAACCAGGACTGCAAGAGCCGTGAAGAAAAGACAGAACAGAAAAACCACTGCAGAAAATCCTCCTCCAGAAACGTCAAGCATTCTTTGTCCACATTGTCAAAGAACACTTCGAGCCAAAATAGGCCTTATCAGCCATCTTAGAACCCACGGCTCCACACCTTCAACCCCACTGGATGAAATAAATGGTCATCATTATTCTTGATGGACAAACAACAACACATGTATGTATGCATGTCTGCCTGTCTGCCTGCCTGTCTGCCTGCCTGCCTGCCTGCCTGCATGTATGTATGTTTATATGTATGTATGTATGTATGTATGTAGGTAGGTAGGTAGGTAGGTAGGTAGGCAGGCAGGCAGGCAGGCAGGCAGGCAGGCAGGCAGGCATGTATGTATGTATGTATGTATGTATGTATGTATGTATGTATGTATGTGTGCGTGTGTACGTGCGTGCATGTGTGTGTGTGTGTATGTGTGTGTGTGGATGGATGGATGGATGGATGGATGGGTGGGTGGATGGGTGGCTTGGTAGATGGATGGATGGATGGATTGATGGATGCATGCATGCATGTATTAATTTATGTATTTATGTATGTGCATGAGTGTGCGTGTGTGTGTGTATGTGTTGATTTGCGCTTGAATATCAATGTAGGTGTATGCGTGTCAATGAGAAAATGTTGTATTCACGTGAATGTTGTATGCGTATGTGAGTACTGTATGTGATTCGAGCGTATTGTGTGTAGTGTGCGTGTGCGTGTGTGTGTGTGTGTGTGTGTGTGTTGTGTGCTCGCGGGCTCTCGTATGTGGATTACGAGTTTTGTGACGTGCTGTGCGACGTGTGTATAGATATTTCTGGTGTGTAGTGTGTGTGTGTGTGTCCGTTGTGTGTGTGTGTGCGTTGTTTGTGCGTGTAATTTACATGTGGCGTATGTGTTTGGTGTTGTTGTGTTTATTGATTTAGTCATTTCTTTAGGCATATAAGTAAGCATCAGTACATATGTATATGATTGTCCTTGTCTCTCACCTCAAAGTTTGACGGGGAAGTATAACTGTAGACAAGTGTGAAGTTATTGTTCTCTGGAAGAATATATCTATATATGTTCCCAGGTAGCCAACTCTGGCAGAAATTGACCCCATGCAGACATAAATAGTATTGATAGCAATATTCAAACACCTCAATCGCAAAGTTGCTGTGGAAAGATATATATTATTATCAAATACAATAGTAAAATTATATGAAAAGAGAATACATATTACATTAAGCGATTAAAATGATGAAGAAAAGAAAACAAACGTAACTTGCTGTGGAACACGAATGTGTGATACCTAATTCAGTAAGTAATATGCAATGGAAAGGGAATGAAAGGACGAACGAGCTCATCTCTCTCTGTCTGTCTGTCTCTCTCTCTCTCTCTCTCTTTCTCTCTCTCTCTCTCTCTCTCTCTCTCTCTCTCTCTCTCTCTATGTCTCTCTCTCTCTCTCTTTGTCTCACACACACACACACACACACACACATATATTAATATACAAGATCGTCCAGATAAGAAGGATATAGATCTAGATAGAGAGTAGGTATATGTACAGCTAGGCAACAAGGTGTAGAAGAATGAGTGATGATCCTGGCATCATCATCAGGCAAGTGGGACTCTGTCGTGTGCGTACGTCTGGTCGACACAGATGCCTCACCCGGATCTCTTCGTGCTCGAGCTGACTGTAGAATTGGTAGTAGATCACAAGACAACGAGAGACTGGGGAGACCCTATAGCCTTAGGCATCTCCCGGTGAAGCAGTCTAAGGTGACTCCGTTGGAGCTGGGTAGTTAAAACTTGTGTTCTAATGTTCAAGGTAACCCGATCAGGGTCAGTGTAGGAAGCTTAAACTCCATCGCCACTATTATGATAAATGTCAAATTTTATGGGCGGTTACTGAACTGACTGGTCGGATCCCATCTGGATCTTACCACTGAGAGTGCATATCATATCTAAGATCACACCACTACAATCACTTAAGATGTGATTATATCTTTTGGCGTCCTAGTTAAGATTGCAATAGTAAAGTCATTCACGACGCCAAAAGGTATGGCCTATCAATGAGGTAGCCATACTGCAGTTCAGGCTAAGGTTCTCTCTCACCTGAGATGGAGAATGCCCTGTCGATGGTATAGGTTATGTGCTTTGAAAAGCATAGTCTTCAATTGGACATCCATTGAGGGGACTGATGTGGCTGGCTAGCAGTGTAACAACAATTAGTTGGTGGTATCACTGGATTGAACCAATAGCCATGGTTCTCCATCTCAGTATGTGTATCTGGATTCCAACAACAGAAGGCAGACCCTGCAAGGATGTTGTTTGTCCATCAAGAATGATGATGACCATTCATTTCATACAGTGGGGTTGGAGGTGTGGAGCCGTGGGTTCTAAGATGGCTGATAAGGCCTATTTTGGCTCGAAATGTTCTTTGACAATGTGGGCAAAGAATGCTTGACGTCTCTGGAGGAGGATTTCCTGCAGTGGTTTTTCTGGCCTGCCTTTTCTTCACAGCTCTTGCAGTCCTGGTTGCCTCACATATGACTGCACCTTTGCGTAATGATGCACGCCACGAATATCGGTCTCTGGCTGCAGCCTCCCATGTGTCATGATGAATTCCAAAAGCATTCAGTGAAATTTTCAGAGTGTCTTTAAAGCGTTTCCTCTGGCCACCTTGGGAGCGTTTAACACAACGCAGTTCGCTGTAAACAATTCGTTTAGGGAGCTGTGATATGGCATTCGAGTCAAGTGACCAGCCCAACGAATCTGATTTTTCATCAGTATAGTGTGGATACTGGGCATGGATGCTCTTTCTAGGACTTCAGTGTCTGGAATCTTGTCTTGCCATTTAATCTTCAGTAGCTTCCTTAGGCAGACTGTGTGGAAGTGGTTTAATTTCCTAGCATGTCGCTGATAAACAGTCCAGGTTTCACAAGCATATAGCAGTGTGGATAATACAACTGCTTTGTAGACTTTTAACTTTGTTTGCAGGCTTATTCCAGTTCTGTCCCATACATTCTTGTACAGTCTGCCAAAGGCCGCACTGGCCTTGGAGATTCTTGCATTCACTTCGTCATCAATTGTGGCAGCTTGTGACACAGTGCTGCCAAGATAGGTGAATTTGTCCACAACACTTAGTCTATGATCATTCACTTTGATATTCGGCACAGTGTGATTATTCCCTGGAGCTGGCTGGTACATAACTACAGTCTTCTCCAAGGTGATATTAAGCCCTAAGTTGGCACATTCATAAGAGAAAGCTGAAACATTATGTTGCATGTCCGCCTCTGAGTTGGCATATAGAGCGCAATAATCAGCAAACAAGAGCTCTCTGACGGTGTCGCTGTTAATTTTGGTTTTAGCTTTCAGCCTTCTGAGATTGAATAACTTTCCATCCATACGGTAGTTGATGTCTATTCCAATGCTGTCGTTCTCGAAGGCATTCATCAACATGGCTGAAAACATGAGGCTGAACAGTGTTGGTGCCAGGACACATCCTTGCTTCACTCCATTGGTGACAGGGAAGGGTTCAGACAGTTCACCATTTTCCTGTACTCTTGCCTGCATGCCATCATGAAATAGCCGCACTATTTGGACAAACTTTCGTGGACAGCCATATTTTGCCATAATCTTCCACAGTCCTTCTCTGCTGACTGTATCAAAAGCCTTGGTAAGGTCAATGAAAGTGGATAACATTTCGCGGTTCTGTTCCTGACATTTCTCTTGCAGCTGCCTTGCAGCGAAAATCATGTCAACAGATCCACATTCTTTTCTGAAACCACATTGACTCTCGGGAAGAAGACCTTGATCGAGATGGGCTGTAAGGCGATTGAGAAGAATTCTGGCGAGTATCTTCCCTGCAATTGAAAGCAAGGAGATTCCAGTGGTGGTTGTCACAGGATTGGCGGTTTCCTTTACGTTGTAAAGGTGGACTATTGACCCCTGCAAGGATAGGATCTGAGTGAAAGCATTCGATAACAACTCTGACATACATGCATACATCAGAATCATTAATATTATGCCTTCAGTAAACAATGTTTGTAAGCCGTACGTTCCGGCTTACGGGAGCATCTTCAACATAGAAAGAGCAGCATCATCATCATCGTCATAATCATCATCATCATCATCATCATCATCATCATCATGATCATGATCATGATCATGATCATCATCATCATCATCATCATCATCATCATCATCATCATCATCATCATCATCTTCAGGTTCTCTTCTGGTCTCTCCGTCCCAGACCCAAGAGAAACCCTCATTATTAACTCCTCTACCTGGAAGGCAAAGAGTATTATTAGTATTGTACATGATAGCACTGCATGCACCCCTTTCCCTCACCCCATTAATTAGGGGTGGTCAAGCAAGAACTGTTACACTGGTCTGCTAGGACCAGTCATCTCCTATTTAGAATGCTCTTGGCATCCAATCTCAAGGTTTCTCTACTCTCTCAAGGCGAAGAATAACCCCCTTCCTCATCGCCCTAACCCAAGTAGAGTTATCCCAAGACCATAAGAGTAAGTGGGGTTGTGCAGAATAGAAGTCCTAACATTCCCCTAGGAATGGCGATGCAGATACACAGGCTATCGCTCCAAGAAGCTTGCTGAACACACTCAGGAATCGCGTGGAATATACACACCACCACAACACTGAGTAAATCAGCACCACAATCACTTCGATGTTCAGTCTGAATCGCGAGGAACAAACCCACATCAGTATGCGGTTCTATAACTCGCGCATAACCTAACTGACGCTCTTGTATGCACTGTAACCTGCGGATTAATCAAGAAACGTCCTAACACATCACTCTCCTTAATTAATTCTGTCATGTCCGCTGGAACAGCACTGGGGATTAGACCTCTCCTTGTTATTCACTGCTTACTGACTTCAGTAACTGCTATCACCGTGTTTATCCTGCGCTCTCACAAATAAATGCCAGTTCCTAAATCACACAAATAATCTATCTATTGAGCAAACACAGACCTGTACTAAAGGACTTCACTCAATCACTATTTCAAATCAATATTCAAAGAAAAAACTGATAAATAAACCGCCCCGCTGTCGTTCCCATTGTACGACTAGAATCGATCGATAGTACGAAATTAATATTCATTAGATGGCATAGTAAACAACACGATTATAGCGGTACTCATAATCGCGTAAGGCAAAATTATACAAGGCAAGTAAAGCAGTAATAGATGTATTACCTTAGAGAGGGAACCAATGCTGCACTCGGCCAAATTGTTGTCGGGTGCTGGAAAGCGCCATGAAGACAACCCTGGTCTGAAAACTCACGTCAAGTCGGTAACAAGAAGTTACTGAAAATGACGGTCTTCGGCTTGCGCAAGAGCCTACTCTCGAGGCCCGCAGAAGTTTGCAGTTTCTGGAGAAAATTACTTTTCTCGAGATTCATGGGTTCTTCCCACGAGAATCCCATCTAGGTTCAGTCCAGGGGTCGTCGAGTTCTTAACGCCAGCCCAAACTCATAGAAACTAGAAAGGATTAGAACCATCCTGAACAAGCGAATTTCAGCGGCTTCCCCGAGGCTAAAGTTAGCTCGGATATCTCCGTACCAGATTTTCCCGCAAAAGCCAAGCCTATAGGGAGTTTCACGAAAACATTTCACATGAAACAGTGTTAATGGTAAACGTACACATTTTGGGGAAATAAAAACTACAACTGGAAGATCGAGCTTCAGTCACGAAGTCACATACTGTCATGCCATCGTCTTTTCCTCCTTGGCAGCACTTAAACGTTAGATGTCTAGATCGTCTAGAAATTTGATTTAGATAAACCTTAATATATACTAGAACATAATACACAATCGTGTTGTAAATGCAGTGGTTTTTTAATTGGTTAAAGATTAAACAAAATATAACGTTTAAGATTAACAGCATCATGAGAAAATACTATTTCAGTAGGTAGGGAACTGTGAATTCTTATGCTTATGACGCAGAAACTAAGATGATGCATGAATTCTAACACATGTAGTTCTAGTCAATATAATACATTGTCATAGTGCACACATCCAATTCAAAGTGTTGAGATGAGTTCGACGGTTTGCTCTATTATTATACCAGTCCTACGGTAGCGGGATAGGGGTATCCTCTATCAAAGGAGATGTAAGGCTCTCCTTAAATCTGCAAGCCTACGGGACACTGTAGAAAAGTAAAGTTCCCGTTGTGCCCCCCGCCCCCCCCCCCCCAAACATGGTAACGTGAAGTCAGGGAGCTGTGGTTGTCGGACTTGGCAGCAGCCGACATATAGTTGTTGGTTATGGTTTCAAGTCAGCGACTTTGGGCGAAGGATCTCTCACAAACGACAATTACTACTGTCATCTACACAGTATGGTCACTGCTAAGAAGGAAAAATGCTCGACAATCTTGTTTAGATCGTCTACGATGCCAAGGGTCATGGTCCTTATGTCCAATGTTGCCAGCCGTAGTGTCGGTTTTATTTCCATGTTAATATGTGTGTAAATTGCTGTCCATGTGTCAGAAATTTGCCTCTAAGCTCCACAAACCCTCAGCAGAAAATGAACCGTGGTGAGACAGCACCTTATTGACTTGTGGCTGCCCAGCTTAGGCGGGTGGTAGTTGTCTAATGAGATACAATGATCTCTCCGAGTGACTTCCCTCCTTATTAATTACCGGGCAGAGGAGACTCGTCAGCCTTGGTTGATATCCCCTCTAAGAGAGGTAACTCTAAATTTCAAACTTCCGCTGTCTTGCCGTTATACCTTTATGGGGAAAGCTTCAAGAGTAAACCCCGAGGACAAATCCGGAGAGGGAGTCCCTACGGGAGTTCCATGTTGTAAACAAACATAGTTCTGGCAAATACTGCGACAGCACTGATGCCAAGTTGCATTGGTTACTGCCTTTCCCTTGGTCAACATAGGCGACGTGGAGAGGGAGAACTTGCTACTGCAAACTGCTGGTTCTTCGCATTCAATTGCCCAGGCCCAGGCAGCACCGCGTAAAGCAGTGACACAACACGGGAAGCAGCAGTTACCAGTTATAAGTCTTAATGCGCGAATGGCTAGACCAAGGCGCCAGAGGTTGCTTCCGACGGTCGGAGAGATCATTGTATCCCACTATACAGCTACCACCCGCCTAAGCTGGGCAGCCATACGCCAATAAGGTTCTGTATCACCACGGTTAATCTGCTCCTGAGGGTGTGTAGAGCTTTGGGACAAAATCCTGACACATGGACGACAATTTATACACCTAACAACATGGGGGTGGGGGGGGGGGAGGAACCAGTACTCAGGCTGGCAATATGGGACGTAAGAACCATGACCATTGGCATCGTAGACGATGTAAACGAGAGTGTCGATGCCCGCAAAACAGCATTGATAAACAACGAACCACCCAGACTGGGGCTAAACATTGTCGTTCTGGGAGAGACCAGACTCTCATAATCTGGAAACATCAAGGAGAGGGACTTTACTTTCTACTGGCATGGCAAGCTGTGCGGAGAGACCAGGAAGCTGGAGTTGACTTCGCTATCAAAAGCAAGCTGCTGACGCCCATCATACCACCAAGTGATGGCATTGAAAGAATACTGAAGCTCCAGTTAGGCCCAGTTCGTATTATAAGCCTTACAGTTTCAACACTAACCGCAGCATAAAAATATAAAGAAACGTTTTATGACGACCTCAGCAAGGTGGTCAGTTAAGCAGGATAGGAGCAACACCTTTTCATCTTAGGGGATTGCAATGTGCATGGTTGGCTCAGACCACAAATCTTGGCCTTTATGTCTAGAATAGTTTGGCGTTGGGAAGATCAAGGACAATTAACATCGTCTCTTTGAATTATGTAGCCATCGTTATCTGCGCGTGGCAAACACTTTCTTCGGCACAAACCATTGGGTACGAATCCCAGGCTCCATACGAGTCATTGCCCAACCAATGGGTTAAAGGTTTTTCTGCTGATCCATACAAATCTTACCTCAGCCACCAGGCACTGAGTTCGAAGTATCTCTTCTGGTCTATACGAGTCATACCTCAGCCACGCCAGACATTGGGGTCAAAGCTACTCTTAGCCTCTCAGGCCAATGGGTACAACTCCCAGGGTCAATACGAGTTATACCTTACGCACGTTGGTCACTGGGGTCGAACCTTCTCTTCGAATCGATACGAGTCATACCTCAGCCACGCCAGGCATTGCTACTCAGTATATGAGCCCCGGATCCATACGAGTCTTACATCAGGCATTCCGACCACTGGGTTTGAAGCGTCTCTTAGTGTCACTTGTCGTCTCTAGGGGGACAGTAGAATCAACAAGCACACTTCAAACTTACCTTTTTCCATTTTTGGGTCTATTGTCGGACCTTGGTCTACACAAGCCCTTTCCAGTCTTTTAGTCTCTCTCTCTCTCTCTCTCTCTCTCTCTCTCTCTCTCTCTCTTTCTCTCTCTATTACCATAAGAGCATACCCCTCTTTACATTCCTCCAGAACATACCCATACAACACTGTCCTCCAATAAATACTAAAATTATTTAATGAATAAAATGTGTCATGGGTGTGTATAGTGTAGGTGTAAAGTCATCTGTGGTGTATACTATCGTGTTAGTGAGACAAGATTGACAATCTAGGACCCACATCAATGTTCTCATAAGGCAACGGCCATGTTATATCACAACAGCACAGAACTGGAATGCGCTCACCCAGTGAAGTGTCTCTCTGTGATGATGTTGATTTCTTCACAATATCTCCTTGAAAATTTTTGAAACAGTATGTTCACCCTTGAGTGATTTTTGTAGGTCGTGTCTTTCAGTTTTACATATCCAATAAAATGAAAGTTATTATAGTCCAGGTAATGTCTACACATCCGGTACACTTGAATGTACTATCGTATATGTACCAAAACACTGTCTAGAGATATATCACCGACACACTGCTTTCATTTAGTTCACGAAATATTCTATTACACTGGGAACATGTTCTGGCGTTACAGCCTTTCCATTTATATGATAATTCATGTGAACAATTATGTCATTCAGTTCTTTGTTTGTTTGAAATATATTATGCTGTCAGTCTCTCTTTCATGACTGCATTCTAAGTTTCCTTTAGTTCAAGAACTGTCTGACCTTAGTTATGATACAAGACTCAAATCTTGATGTTAGTATCACTGCACCAGAATATGGTAATTTCCTTCTTCTCATAAGTGTAGCTATTGCACTTTCAATTTTAACCTTTCGAAAAGACAATACCAGGTGATATCAACCTAACTCAGACTCATTAGAGGTGAGAGTAGGCTTACGGCCGTTCTCAGTTAGTAACCTCGATATATTCAGAGAACTGACCTCTGAAATAAGACATAGGAGTTCTTCACATAACTTAAGACTAGGTAAAAGAAGGAAAAGTCACAGGAAAAGCTCAGACATCCCAGTAAACACCTCTACTAGAATCTCCTAACATAGACCTATCCTTATCTCCACCCATCCCCTCCCTTCTGCCTATCTTCTCGTGTCATAGTACGTATTCTATCGAGTGCCCTGACACCTTACTCGACCCACTAAGTTACTCCTCAGCTAAATGCTGCCGACACTCGATAGTACGGTCACACACGCAAATTTACTATGTGCAAGTTCTACTCTACATCACTACTACCTTATAATCACTATCCTCAGCCTGAATTGGAAATACATATGCACATCCAGTACAAATGCCCGTTCTTTTCAACCAACGCGGAACATTGTAAATCCCTTTTCGTTCTAGACCAAGAATAGATCAACACTTCCTCTCGATGTAGACCTCGCAGCACACTGAATTAAAATTGTAAATTCAGACCATTATACTTTGGCTATGAAGGACTATACTGGTGTACTCCACCAATAGCCCCCTGTTCTCTTCTCCTGTATTTTCATCTTCATACAACAACATGCCGATAATCTCCTTTGTTAAACGATCTTTTCGGGACATCAATGATTATCTTTCGATATCGACTCGTTTCTCTGGATCACGGACATACGTTCCCGTACTTCAAAAGTCCTCCGATCGTGTTTTCTCGGGACTCCGTCTTCCCTTTCAATGAGTTGTGATATTGCTTGATCGTGACTTCGTCTTCTGTGTTCAAAGCGTTGTGATCGTGGTTTATCGGCCCTCGTCTCACAACAAACAAGTGGTAGCTGTTTTGATCGCCGATCTCTGTTCTTTGATCTTAGGGTCAACAACCTTCATTCACCTCGCGACGGAAGTGATCTCTGTTTTGTTTTTATCGTAGGGTCAACAACCTTCCAGTATTCTGTAACATAGGCCCCCTCTTAAGAGAGGTGACCACGTCGACTCCTCCTCACTGGAGGTTCCATCCATATCTTCTCCATCAACCTATTCCTCTTCCTCAAAAGCTGGGTGTCTAGATAGGAAATCAGCTCCTACATTCTCCCTACCAGAAATATACTCCACCTTGAAGTGGTACGGCTGCAACAGCAACGACAACCGCATCAACCATGCGTTGAGCTTCTGAGAGGTGGCTAGGAACATCAAGGGTTGATGATCCGATTAGACCATAAACTGCACTCCATACAAATATGGCTGGAATTTTTGCACTGCCCATACGAGTGACAAGCATTCTCTCTCGACTGTCGAATAATTCTTTTCAGCCGGTAGGCCACTGGTTTCAAAACCAAAGCGTCTCCTCTCCCGTCCTGTAACAAGGCTGCTCCAATTCCCATACCACTCACATCTGTTCTCAGCACAAAGGGTTTTGAAAGGTCGGGGAGCTGTAGAACTGGTTTATTCACCAATGCCTCCTTCAACTGACTGTAGGCACCCTCACATTCTGGCGTCTATACAATTGTATCCGGGTATCCCTTTTACAAGGTTTCCGTTAATGGATTTTCCAGTTCGGTGAAATGCAGGATGAACTTCTGATAAAATCAGCACAACGATAGGAAGGATCTCACATCTTTCTTCGTGTTTGGTCTGGAGCTCGTCTGACTCTTTCCA
Organism: Cepaea hortensis; assembly: GCA_963921405.1. Lineage (NCBI taxonomy): Eukaryota > Metazoa > Mollusca > Gastropoda > Stylommatophora > Helicidae > Cepaea > Cepaea hortensis. The sequence continues at coordinate 110,517,613 of OY992881.1, forward strand.
GGTTCTTCTCCTCTGGGACAATTTTTCCGGGAGTGATGGTATGACCTAGAAATTCGAGAGTATGGTAACCAACCATGCACTTGGTTGGGCGCGCGGTAAGCCCTGCTTGTCGGAGCCTCTTGAACACTCTCTCCATGGACGACAAATGATCATCTAAGCTTCACTGGCAATCAGTATATCATCCATGAACGAGATAATGGATGGATCCCGTAGGGGATCTAACAATGCTCTCATCATGCGAGTAAACACACTAGGCACATTTCTGAGTCCAAAGGGCATGACTTTGAACTCATAGTGTCCACTGGGGGTACTGAAGGCCAGCAGGGGTCGAACTTCCTGTTTGACCGGGATCTGATAATAACCCCGACTCAGATCTACTTTAGAGAAGTACTTAGCCTTATGGAGCCTAGCGAATAACTGGGTTGGATTCGGCAAAGGTTCCACCTGAAACTGGGGGTGACTATTCAAGAGTCTATAGTCTATACACAACCGGTTTTCTCCATTTTGTTTGCGAAACAACACCACTCCGGCATTATATGGGGATGTGGATGATGCAATCACGTCATCCTCCAGCAGTTTCTGTACCTCCCCATCCAAAGCCTTCTCCTTAGAAAATGGCACTGGGTAGACTTGTTGGCGGACAGGATCTTGCGTGGTTAAGGTCATCTCGAACTCGACCAGCTCCGTCCGTCCTGGTTATCCGTAAGGATCTGCTTATGAGACTTGAGAACCTGGGCAATCTTTTCCCTCTCCTGAATAGTCAGATCAGGGTTCACCTGCACCTCCCGATAAGTTTTCTGGTGCACTAGTGGATACTCCCTTCCGTCATCTGGTCCTGTTTCAGTCTCCACTGCTACTGCCATCGCCATGAGATGAGCTGCTCCTTCATCGGTTCTCTCTTCGTATTTCCGCAGGAGATTAATATGGAAAATCTTCGACTTTCCCCGGATCCGGATCTGATAGTTGGTTCTGGATACCATCCTTTCGACGGGAAATGGTCCCTGCCATCCTATCTCCAGTTTGTTGGTTCCCGTTGGGAGTAGCAACAAAATTTTGTCTCTCACCTCAAGAGATCTGTCTCTAAACCTACGGTTGTAGTACGCAGCATGTCTCTTTCTGGCCTTTCTCAAATTTCGAGTCGCCAGAGCCCAGCCCGTGTGAAGTTTTTCCTTCAGTTCCTCCACGTATTTTAAAGAAGAGATCACTTGTTTTGACGTCCCCTCTTCCGTCCAACTCCTCAACAAGGCCTCCAATGGTCCCTTAATGGGACGAGCAAACAGCAGGGTAGCTGGCGGTAATCCTGTTGAGCCATGAGGCACTTCCCGATAGGCGGAAAGTGCTGCTGGGATGTATTCATCCCACCTATCAGGTTTTTCATGTGCCAGTTTCCGGAGCATTGTCATCAACGTGCCGTTGAACCGCTCGACATGCCCATTAGCTTGAGGGTGGTAAGGGCTGGTATGAATATGGTTGCAGTGGAATACCCCAAAAACCTCCTCCATGAGTTTCCCACAAAACTGGGACCCATTATCCGTCGGAATCTGATTAGGGAAGCCTAATCTAGTAAAGGCCTCCATCAATGCGTCAGCCACTTGTTTCGAGTCAATGGTTTGCAATGGTATGGCTTCACCCCACATCGAACAGCAATCCACCATTGTGAGGATGTACAAATTCCTCTTCTTAGTCCTTGGAAGAGGACCCTCTATGACGATGGGCATTTCACGCAAGACCATCGGCGCTGTCCAGTGTTTCGGTGCCACCCTCTGGCACTCAGGGCATGATTTTACATACCGACGTACATCTCTAGTCATTACTGGACAATAGTAATGGCAGGAAATTCGTAGCATGGTCGCGGCCATACCCATGTGTCCGCTGAACGAAATGGCATGCCCCATCTGAAGAATTTGGGAACGGTAGGCTTTCGGGACTACCAATTAACCGTGTAAGTTGTCTCCCTTTCCGGCTCTCCGATAGAGCAGCCGATTCTTCATGTAGTAGTGTCCTCGTTTTGGTGGGTCGGCACTTTTCTGCAGCTTCCTATAGCAAGGACGTAAGGTTGCATCCTCACTTCGGGCAGTTCGCAACTCCCCCGGCATTGGTTTTGAGACCAATGTCTCTGCCTGATCCTTTTCCTTCTGAGAGCGTGTCTGCATAGCTCCCATGTGGATTGGTTCCTTGGGAATTCCCAAAAAGACATACCGGCAACCGAGGATGACGGGAAATATGGGATCAGTCAATACCGCGGCTCTGATTGTGCCTATGACATATCTTTACCGAAACTCCACCTTAGCAATTGGTAACTTCATGGCCACAGATCTCTTTGTCGCAGGCTTATCTCCATGGTCTCACCTGTGAGTTGTTCTGGGTATACCAGATCGGCAGAAATCACACCTTCTCCATCCAGGCCAGTATCATATAAACAGTTGACTTGTTGGCCATTTACCTCATTCAACTCGACCACAGATGGTTTTCCATGGTTCGGAGTGGCTTCCACCTCCTCGACTTTTTCCTTCGAGTCCTCTTTTGGTTCCTCGAAGCATGTTGTGAAGTTGCAGTCTGTAGTATTATGTGCTTTCCACCTGCAGTGTTTGCACCATTTTCCCTTCCAAGGTTTTTCCGTCCGGACTTCGGTGCACTCTCTTTGTTCAGAGTTTCTTCGCCGACCTCAGCCTTGTTAGTGAAAACCACCTTAGAAGTCACTTGGCATGCCGCGCAGTGAGAGCTCTTCACCTTTGATTTGCACTTCTTCGTATTGTGAGAAGGCGACTTACAAATCTAACACCACTTCTCAGACCACGGTCGTTTAGGTGGATCATTCGAGGTGCTCTAGCTTCCTGCTTCGTCTTCTCCAAACTTTCCATTGCAGTTTTCTTGTAAGGTTCCACTTTCTTGTATTCCAAGTTCTTAGATGTCTTTCGGTCTTGTTTCTCCTGACCTTTGGTGGTTTGCGTACTTGGTTCCGCAGCCTCCCCATTTACCTCCACGAATCTGTCTGCCAACGTATTCACCCCATCAATCCGTTCCGCCCCTTGTTCTCCCAAGAATGTTCTGAGAGGTTTCGACATTTGCTTTCGCATCTGGTCGACTACCATGAGCTCTTCCAGACTCTCATAGTGCCGCGTGAGCCCTGCCAAATAAATCTATTTTTGGAGGTATGATTTCAGGCGTATACTGTAGGCGGCGAATAGCTCTCCCGGCTCTCTTTTTGCTGATCGAAACTTCTTCCGATACGTTTGTGAGGTGATCTCGTAGTGTTTCAGCAAAGCGGCTTTCAATTCTTCGTAGTTATTCTCATTTCCTGATGGTAGGTGGGAGTAAACCTCGTAACCGGTTCCGCGTATTCACTGGGACAATTTAAGACAACATTTGTCTCTATCCAGACCCATAGCGACAGACATGGCCTCGAAGCGATTCAAGTACTGGTCAATTCTTTCTTTAATTTTCTCATAGACAGCTAAAGGAAACGTCATGGCATGGTAACCATGTCCACTCATGTTGGATGATCCATGGGAAGATGATCCTCCTTCTGCCCCATCAGTTTCTCACTTAGTTTGTTTCTTGAGATCAAGCTCTCGCATGCGGTACTCATGCTATCTTTTCTGACCTTCTTGCTCCGCTTCTAGTCTCTTGGTTACCTGTTTAGCTTCCAGTCTCTTGGTGGCCTGTTCAGCTTCCATTCTTTTTGTCTTCAACTCCATCTTTTTTAGCTCTAACTCTGCCTTTCAATCTTCTTTTTCTGCCTGACGAAACTCTCTTTCCACCGCCTGTATAAACTCTCATAATGCCTGACCGGACAAGCCCATTCCTTCACCCCTTTCCCTCAATTGTGCCATATCTAGTTTATAAGTGGCCATAGTTTAAGAAGGTGATCCAGCAGGTTGAATATATAAACCCCAAGGCAATATGTAAATACACAGTATCTAAAATTACTATCTATATATAACACCACACTGTACACCACAAAACAATCTCTCAACGACAAGAGGAGATTTAGGACTAAGACTTATGTAGACTTGTAAAGTGTGAACAGGTATGTAATGTGTCTTAACACCTATCCACATTAACCCTATCTGGATCTTTACCTTTCCGGCTATAATGTCCCCAACATTAATGTAATGTCACTCACATATATTAATGCAATGTCACCATATATCCCATGGACGTGTCCCCATTTAATGTCACTTGTCGTCTCTGGGGGAGGGGGGACAGTAGAATCAACAAGCACACTTCAAACTTACCTTTTTTTAAGTTTTGGGTCTATTGCCGGACCTTTGTCTACGCACCCACTTTCCAGGCTTTTATTCTCTCTCTCTCTCTCTCTCTCTCTCTCTCTCTCTCTCTCTCTCTCTCTCTCTCTCTCTCTCTCTCTCGCTCTATTACCACAAGACCATACTCCTCTTCACATTCCTCTAGAACATACCCACACAACACTGTCCTCCAATAAATACTAAAATTATTTAATGAATAAAATGTGTTATGGGTGTGTATAGTGTAGGTGTAAAGAATGTATCTCTGAATGATGTTGATTTCTTCACAATATCTCCTTGAAAACGTTTGAAACAGTATGTTAACCCTTGACTGATCTTTGTAGGTCGCGTCTTTCAGTTTTATACATCCAATAAAATGAAAGTTATTATAGTCCAGGTAAAGTCTACACATCCAGTACACTTGAATGTACTATCGTCTATGTATGAACGAACAACCAAAACACTGTCTAGAGATATATCACCGACACACTGCTTTCATTTATTTCACGAAATGTTCTGTTACGCTGGGAACATGTTCTAGAGTTACAGCCTTTCCATGTATATGATAGTTCATGTGAACAATTATGGCATTTAGTTCTTTGTTTGTTTGAAATATATTATGTTGTCAGTCTCTCTTTCATGACTGCATTCTAAGTTTCCTTTAGTTCAAGAACTCTCTGACCTTAGTTATGATACAAGACTCAAATCTTGATGTTAGGTCACACTGCACCAGAATATGGTAATTTCCTTCTTCTCAGGAGTGTAGCTATTGCACTTTCAATTTGAACCTTTCGAAGAGACAATACTAGGTGATATCAACCTAACTCAGACTCATTAGAGGTGAGAGTAGGCTTACGGCCGTTCTCAGTTAGTAACCTCGATATATTCAGATAACTGACCTCTGAAATAAGACATAGGAGTTCTTCACATAACTTAAGACTAGGTAAAAGAAGGAAAAGTCACAGGAAAAGCTCAGACATCCCAGTAAACACCTCTACTAGAATCTCCTAACATAGACCTATCCTTAACACCCCCCCCCCCTTTCTGCCTCTCTTCTCGTGTCATAGTACGTATTCTATCGAGTGCCCTGACACCTTACTCGACCCACTAAGTTACTCCTCAGCTAAATGCTGCCGACACTCGATACTATGGTCACACACGCAATTTCGCTAATCTCGAATTCTACTCTACATCACTACTACCTTATAATCACTATACTCAGCTTGAATTGGGAATACATATGCACATCCAGTACAACGCGGAACATTGTAAATCCCTTTTCGTACTAGACCAAGAATAGATCAACACTTCCTCTCGTTGTAGACATCGTAGCACACTGAAGTTAAATTGTATATTCATACCATTTATGCTTTGGCTATGTAGGACTATACTGGTATACTCCACCAAGTAGCCCCCTGTTCTCTTCTCCTGTCTTTTGATCTTCATACAACAACATGCCGACAATCTCCTTTGATAAACGTTCTTTTCGGGACATCAATGACTATCCTTTGATATCGACTCGTTTCTCTGGATCACGGACATACGTTCCCGTACTTAAAAATACTCCGATGATGTTTTCTCGGGACTCCGTCTTCCCTTTCAAAGAGTTGTGATATTGCTTGATCGTGACTCATTCTTCTGTGTTCAAAGCGTTGTGATCGTGGTTTATCGGCCCCCGTCTTACGACAAACAAGTGGTAGCTGGTTTGATAGCCGATCTCTGTTCTTTGATCTTAGGGTCAATAACCTTCAATCACCTCGCGACGGAGGCGATCTCTGTTTTGTTTTTATCGTAGGGTCAACAACCTTCCGGTATTCTGTGACACTTAGGGACTATATGAGTCGACTTCAGCCACGCCGTTCACTGGGGTCGAAGCTTTTTTTCCGGATCCATACGAGTCATATCTTAGCCACGCCTTACGCTAGGCTGGAAGCCGCTCTTGGGATCAATACGAGTCATACCTCAGCCACGCCGGCCAGTGGGGCAAAGCTACTCTTTGGATCCATCTAAAGCATACCTCAGCTACGCCGGCCAGTGGGGCAAAGCTACTCTTTGGATCCATCTGAGGCATACCTTAGCCACGTCGACAACTGCTACTCGGTATAGGATACGAGTCGTACATTAGCCACGCCGGCCAATGGATTCGACTGCCAGGCTTAATACGAGTCATACCTCAGCCACGCCAACCAATGTCTGTCGGTATAGTAGCCTTGGATCCATAAAAGCCATACATCTGCCACGCAGGCCACTGTGTTCGAAGCCTCTCTTTGTGTCTACACAAGTCACTACTCGGCCGCCCCAACCACTAGGTTCAAATCCCAAACTCCATACAAGTCATAGACCAGCCAATTGGTTCGACCACTGCTACTCGATATAGGATACAAGTCATACATTAGCCCCACTCGCCAATGGAATCGAGTCCCAGGCTCTATATGAGTCATTGGAATGGCCGAATGTAAGACTAACCTGCGTGCTCAATGTTTGACCCTTTCAAAATAAAGTTCAATAAATCAATAATGCCTCAGCCACGCCGGCCACTCGGTATAGTAGCCTCGGGTCCATACAAGTCACAACTCAGCCACGCTAGCCACTGAGTTCGAAGCTTCTCTTCAGGTCTATACGAGTCATACCTCAGCCACGCCAGCCAATGTGGTCAAAGCTTCTATTCGGATCCATACGAGGCATACCTTAGCCACGCCGTCTCTGCTACACTGTATAGGATATGAATCATACATCAGCAACGCCGGCCACTGTATTCAACTCATTTATCCATGCGAGTCACACCTCAGCCACGCCGGTCACTGGGATAGAACCTTCTCTACGAATCCATACGAGTCATACCTTCACCACGTCAGCCACTGCTACTCAGTATATGAGCCTCGGAACCATACAAGCCATACCTCAGCAACGCCGGCCAATGGGTACGAAGCCTTTATTCGTGCCTACGAGTAATAACTCGGTCGAGCCAGACACTGGGTTCTAATTCAAGGCTCCATACGAATCATACCTCAGCCACTGAGTTCGAAGCCTCTTTTCGGATATATACGAGATAAACCTCAGCCACGCTGGTAACATTCTCTTTGATAAATACGAGTCATACCTAAGCCACGTCTGCGACTGTTACTCGGTATAGCAGCCTCGGATCCATACACGTCATACCTCGGCCGCACCAGCCACTGGGTTCGAATCTCAGACTCCACAGACTCATAACACAGCCATGGGTTCGAAGCTTCTCTTCGGATCCATATCAGTCATACCTCAGCACGCCGGTCACAGCTACTGGATATGTTATTAGAATCATGCTTCTGCCAAGCCGGCCACTGGGTTCGGCTCCCAGGCTCCATACGAGTCATACCTCAGCCATGAATTTCACTGTGGTCGAACTACTCTTCGAATCCATACGAGTCATACCTCAGCCATGAATTTCACTGGGGTCGAACTTCTCTTCGAATCCATACGAGTCATACCTCAGCCATGAATTTCACTGGGGTCGAACTTCTCTTCGAATCCACACGAGTCATACCTCAGCCATGAATTGCACAGGGGTCGAACTTCTCTTCGAATACATACGAGTCATACCTCAGCCGTGAATTTCACTGGGGTCGAACTTCTCTTCGAATCCATACAAGTCATACCTCAGCCATGAATTTCACTGGGGTCGAACTTCTCTTCGAATCCATACGAGTCATACCTCAGCCATGAATTTCACTTGTGTCGAACTTCTCTTCGAATCCATACGAGTCATACCACAACCACGCTAGCTACTGCTACTCGGTAGATGATACAAATCGTACATCAGCAACGCCGGCCACTGTGGTCGACTCCCAGGCTCAATACGAGTCATAACTCAGCCACGCTGGTCACTGGGGTCGAAGCTTCTCTTCAGAGCCATACGAGTCATACCTCAGCCACACCAGCCATTGAATTCGATGACTCTCTTCGGATCCATACGAGACATACCTGAACCACTGGGTTCGACTCCCAGGCGCCATACGAGTCATATCTCAGCCACGCCGGTCACTGGAGTCGAAACTTATCTTCGAATCCATGTGGGTCATACCTCAGCCACGCCAGCCACTCGGTATATGAACCCTGGACCCACATGATTCATACCTCAAGCACGCTAACGACTGGGTTCGAAGTTTCTCTTAGGAGGACTATACGAGTCGTACCTCAGCCATGCCAGCTACTAGGGTCGAATCCTACGCGGATCCATACGAGTCATACCAGAGCCATACCTTTCACTGAGCTCGAAGCCTACCTTAGGGTCAATACGAGTCATACCTCACTCACGCCGGCCCCTAGGGCCGAACTTTCTCATTGGTTTCATCCGATTCTTACTTCAGGCACGCCAGTCATTGAGTTCGAAACCTCTCTTTGTGTTTATACGAGTCATACCTGTTACTTGGTGTAGGATTCTGCACTCGCTCGCCCCGTGCGCTTATGACCCGGCGCTACGATGACGACCCGGTGTGCTGCCGATGGCGACGACCCGGTGCGCTGCCGACGACGGAGAGTTCACACGGCACCAACTTTTACTCCCCACACCCGTAGCTAGATGGTGGACAAGATAACTACACCACACAACTCGAACGAAACAATAGACTGGACTTTAGCTCCCCCACCCTCCCACCACGTCCGGTTAGTGACGAAGACCGGAAGCAGTTGTCTGTTCTTAGCCGGCGAAAATATGAATTTTACACCCCGTTCAGGAGCCTGTTTGTGACGTCACTTATATAGCTTATATACGTAGAGCACACTGGGCATCCACTGCACCTGTTTTCGTCTCCAGTCGTCTTGACTTGTCTTGCCACTGGACTCAGGTGGACTCAGGTGAGAGAGTGATGTCGACGAATTGCGCAACTCTTCCTCACTTTAATCTAATTCATCGTGCAAGTCATTCTTCATCCATAAGCTACCAGGACTGCAAGAGCTGCGAAGAAAAGGCTGGACAGAAAAACCACTGCAGGAGATCCTCCTGGAACGTCAAGCATTCTTTGCCCACATTGTCAAAGAACATTTCGAGCTAAAATAGGCCTTATCAGCCATCTTAGAACTCACGGCTCCATACTTTCAACTCCACTGGATGAAATGAATGGTCATCATCATTCGTGAAGGGCAAACAACATAGCTTGTATAAGAAAGTATTTTCAGGAGCGGCGGCATTTGGCTCATGAAACGAGATAGCAAGTTCGCATCATATACTACTATCCTTTTCTTTGGTGTGTGTTGTCGAAGGTTTTCTGACAGTAACGTCTGTTATATCACTCGTGATTATGTTTTTGTTAAGCTGATCACTTTTCGTTTCTGTTGATTTGCTCATTGATTTCTGAAGATACTGTTTTGCAGGGCAGCAAATGCATCTAGTTAAGTCAAGATTCGTTGTCACCGTCGCAATGTAGGTCGGTTGCAGTGGATCTATAACTGTCTCTATCTCTCGCCAAGATGGTACATTTATATTGTTATTCTGGTTTCAAAGTTATCAAATCAGAAAAATAGATACCGTGTTCTGGTGTGTGAAACAAGAAACAATACGTAATAAAGTATATACGAAGGGCGTCAATTTTTTTTTTTTTGGTGGGGTGGGGGGGGGGGGAATATATTCTGAAAAAAGATAAGAACAAATGTATCAATTTTTGATGTAGTCACCACTACGTCCAATGCAAGTCCTCCAGCACCGATACAGCGCTTGGATTCATGTAGACAATACATTATTTTGGTCGCGTTTGTAGCCACTCATGCATCACCTGCTGTACCTCTTCATAGGACAAAAAAGACTTTCCTCGCAATTGCTCCTTGAGTTGTCCAAACAGATGGAAATCATTTAGGGCTATGTCCGGCGAGAATGGGGAATGGAGTACACACTGAAATTTGAGGTCTTCGATGGTTTCAGCAGTTGCGCCGACATTGTGGTGCTGAACATTGTCATGTTGCAAAAGGGCACCTTTACTCAGACGTCCATGTCGTTGGATTTGATTGCGTGCAAATATAAATTCTGATAAGATGTGCATACGTATCACTGCTGACAGTTTTCACTCTTGGCATGTAGGGCTCTAAATAACGGCCTGTTCATCCCAACAGAGATTCAGCTATTCCTCCCCTGAGGATGGCTGTGTGCCAAACTTCTTTAGTTTAGGTGAGGAAGGATGTCACCATTCCTTGTTCGCTCTCTTCGTTTCCGGCTCATGGTAAAGAAACCAGGTATCATCTCCAGTAACATTTACTGATGGGAAACCATCACCGTTTGCTTCAAAGCACTGCCAAAAAAAGTGTTTGACAAGCATCAATGCTTCGTTTTTTTTCAATTCTGCCGTGGTACCTACCTTGCAGACAGACACCTTGCGGTTCTGTAGCACACCACTGATGATCTAATGTGCTGAAACTTGACTAATGTCAAGATGTGTGGCAATGCCACATACAGTCAGTCGGTGATTTTCCTATACGAAGCTTTCAACGGCTGCAATCGACTCTGGTGTCACTATTTGGTGTGCCTGACCCGGTCGTGAATATTCTGTCACAGAAGGCACGCTGTTTTGAAACTTCGTCTCTCCTCATAAACTTCCTGGAACGACAGGCACGCATCACCATACTTGACCTTCATTCGCCGATGCGTTTCTGTAGGTTTCACCCCTTCATTGATCAAACAACGAATGACAGACCTCTGCTCTGCTGTGGTGCTTCCATTTTCAAACTTATGATGTCACCGTGTCTGTCTGCATCGTTATGTCACGTGCTTAACACGATTGACATTCTTAGCAATAATATTGACAGGTTACAAGACAATGGCATAGTTATTGTAATTTATGTCACATTTTAAAAGTTTTTATTTGAAGCCCCCTCGTAGTAAGTGAAACGTGATACCAAATTGGAGCATGCCGTATAAGAACAGCGATATGTGCTGTCGAATGTTTTGTAGATTATTGATAGTAATACCATGCATCAAAGGAATAGTGGAAAATAATGTGTACCCAAATTTGACGGATAGCAGTAAGGCTTCATCGCCGGATTGAATAACAATCGTACATCGACTACTCCCACCGTATCTGCGCCATTCCCAATGTGAACTACTGAAGACTAATGGATGGGTAGACGAGTTGATGTTTACTATGTCGGGACGTGACACATCGCAGATGTCGATAATTTCCTCCTGCTGGATTTCAAAAACAAAATAATAAGCAAACATAAATATCATGTTTTGGTACTTTTCAACATTAAATAATTAAACCAAAACACACACACACACACACACACACACACACACACACACACACACACACACACACACACACACACACACACACACTATTTATTTACCCTTGTTAAGATAAGTTAAGCTAAGTTAAATTGAATCAAGAACCGACATCACAGAACTCCGGACATTTCCATATGCGCACTGACCTCATATTAACAACCAGCGAAGAGTTATAATTAAAATTAAAAACACTAATGATAACAGTTGCAGTATGATTATGTGCTTGTCTGGCTTTTGTCGGAGTACAGAGTGTCTGTTAGATCTTCAGGCCACTCCCTGCAGCATCATTAGCTGTTGTTTCTGTCAAAGAGCTGCATGTAGGCAAATAGAGAAAAGATGAATAGAACTAATGAATAGAGCCAAAACAGGATAGAGATCACATCCCTATATAGGAAATAGGGAATAGAAGGGACAGTAGCAGTGAGGAGAACTGTGAACAGTTCTCCGACTGGACACACACGTGTCCTAAAAGGGGACACGGTAGGACATGATCAGGAGTTACCCAGAATACGAGTGGGGATACCAGTACCACGTGGAGTATCCCTTAATAGTGGTTACTCTAGAATGTCTAGAGTGACATTTGACAAGCCACTAAACGCGTGCTAGAATACCATGCACGCAAACCTGCTGACGCACGAAGGGTAACCGACGCGTGGCTGGACACCCCAGGAAAGTCGGGCAGACGGGGACTTGACAGCGTAGAAGACGGATCGTAGTATTCGCCCAGAATACTTTGTTTGTTTACAGGACAGTAGCAATAGTGATAGACTTAGGCTTAGACTAGTGCAGTGATCTTACCATAGATGATGTTGTAACGTAATATTGCCATGCTATATGTGATCGATATAGTTGTCAGCTCTCGGAGCTAGTAGGCAACTAGTCCCGAATAAATTGATATCCTTTTGTACGACGTACGAGTTATCATTCGTGTGGTGCAAAAGAAGAATCCATGTGTGCCTGTCAAAGTTAGGTTGTTGACAGGCAGGATTATAATTGGTGTCAGAAAGTGGGGCTTGAACAACGTTCAAGCAATTATTTAGAACCATTACCCCACATAAATTTAGGATTATAATTGGTGTCAGACGGTGGGGCTCGAACCACGATCAAGCTACTATTATCAACCAGTAACCCACGTAAATTGCAAATTATATTGATCAAATTTAAGTACTTAAATTATGTGTGGTGTAAATTTATAACATGTTGATTCACCAAATCCACGAGTGGGCTGTTATTGATTTTTGATGTCGTCATATTGACCTATGAGAATGACGCACCGTGCTCAATTTGAAAGCTTCGTGTAAGAGCAGGTCGATCATTATTTGGTATATTTCGTGATTATTATTTATTATTGACTCAATAAGAGTGCCAATAAGAAGTATGTTGGGATTATTTATCTTATATTGATTATTTTTATTATTGTGACGATTATTTTTCAAGATCTGATATTTTTTTCTCAAATTATTCAGCCAACATACCCACGAAATAAGATGTCAGTAGTACAGTTAGTAAAGGGAAAAGTAGAGTAGTGTACAGATTACGATCAGGTAGAAGATAGCTCAATCAGAAAGTGCAGAAAGCGAAGACACAACGACAGAGACAGACATTTGACGATTCATTCATTCAAACATATCATTCATATCATCCATATCAATCATATCACATTTGTGTGTCTCATTTCGTAAAAATTGAGTGATTTAAGTTATTCACTTTCTTGTATTGTGTAAGACACGACGACAGAGACAGACATTTGAAGATTCATTCATTCAAACATATCATTCATATCATCCATATCAATCATATCACATTTGTGTGTCTCATTTCGTAAAAATTGAGTGATTTAAGTTATTCACTTTCTTGTATTGTGTAACAAATGCAATGTATTAATTGTTGCTGCTCTAAGCAACAGGAACATCGTTCGTAGTAGCGAGCCGATCTATTTTGTGTACGAGCTGATCTATCTTGTATAGCGAGCGATCTATCTGGTGTACAAGAAAGAGGTGTGACATCCCAAGTAGCCAAAGTGTCATAAGTTCAGATGAGTATATTTACATATTTTGATGATCTCAATTAATGAAAGCATCTTATTTTTTCAGAGCGAGACTGTAAATTGTAATACTTATTGATTATAAAACTGTGTGTAGAACCATTGTTGTGCAAACGTGAATTTATACGATGTCAACACTAGGAAAATTTATCCAAGCAGGGAAAGATCTAAATTACAGCGGGGATAAATTAGAACAATGGGGAAATCAGAAATACAAAGAAGAAGTAGAAAGAAAGGCAACAGGTGAGAGAGATGAACGAGCACGTGAGAGACAAAACCAAAAAGAAATGTCAGAATTAGAACAAGCCACCAAACAAAAACAGATAGAAGTAGAGCAAGCCATCAAACAAAAACAAATAGAATTAGAGCAAACCACTAAACAGAAAGAATTAGAACTAAAGGAAAAACAAATGGAATTAGACTCACAGACACAGATAAAGATGAAAGAAATGGAAATTGATTCACATGTTCAGATAGCTACCACTAAGCAAAAGAGTCAGGAGGAGCAGAACAAATTTGCTAAGTATAAAGGGATTGTCAAGCCTTAGTGCCAACGAGATTCCATCTCCGCATGGACCCAAAATATCGAGTTCCAGCTTAAATTTCATAAAATACCTTTGGAAGATTGGGCAATGATCTACGTGAAGAATCTCTCTGGTGAGACCTTAAAAGTAATTGAATCTATTCCAGCAGAGTTAAGAACTAACTACCAATATATTCATGATAGAATTATGCAGCATTTTGTACTCGATGCTCCTGGATATCAGATCCAATATTCTCAGATTAAACCAAAGTCAAACGAAACGTTCATTGATTATGTATCTAATGTTCAAAGTGTCTTCAGTAAATGGCTTAAGGCAGCGAAAATAGGGAAAAATTTTGAGAAGTTACAAGACTTAATGGTCATGGACAAAGTCATATCTACAGTTCCATCTCTCTTCGCTAAATTCCTTCAACAAGCAGACATTGAGTCACTAGAACAATTAGAAAAACGAGGTTCGGCTTATTTCTCTTCAAACAGAGACATTTTTAAAACATCCATAAATGAATCTGAAATTGCGGCTTTTACCAACAACCAGCCTAGAAAATCTTTCAAGCAGACATCATACCAAAAAAAAGATAGGCAAAACCAAAAGCCACCTCTATGTACGTACTGTCATTTAAATCACCAACAATATTCTATGTGTGACAAAAACCCGTCATACCCTGAGCATCTTGAAATGATGATTAAAAAGCAGGAGAGTAAGAGAAGTGCATACAAACGGGCAGTTACATGTTTTTTTTTGGTTTTTCTTACCGCCATTATAGCAGTAGGTGTTTGGGGCGTCAAAGAATGAAAGCCAGCAATGCTATACTGATTGACACATCGTCCGATAGTGGCAGTGAGACTGAGTGTGAGAATGAAAATGTGTTACCATTCAATGAGTGTGAGGATGTGGCTGCTGTTACAGATATTTTAAACTTTGAAAGATGTGATACTTGTCACCGGTTCCATGCGGACGGGAAACTCAAATGTGGACACATTGTACCATCCTCTATTGAGAATGGAAACGCAGCTATAGCCTCCAGAGGCAATCTAATGTTCCACGATGCACTGGTCAATGATAAACCATGCCAATGTTTACTTGATAGTGGAAGTACTTTAATCGGGTTAAAGAGAGAACTATTTAATCCAGAGGATTATACGGGCAATTATGTGAAATGCCGTACCTTTTCGGGTAATATTGAGAAATACCCACTGGCAACAGCCCGTATAAACACCCCGTTTCTTTCGTGCACATTTACGTGCGTGATTTTAAACAACCCGTGTACGGACCTAATTCTTGGCTGCCTACCAAGATTAAAACACTGCACTACTGATGAAATATCAGCCTGGAAGGAAATGAACACGGCCAATACAGTAAACAGGTCACAGACACAAACACACCTCGAACCTGAACAGGAGGTGCTACTTCTATTACCAGATAAACGTAATTTATTGTTAACGTCATGGCAAGGGCCATTCAAAGTGGTACGAAAGATATCAGATGTCGATTATGAAATATCGATAAACCAAAAATTAAAGATATTTCATATCAACATGCTGAAGCCTTACTTTTCACGACAAGAAGAACAGATGACAGACGAACAGAGTGCATCTACACCAAGCAATCAGACGACAGACGCACACAACGCAACTACACTAGTTAGTGTGACAGAAGACGATGACATCGCAAACGCACATAGTCAGCAAACAGAACACGCACTTAGTACCACCACAGTACTGAATCAGACAGAGGACGACGACATGGAACTACCAGTTCCGACAGTAGACACGACTACGACAATTGATAGCATACGAATAGAACCAAGACTCACAGACGAGCAAAGACGACAGATGATAGCGTTAGTAACAGAATATAGGGACATTTTTTCGACATTCCAGGTAGGACTGACAGAATCGAACACTCCATTATTCTGTCTGATAACACCCCTATCAAATGCCGACCTTATTCCATCCCGTTAAGTTACAGGGAAAAACTCGACAAGGAAATCCTGAGTCTTGAGTCGAGTGGAATAATCCAAAAGTCGTAGTCAGAATATTCTTTTCCAATTGTCTTGGTGAGGAAAAAGGACTCAACCATTCGCCTCTGTGTCGATTATCGTAAGTTAAATAATGTTACCAAGATAGACGCAGAGCCAATCCCATCATGCGAAGATCTTATTCTCAATATGTCAACTTCTAGAACCTTTTCCAAACTCTACCTAACGAAGGGATATTGACAGGTCCCGATGCACAAACTATCTATTCATCTGACTGCATTCTCAACACCCTTAGGTCTCTATGAGTGGCGATTCCTTCCTTTTGGCCTTCGTAATGCTCCAGCCACTTTTGTTCGACTCACTAGAGATCTTCTTCATGGAGTGACGAATACGGAGACGTACATTGACGATATATGTATTCATACGGCAGACTGGACAACACATCTACAGAAACTGCGACACGTCTTCGATAGATTAAGACTTTTCAGTCTTACTGTAAAACCAAACAAATTTGAGTTGGGGCTGGAAGAAATTTGTTTCCTTTGTCATACCATCACGAGAGGCCAACTCAAAACAGACAATAAATTGTTCCCAAAATTTTTAATCTAACAATGCCAACGACTGAGAAGCAAGTTAGAAGCTTACTTGGTCTGGTAAATTATTACAACAAGTTTATACCTAATTTAGCTGAAATTACCAGCGTTTTTTCCAATGTATTGAAATCATCGGTAAAACTAAATGTAAAAAATGCAGATTTAATTGATGCATTATCAAAAATAAAGCAAATGTTTAGCGTTGTACCAATCTTACGCTTACCTAATCCAAGCCTTACGTATTGTCTCTGTAAGACGCAAGTGTTATTTCCATCGCTGGCGTACTAGTCCAGTCTTATGAGGGAATCTTCCACCCAATTATTTATGTAAGCCGGAAAATCACACCTGCTGAGTCGAGGTATGGAGTCTCTGAATTAGAGGCCTTAAGCGTCATCTATTGTGTTCGTAAACTCCATCGATTCTTAGCGGGTACTCATTTTGTCATCGAATCTGATAATTCCCCTCTGACAGTTATGCAAACTGGAGTCCACAACAATAACAGGACTTACAGATGGTCTTTGATACTCCAGAACTACTCGTTCACTAATAGACACATAAAGGGAAAGATGAACTTGCTTGCAGACACACTCAGCCGACCTTCTCAGATTGAGATACCTGAGGTACCTGAGAGGAGCGATTCGACAGCACCTCATTCACTGACACTGTAAATATTATGTGCAGAGAATGTGAAATGATAGACACCCTGATGCTCTTAAAAGTGTGAATCGCCTGAAATTTACTAGCACGAACTGTGTCATTATAAGTAAGAAAGGACAGACACATTAGAAGATGTCTACGCCATCATCATATTCCATATGTAACCAGTGAGTAGAACTATATTCGAACTTTACCCAGGACGATCGCGTATATATCAGACATTGTATATATTATTCTATCTCATCGAGATTCAACTGAGGACGCGACTTCAAGAACACATCTGGAAGTAATTAGTTTAGTTTGTGTATAATTAGAATTATTTGTGATATGTATCATAACATGTTTTTATTACAACTGCATTCAATTTAATAACTTTCGTACTTGTAATAGAATCTTCAAAACCATCCCTATATAATTTGTATTTATTAGTAAATTAGTAACATTTAGGAGTTAAACTTCATCTATACTCAGTTAGAAATTCATATAGGTCAAACCATTAGATAGTACTCTTAAACTTAGTAAACACAACATTAATACATCATCATCTAAACACATTTTCATATAGTTTAGTTAAATGAAACATTATTTTAATTTATACCTTCATTTACAATTCATAACATCATATTTAGAAACACACATTAAGGTAACTAACACACATCACCCCATTTTATTCATTTAGTTAGATTATTTCCCTTAGTTAGCGTAGCTCAGCACACCAACTTAGATTAGAGTAATTATAGTAATCAGTACTCTCAGGATTGGTAGTAAACAATCCTCACAATCATGTATATTTTTGTACAGAAATGACCGGTGCAGAAATACGGCACAGTCATTTGGCTCAAAAGCTGGTTTAAACTGAGCCAACCATTTAATATAAATAGAGTTGTCATTTATTTTCTTTTGTACAACAGTATTTTAATGACATAACACCGTTTTAAACCAGTGTGGAATGAAAGCGGGAATGAAAGAAGTGTAAAAGGGAATGAATGAAAGAAATATACAAAAGAGTGAAATATTTTCCGGATTGTTTGCCGCAGAGCGCAAGTTGTTGTAATTTGTCCGTGTCAATTTGTGTAACACAGTGTGTCGTTTGTTTTTATCCGTGTTGTTGCCATACTTACATGATAGTGATAGGAAACATATTTTGAGCTTCTTAAACCGGCCAAGTAGTCATAAATCAGCCTTACACACTCGTTTGTGACTACAGTAAACCGTTTTACGGCGCTCGAAAGACAACATACACGTAAATTATAGACATATACACATGTTGGTAATTTAAGCACACATTAGTTAAATACAAACACGCAGCCAATCAGGAAAACTAATAGATAAATGTGCAAACATCATTACATGCAAAGGGGCATAACTACTCTCAACAGGGGACACTATAAACTTTGAAACCCTAGTTTAACACTGAAAGATTTCTTCACGAGCGGAAGCTAGATAGGTGAACATTAGCACACAAAGCATGTATACAAGTTGGAGTATATATTATATGGGAGCATGAATATTAGTCATGTGTTATACCCTTAATATGAACAGCTTGTTTGGGTTGTCAGTTAAATTGACAATTTGAGGGGTAGGTCTATTAAGACAACGGCTCTGGTTCACGCAACTCCCAACAAGTATAATGTTAGATGAGCAAGGGCTCTAGCCAACGGTACTAGTGTGGTGTGATAATCAATAGCCAAGTGAAGTGATACAACAGTGTGACCATGGAAAGTAGAGGTTTTGTGCTATACCCAGAACAGAGTTAACAAGCTCATGCAGCCTTTGACAAAAATTAGACAGACCTAATTTTTTTAGATATCCATTTGTGTTACACCCATAAGCTAAAAGCTTGTAACACAACACAGAGGTAGGGAGACCCTGTCAAAGAGCTGCATGTAGGCAAAAAGAGAAGAGATGAATAGAACTAAGGAATAGAGCTAAATCAGGATAGAGATCACATCCCTATATAGGAAATATGGAATAGAAGGGACAGTAGCAGTGAGGAGAACTGTGAACAGTTCTCCGACTGGACACACACGTGTCATAAAAGGGGACACGGTAGGACATGATCAGGAGTTACCCAGAATAAGAGTGGGGATACCAGTACAACGTGGAGTATCCCTTAATAGTGGTTACTCTAGAAGAGTGACATTTGACAAGCCACTAAACGCGTGCTAGAATACCAAGCACGCAAACCTGCTGACGCACGAAGGGTCACCGACGCGTGGCTGGACACGCCAGGAAAGTCGGGCAGACGGGGACTTGACAGCGTAGAAGACGGATCGTAGTATTCGCCCAGAATACTTTGTTTGTTTACAGGACAGTAGCAATAGTGATAGACGTAGGCTTAGACTAGTGCAGTGATCTTACTATAGATGATGTTGTAACGTAATATTGCCATGCTATATGTGATCGATATAATTGTCAGCTCTCGGAGCTAGTAGGCAACTAGTCCCGAATAAATTTATATCCATTTGTACGACGTACGAGTTATCATTCGTGTGGTGCACAAGAAGAATCCACGTGTGCCTGTCAAAGTTAGGTTGTTGACATATGATCCCAAATGGCCCAGAAAACATCTGCCTTATCTCGTACCAATGCCCCAACCAGCGCATAAGTCTGCTTTGTCAAAAGAACATCAAGTATTCCTCTCGAATCGTGTCTTTTCCAGCGATATCTCTGGTATCAAGATTAAAAAGACAGGTTCACCATTGAGTCATACAAGGTGGATTAACTTATTAAGTGTACATCTGCTGGGTGACTGTGCGTTGTACTTTTTCCTCTCAAACTTATTTCATTCATCCTCTCTTATGAAGCTAATCTTAGACAACAAAATAACAGTATGCATCACAACGCATGGACAATTATAAATAATACATGACTCACTAAAGTACATTTTTAACATGGCCATTTTAAATACCTATGGAATGTGTAAAGTGCCATATACATGGGAATGTTTATTAGACAGACAGACAGACAGACAGACAGACAGACAGACAGACAGACAGACAGACAGACAGACAGGCAGGCAGACAGACAGACAGACAGACAGACAGACAGACAGACAGACAGACAGACAGAGAGGGATGGATGGATGGATGGATGGATTGACAGACAGACGGACGGGCGGACGGACGGATGAATGGATGGATGGAAAAATTGATGGATGCATGGGTGGATGGATGGATGGATGGATGTATAGATGAGCTTAATGAAGACACATTATCACGACCAGGTATGTTGTTCAGTTTCTCTTCCCCTCTCCAAACACAGTAACTAGAGAGAGCTGAAAAACAAATGCTAATTCGTTAAGTGTGCGAAGATATGTACTAGAATATATAATGGTCGTGATGCAGGACAACACATATAGCCTGACTTGGAGTAGGCCTACCTTGGTAATATTGTATCCAATTGTTTTAGCCATGTTATTGTCAGCACACTCCATCCCAATGCCGAGATCCAACCCGATTGAACACACATACCGTCACTAATAGCAGTTGTGCTATATAGAATATTGTGGGTAAACTATACAGTATAAACAAAGCTACCACCGTTTCATTAATAAATACATTGATAATAACGCTTAAATATATTTTTAATTACCATATCCGATGCATGTCTATAGTCGGCTCCGATTTCACCTAAGTGGGCACATTTGTCCGTATAAGGAAACCCAGGCTGGTATGTGACACGTGTAGTAACGAGGTTGCCTTCACGTGAACCTGGACCGCCCCTGACTTCTTCAATCGTTTGATTGATCGCAGGCCTTGCAGATACCTTTATCTACAAATACATGGAAAAAACACAGCGGTATTTGTTATATTCATGAGTGAATATATAGACAAACAGTTAACTTAAGAAGAAGAGTATCTACATTTCATCAGCACACACATCATAAGCATATACATACACAAGATTATATACACAAGTCTATAGCTACATAAAAAATCGCTTAAAAGTCGACAGGGTCGACTTCATTGCCCCGGGTTTTATCCCATATGGCTCGGTCTCTTTCCGCAGCGCAGAAAGCGTCGCACCAAGCACGAGCTCCGTAGCTTTAGCGACGACCCACAGGGGTCTCCAAAAAATTTAACTCGTGAACCGAAGGACGCGGCCCGGAATCGAACCCACAACCTTCGGAGCCGGTGTCGAACGGCTTGACCACTTCGCCACAGAGACTCCAGTCTATAGCTACATGTTCGTATAAAGCAAGTGCATATCAAATTTACTCATTAGGTGAGTGATATACCTAAAATATACTGTATCTTTAACTTTATTCCTCAGTAAAATAGTGGATAGGTTACTATCCTAATGGCGTAAAATTCTGTAACCCCAGCTTATGAAATGGAATCTAGAAAATATTCATTGAAGCTAGGACGAATGTCGTAAAATCGACAACAGCGTACAGCGATGAAGTTTGTACAGACTGGCACCATGCGTTGAAACTGAGTCCTTTGTCTAATTGTGTCAAATTTGATATAATTGACCTACCAGTATGATCACATGCCAGTCTCTCTGGCCGAGGCGTTACAACACTTTCTCCGTAATCCCGTTTATCACGCAGAGTCTCGTAGCGGAAGAGAGCTGGAAGCTGTTCGACCACAGCTGGTGACTTGCGGGATAACTGAGCCGGCCGCTCAGAAAGCAATGGCAAACTACTGAGCGTAATCTTGCCCAGAAATCAACAGACAGCGGGGGGAAAAAAGTATGATCACATGGGAGCGTGATCAAATTGCAGAGCATTTTCTTTAGTATTTTCCAACGTAGTCGTGCTAATAATGAAACACTGGTCATGCTAGACGGCACTTTGAATGGAGAAAAAGAAGAACTTCACAAATGTTGACTACATCCTGAAAACTAGTGAAAACAATAAAGAACGATCGCGAGAACAAAATGAAACTGCCCATGTATTTGTTAAAGAGAAGGCAATGAGACATGCAAAGGGTTGTACCGAGAGGTTCCATGAAAGTATATGGTTTAGCTGGTAGGGGACAATTGAGTGACACAGTATGATAAGGTTGCTTCTTCATGTCTTGTGAGATATTCGAAATCATAAACTCTCCGTCCGTCCGCTCGTCCGTCCGCCCGCCCGTCCGTCTGTCCGTCCGTCCGTCTGTCTGTCGGTCCGTCTGTCAGAGTTTGTGTTGGTATTTCTGTGACGTGCGTGTGTCTCTATGTCTGCATGTGTATCTATGTCTATCTGTCTGTTTGTGTTTATGTGTGTGTTTGGATGCAGATAAAGTTTATTATCATAACTTACCTCAAATTCTTTATAATTGCGCGCCGAATCCCATCTGAAGATAAGCGTAAGATAACTATTCTCGGGAAGTATGTATTTGTAAGTTTTCCCAGCTGCCCAATTTCCACAAAAGTTGACCCCATGTACACACAGATAGTCATGTGTACAACTAGGAGACAGTTCAATAGCAATCTTGCTGTGGAAATATAACACATGTACATGTGCATCTGTCCTGTTGGGGGACGAAACATCAATAACATTAGATATGCAGATGATACTGTATTGATTGCAGACAATGAGGAGGATCTACAACAATTAGTAGTTGTGGTTGTTGCACACAGTGAACAACTGGGGTTAGAATTAAAATGTAAAAAGACACAGATTATGGTCGTAACTAGGAAGAACGACATACCACAATATAATAAAGTAGTAAATGGGAATATTCTTCAACAAGTGAATCGGTATAATTATCTCGGAACAGTCATAACATCTGATGGGAGATGCCATGAAGAAATTAGAATAAGAATCGCCATGGCTAAAGTAGCCTTTAGCAAAATGAAAAACACACTGACCAATAAAAATATGTCATTTGAAACGAGAAAAAACAGTGTTGAGGTGCTGTTCTTATGTATTATGGATGTCAAACTTGGACAATGTGCAGTCAGGCTGACAAACATCTGATGGCTGCAGAAATGTGGTTTCTGAGCCTAATGCAAAGAATACCATGGACAGACAGAATAACCAATGACCAAGTACTACAGGAGACAAATAAAATCGTAAATTGATTAGAGAAATTAGACGTAGACAATCAACACTTTTTGGACATGTTATGAGAAGAAACGAATTGGCAAACTTGGTGACAACTGGCAAGATCGAAGGGAACAGAACAAGGGGAAGACCGAGAAGTAAATACCTGGATGGCTTGGCCACATAGCATGGTAGAGTCAGTAACACTGAGCTGATCCACGACTATGGTGATCGAGTGACATGGCGAGTCATGACCGTCCACGCTTTCCGGCATGACACAAGATTGATTGATTGATGTATCTACATCAGAATGTAAGATGATTTGGAAAATATATTTAAAAAACAACAATAGGAACACTGTTGTAATGTTGATTATCTTGTATTAATACATTCACTTGCCTTTACAAAGTCGTTCGCCTTCAAGATAACCACCTGAGGACTTTTGACTTCAAGATAACCACCTGAGGACTTTAACCTTTAAAATAATCTCGTGAGTTCTTTAGCTTTTGAGATAACCTTCTGGGGTCTTTAACTTTCAAGAAAATTTTTTGAGTTCTTTAGCCTTCTAGATAACCTCATGAGTACTTTAGCCTTTAAGATAACCTCATGAGGACTTAAGCCATTCAGATAACCTGGTGAGTTCTTTAGCTTTTAATATAACCTCCTAAAATCTTTAATTTTCAAGAAAACCTTCTAGATTACACTCTGAGTACTTTAGCCTTTAAGATAATCTCTTGAGTACTTTAACCTTCTAGATAACCTCATTTGGACTGTAACCTTCAACATAACCTCCTGAGGACTTTAACCTTCAAGATAACCTCCTGAGGACTTTAACCTTCAAGAAAACCTCCTGATGTCTTTAACCTTTAAGATAACATCATGGGGTCTTTAGCCTTCAAGATAACCTCACGAGGTCTTTAGCCTTAAGACAACCTCATGAGGTGTTTAGCCTTCAAGATAATCTAATTAGTTCGTTAGCCTACAAGATAAACTCTGAAGTCTTTAGCCTTTAAAACAATCTCAGGAGGTCTTTAGCTTTTAAGATAAACTTACGAGGCATTTATTAGAGGCCTTACGAGGCCTTCTAGATAACCTCATGAGGTCTTTAGCCTTAAAGATAGCCTCCTGGGGCTTTTAGCCTTGAATATAACCTCCTTGGGTCTTTAGCCTTGAATATAACCTCTTGAGGGTCTTTAGCTTTCAAGATAACCTCATGAGGTCTTTAGCCTTCGAGAGAACATTATGTTAATTGAAGGTGTTGTGTCGTTTCAAGTTCTGCAAATCCCACGTAAGGTGTGGATGCTGATCATTTGCAGCAACACTCTGGTGGTAAACAAACCCGGGTTGTCCCTTTAGTGCAAACAGGATGGTCCAGATGGACACATAATCAGACTGCAAGTGGCACCATAAGTACTGGGACTCTACGCCAGTTGTTGAAGATTATGATTTTAAGCGTATGATGCCATTTCTTGACCCAGCTCAATTCAACTCAGCTCATAATTTTGAATCTATCTACTTGCTTTAGTTTTATCCAGTTTCTCGAGTCTGCTCACTTTGATCAGGAAACCCAATCAGGGTTACGTGAAGCCATGGAAGCAGGTGGTGGATGGAGTGTGAGAGCAGCCGACAGATTGTTGTTGGTTATGGGCTTGCACTCTGCGGCGATAGGCAGATGATCTCATCAGTAGAGACAATGGCTATGGCCACCGACTAGTACAGTCACTGCCCAGAAGGAAAGCAATGGCAAACTACCTTCTGCAAAACTTGCCAAGAAACCATAACAACCATGAAAGAAAACATAATAATAAAGAGATCTGATGGCGAGACCCCCAGGCCAGGCAGATCAGATAACACTGGGGAACAGTGTGACACAGGGACCAGTACTAGTAATCGTGATGACGGAGTTAATCCTGACTGTGTTACCAAGGAAATCCCCTGTGTAGACTAAGAAACAGAGTGAGAATGGCAACGTGGAATGTGAGAAGTTTGTATGAGGGAAAGCTTAAAGTAGTGTGTGATGAGATTGAGAAGTTAAACATTCAAATTTTAGGAATTAGTGAACATCGCTGGAGCGGCAAGGGACATTTTTCAACTGAAAATGTAAGTATTTTCATTTATTCTGGTAGAGATGTCGGAGGCCAGAGTGGAGTGGCATTTTGTTTAGATGAGACAACTGCGAAAGCTGTAATGGGATATAACCCAGTTAGTGATAGAATCCTCACTATTAGACTTAAAGGCCGTCTAAAAAACATAACTTTCATACAAATATATGCACCTACTTCAACAGCAGAGGAGGACGAAATTGAAGATTTTTACAACGCACTACAAGACACATTAAATATGATTGGTCATAATGATATAGCAATAATAATGGGAGATTTTAATGCAAAAGTAGGTGCAGGAAGAGCTGAAAATGAGAGACACATTTTAGGAAAATTTGGATTAGGAAACAGAATTGATGCAGGTGACAAATTAATTGAATTTTGGACAGAAAATAAGATAATGATTGCCAACACGCTTTTTAAACAACATCCAAAAAGACTCTTCACATGGAAGTCTCCAGACAGTTTTACCAAAAATCACATAGATTATATTTTAATACAAAGAAGATGGAGATCAAGCATAACATCTGCAAAAAGCCCTATGAAGTGCAGACTGTGATACAGATCATCAGTTATTAGAAGCAGATCTGAATTTAAAACTCAAAAAACTTACCCGAGGGCCAAGGCCACTTCGTTTTGATCTCACAAAAATACCAGATGTATACAACATAGAAGTTAGGAATCGCTTTGGGGTCTTGATGACTGTACAAGAAGAAATGACACCTGATGAACTGGCAGTACAAGCTAGAGATATCTTGATAACTGCAGCCAAAGATTTCATTCCGACCAAGAAAAATCAACTTAAGCCATGGATTACATCAGACACGTTAGAATTAATAAAACAACAAAGGGAGCTGAAACAGAAAGGAGGTGAATCCGATAAAAGTAGGATGAAGTATAAATCTTTAACTCGAGAAATAAGAAAGAACACAAGAAAGGACAAAAATCAATATATACAAGATTGTTGTACCAGAATAGAGCAATATCATAAGACTGGAAGAGATTATGAAATATTCAAAGACATGAAGTTATTGACAAGAAATGTTCAACCTCAACTGAAGGTTATCTGTGACAAGATGGGAAATACCTTAACAGAATCTAGGCAAATTCTAGAAAGATGGCAGGAGTATTGCAGTGGAATGTATGATATGAGTGACAGTGAGGATATGAATGAGGTACATCAGCCAAAGACAGCAGAGATAGAACCTGAACCCTCATTAGATGAAATTGCTTGGGCTATAAAGAACCTGAAGAATGGTAAATCACCTGGATGTGATGAGATACCAGCTGAACTAATTAAAGCGAGAGGAGAAGAAAGCATACGCATATATCATGCATTATGTACATTGATTTGGAAATATGGTATATGGCCAAAAGATTGGAAGAAAATTATCTTCATTCCAATACCAAAAAAGTGCAAAATGAAATTATGCACCAACTATAGAACTGTTGCCCTGATCAGTCATGCAAGTAAAATTCTACTAAAAGTCATAATGCGAAGACTTCGTAAGAAAATGGAAGAAGAGATTAACGTGGTTCAAGCTGGATTTAGACAAGGAAGAGGAACAAACGATCAAATATTCAACATGCGTTTAATAATAGAGAAGTGCAGAGAATTTAATGTAAACCTGTTCTCATGTTTTGTGGATTATTCAAAGGCATTTGACTGTGTATAACATCAGAAACTTTGGGAAATCATGAGGAACATGGGCTTTCCATCACACGTAGTACAACTCATAAATATGCTCTATCTAGACCAACAAGCCGCAGTTAGAATAGATGGCGAGACATCAAATTGGTTTGACATCAAGCAAGGAGTCCGCCAGTGTTCACCCTATTTGTTTAACCTGTACGCCGAAAATATAATGAGAAATGTAAGAGATGATATAAACAGGGAGCTATATGATGCCCTAAATATCGGCGGTCATGACATACCAGAGATTCGATATGCTGATGATACAGTATTATTATCCACAACACAGGATGGCATAGAAAACCTATTAGCCTCAACCCAATTGAATAGTGAAAATCATAACTTATATCTTAACATAGCAAAAACAAAGATAATGCATACAGATAAAACTACCATGGAGAAAGAAATATACATTAATGGGGGAAAATTGGAGGTGGTGGAAAATTTTGTATATCTTGGGTCATTGATTACCAATAACGGTGACACAATGAAAGAAATTAAACGGCGACTATCCATTGCTCTTCAAAGACTAAAGCAGATGAATAAATTATGGAGTGGGAGAGACAGAACTACAAAAATTAGATTTTTAAGAGCATGCATCTTTGCCATTGCACATACGCCTGTGAGACATGGACACTTACTAAACATGCCGAACAGCGCATAAACGCCTTTGAATATAAATGTTATAGACGAGTTCTGAGAATATCTTGGGTAAAGAAAAGAACAAATGCATCTATACTTCAAGAGTTGAATATTTAGGAGTGTTGGCTATTAAAGACGATAAAACAAAGAAAATTGAAGTATTTGGTCACTTGAAACGTCACGAAAGTTTGGAGAGAACAATAATGGAAGGGTATATGCCTGGGAAGAGAGGAAGAGGAAGGCCAAAGAGAAGATGGGTGCATGATGTGGCGGATGATCTCCAGATGGGTGTATCAGACGCGGGACATCGATGCTTGTGATCGAGAAGTTTTCCGGAAGATTGTTATGGGAGCGAGGTTCTGCAAAGGACATGCTACTGAATGAATACTCACTTTGATAGATAACGTGTCTTTGTCAAGACCACAACTTGTCTTTTATGTTTATCATTAGTTCTTTCTTGTCACTTTCAATTGCTTCGATCTCCATTCTCGTACATTATATTTATTTCTTGTATAAAAGACAAAATGTAAAACGTCGTGCACAATGTCACAAAAGGAACCACGACAGTGACAAAAAAGACGAAAAATGAAACCATATAACAAACAAAGAATCACATTAGCTATTCACATAGATATACACAATCTGTTTTTAACAGAGAATGTTTTCTACTATGAGAGAATGAGCATAAAGCTACATGTTCAAAGTGCGATAATGTAAACAAGAAAGAGATATAAACAGAAAACATTTACAATTCAACATTTATGGAATATATGTTTTGAAAATAACTGTCTATGATATTTTACTTTTGATTTCATCATCAAAGGACACCTCGTTGTGATGTGTGCTTCTCTTCCCTAACACAACTGTCCTATATAGACCATAAGGACAACAGATACAACTATATCACCAGATGTATGTTTGCTTGCGCTTGCTTTTCCTGTTGTCGACTTGACCGAATGGGTAAGAGGTCTGGCTCTGAAACTGTTGGTATGCTGATGGCAGGGTGCGGCGTTTAATTCTTACGCCAGCGTTAAGTTGCACTTAAACTTTGACTTCAGAAAGCAATTGCACACTGCTAAACATAACACTGCCTAGGAAATCACAATGGGGTTGATTGAAATGTCCCGCAAAGGACATGCATAATGTAAATGCAATGTTTCACAGACATTGTCAGGATTTCACTGTGGATATATTTATTGATGGGATAAACCATTCTGACATGTACCCTAACATGTTAACAGTTTGCCACGCAACCAGTATTGTTAAGTAAAGTAAATGAAGGATCCCGCTACATGCCATAACGCTATTCGATATGTGGTGCTAACCGCTTATTATTTCACACCCAACAACACTCATTGAGTGAAGGTGTCAATAACACACCGTCCGCCATTACTGTTCAGGAAGTTTCGTAGTACTCATTTCAGACCGGATCGATCCGGGTCCAGGTCAATGATAAAACATTCCACTCCAAAAGGCATTTGAATACATGGCCACCGGACCGACAGACAAGCTTGCTGGCCACTGATCAACAGCGCCTGGCCAGGTTGTACTGTAACATTACGCAGTTTCATAGAGTAAAATACATACCTGTAGTGAAGGGTAACGATCAGAGCTTCGTCGACTGATTTCAAAACCACAGAACAATTCTGATTATACCAGTAATATCCGAGAGATTCTGGACTACGGATAACAAACGGACGTCTGGAAGAGCTGATGTTGACTATGTTGGATTGCAACTGACCACAGACATAGATAGCTTCAGGCACCTAGAGTTAAGACACACAAACGTTAAACCGTGGCAAATGCACAAAAGTGTTTGGTGTGAGAACAAAATAACTCTAATGATGCATATATTAGTTGGTTTGTTGGTTTGTGAATCAACAGGGTGATGTTGTATTAACTTTTAAGTCTGATCCTTTAATGGTCTTATAGTTTGAGCCATGAAGTGGGCTTGCAACTATAAGAGTGGAGTTTTTGTATATTCTTTCCTCCTGAACATGTATCAAAGTACCATCTCCGCGTGGGCTGTATAACAGAGCTACCTGTCCCCTCTCCTAGCTCTAAAACATCGGAGTGTGCGAGATCAGCACCAGAAATGGACATTTCCGGGAGGTCTATTAAGACGTAGCCTATCTTTTTAATAGTCTCATATCTAACAAGTTGGCCTGAAACTGTTGATTTGTCCCACCTGTTAGAGTCTAACGTCTATTAAACAGGCTGCGGTTCGGTTTATACAAAGTATAAGTATGCTGATGCCGTAACAGTAACAGGATAACCCAAAGACATGTCCTCACTGTTGGGTAATCCCCTACGTCGGTCAAGGTTATCAGAGTAGTTTCCTGTCTGGGCTATTTATAGGCTGGGTAACCCGGTTAACTACGTCGATTTGAGACGTTTAGAGAAAGATCCAGAGAATGATCGGTTGAGTAACGAGATTGTCACAATCACGTAGGACATCACTCAACCTGAAAAGCACGGGAAAGTGGAAATTCTCCGTGCGGCAATAGGAGCTCGTGTGTCGAGTGGGCTACGGAACTCAGCGGATTCACTGAGTAGCTTGAGTCGCCATCCTGCTGTCCACCAGAACGGGAGCAGATTCAGCTCTGGTCAATAATTGTCTGCAAGGCGCTGGATGGGGCCCGACAACGAGAGAACAGAGATCTGCTGAAACTCTCTTAATAAGGCTTTGTTTATCCGAGGGTGTTTTGAAGAAACACTATGAAATAGTGTGGACCAGCTTGATCCAGTGAAATTCATGATGATGATGTATGATTTCCAGACTGGGCGCGATCCAATGACAATGCAAGAGTCACCACAACACATTTATGAGAGTTATGTTAATCAACGGCCCGTATAGCTGGATGTTGCCTTGATGAGTCGGACGGAGTGAGGTTTGAAGATCCAGTTGGGATCTAAACTGAAACGTCTAAGAGGCTCCTGAACTTAATTGAACTCAGGTGAAACATACTTTATGACTTTGTGGTATTGACTGCTTGTGGCAGTGAACTGTGCTATATCCAAGGTGAATATTCTTAAGTGAATCAGTATCTTACAATGACACCACCTAGATTGTTTTGGACTCAGCCGGGTCTGATGGACTTTGAACTCTGAGAGCTGTCACGCTCTGATGCTGTTCTGCTACTAGTACTTCGCAGAGACACTGTTTCAGTGGCAAGATGTCAAGCTCTAATGCTGTTCTGTTAATATTACTTCGCATAGACATTGTTACAGGGGCAAAATGCTACGTTCCAGTTTGCGATGCTGATATTCTGTTTATTGAACATGGTTGCTGTTGAAGTGAGCTACCACACTCTAGTGGGCTGAGGGTCAGTACACTACATTGACAGTCCTATGTTAGAGAGCTACCACGCTCCAATCGTATATTGCTGTTAAGATTGTTTCAGTGACTTTGTTGTTTGGCCGAGTTACCACTCTCCAGTCTTGTGCAGTAGGATTATTATCTAGAGAGGACGGACGCATAGGGCTCTAGAGTCGCCCTGATCAAACACTTGCGAGTCTTCAGTGATGATTGATTACGTCTCCGAAGGACGACATCATTGAACCGTGCTGTTACAACACTCTATGATCGGACATGAGAATGGCCATTCCGACCTAGCCCTTGAGGTGGACTTGGAAGACGTCGAAGGAGTCTATGCTTAAGAAGACTACTACGCAGGAAGTTAGCCGGGTGAGTGCACGGCAATGACGGAACTTACGCACGGACTGAACTCACATACCTGCTTATGAGACTAGATCATCTCTAGTTCTTTTCTCCTCTTTCATTTAGCTATGTATATAGACATACTTCTATCCAGGCTTTTCAGCCTTGCAACGCTGAATTATTTTGTTAATAAATTATTGGCTTTTGTTACCATGTCTTGGTGTGAGGGTATGACTGTTGTCTTTTCCGAGCCCCTGTAGGTGGGTATCCATAAGTGGGAAGGGAAGGACAGGTGGAGTCCAGGCTTGGTGGGGAGGCCTTGCAGACGGAAAGTCCTTTTTGAGTTGGTCAGAGCAGTGTGGGAGACATAAAGACCTGTGCATTCCCTTCCAATCCCCGGCGGTCTTGTTACACAGGTATAGAGTGGGGGGCCGTCCGGGATCTTCTTGTGGTCTGTTATCTCGTAGAAAACAGGAAATCATTTTCTTTACCCTATCCTTTGTCTACTTGACGAGTAGAGCTACTCTCACTTTTCTCTCGACTTAACAAGACAGAAAGTTAGTAAAGTATGATTACATTGTTAGTTAGCATTGCAACTCTGTGATAACTTAGTGTTTAATTTGCATACATCCACTTTGCATTTCCTAACTTTAAGTATGGCTATACGGAAATTAGATTTATCCGTTGAACAGGCAAATGCTAAAGAGTTAGGTTTAGAAGGCGATGCATTCAGAGCTTATGTCTTGGAGGTTGAACTTAACTTTCGAGCAGAAGAAAGAGAAAGAAGAAAAGCAGAAGTCGAGCTTGAGGCTCGTAAGGTAGTTTTAGCGGAGAAGAAGTTAGCAGCAGAAAAAACGTCTAAGAAGTTAGAATCTAGAAAACTTGAGATAGAACATGAGTTTAGAATCAAGCAGTCTGAGGTTAAGGCGCAATCTGTTAGGGAAACCGAGTGAGATGTATGTGGAGAGGCTTTAACTGGCTCTCCAGCATCTAGCAGACCAGCTTTCCGGGCTATGAAATTGCCCTTTCCGTCATTTGAACAGGACAAAGAGAAGATAGATCAGTTATATGAAAAAATCGAGGCAATGTATAAAGCAATGGGCTTAGAGTATGAGAAATGGTGTCTCAAGCTTTCACAAGGACTCTGTGGCACCGCGTATGCGTTGTATGCTCCCTTACCATCAGGGATGGAAAATTATTTTCCAACTCTGAAATCGTCTCTTTTGAAAAGATTCTAAATGACTGCCCATGCATATAGGCGGAGGTTTAGAACCTCCACACGAGAACCAGGTGAAATGTTCTCAGCATATGGGGTTATGTTGAACTCTTACCTCTTGATATGGATGACTTTGGCCAGATTCAAGGAGGACTATCAGAGTTTAAGAGAGCTCATGGTGGTAGACAAAATGAAGATGCAGAGATCCAAGCCTTTACGAAATGTCTTAGGTAAAAATGGTGCGGAAAGATTGGACATAGTGAATAAGTTAACTGAAAGATATGTGGAAGATTATGGTGAGATAGGGGACCCCAGTCAGACAGATCTTAGATCTAAACAGAAGGGACAAGATAAGAAGTCCAAGTCCCACAGTTCAACATATATCACGGGAAAAACAGATAACTTTAAGAACGACTCTGGTCAGAAACCCGGAAAGAAAAGCCAACCTAGATCTCGCAAGCGAAAGTGGACGGAGAGGTGGTGCAGATTCTGTAAGCACAATACAGTAGATTGTAAGAACAAGCCAAAGGACTTGCGCTTTGCTTGTCTCGCGGAGAATAGGGACAGACCTAGCGAGAAAGTCAAAGCGGGTACTGAAAAACCACAAAGTCAGATAGACGACCCGTTGTAGAGTGAATAGCAGTGAATAGACAACAGGTGAAGTGTCTCTACGACACTGTATTGCAGTTGGAGGCTGTAGTCGCACCCCACCTGGTGCGCCCAGAGCAGCTCACTTGCGAGGCCATGGAATTCCAGCCGGCCACAAAGAGCTCCGTAGAATTGAAATTGCCGATTGCCAGGATTGACATTCAGTGTACGTATTTTACGGGTAGCATACAGGCGGCTGTGCTGCCTTATACTATATATCCATTGATCTTAGTTTGTCCACATGTGTTCCTGGGGTGACCGCACGAACTTTGGCATAGTGAGCACTATGCAGACCGGGACTAAGGAAGGGTAGGAGCAGTGTGATAAGGTGATTGACAACCCTCTCTCGGGTAAAGTGAGTGGTGCTCAAAGTGGGGATGCGACGTAGCGTCCTTACTTCTTGGAGTTGCCCAAGTGTTCAGACCGACCAACACGGGTCAGTTATATGTGAGAAACCGGCTACTTTCTCGGAGGACCGGAAAGGGGATAGCCAGTATGGCCAGCTAGTAGTTCGTACTGACCCCAATCAATTCATACAGGACATACCATATCCCTCAATGGACATATGGATGTCGGGGCAACGGTCCAATGTCTTTCCAGCCACTACCACTGGCGCGACATGACAGGTGACGTGCGGAGGTATATCAGGTCGTGTTCGGGGTGTCGATTGGTGGCACTGAAACACAGGACCAAACACGGATTATCTCTGCAGATTTGAGATGGAGTTCTAGTACTACTCCCAATCGAGGGTGCTGAATTCGAAAACGGATGGCAGGGCCCTTTTATCGTGGAACGGGCGGTATCCCACACCACGTATGGGATTACGGTCTTAGGGGAATTGAGCAATTTCCATCATAATCTCCTTAAGAAATTTGAGAGGAAGTCCAAGGAGGGGTCTCCACAACTTAGGGCTACGACAGTTGCGCTAAACACGGTTCAGGATCCAGACGGGTGCCAGATAACAAGAACTGACACACCGCAGACAGAGACAGAGATGAAGGCAAAACAAATAGCCGCAGAGACAGAGATGAAGGCAAAACAACTGGCATTTGAAAAAGAGAAACTTGCGACAGAAACACCATGGAAGGACAAGGAAGTCGAAGGGAATTTAAAAGTCAAGGCAATGGAAATGGATCGTGAAGCTGAGATTGAATGAGAGAAAATACAAGCAAAACAGAATGATCCAGTGAAGAAATACCAAGGTTTATTTCGCAATTTCCAACAAGGTGATTCGGTAAGTTCTTCGATTACTAATTTCGAAGTGTTAGTTAAGTTCTACAAAATTCCTGAACAGGACATACCAATTGTATTCCATCGAACCTCGCACTCGAACCTTTAAAGGTAAACGAATTAATACCGGGAAATCTGTGTACTAACTACAAGTATATGAGAGATCCTGTTCTTGCTCATTTTAGTTTGGACAAATCGGGGTTACGTACGAAATTCAAAACACTTACTCCGAAGTCTAACTAAACTTTCCTCTACTTTGTTTCTAAAGCATCTTCATGCTTTTATAAATGGCTTAAGGCAGCTGATATTAGGTCTGATTTCGATAAAATTCGAGATCTAATAATAAGAGATAGACTTCTGTCTGCAGTACCAGAATCTATGTCTGTATTTCTGGTAGAACGTAAGTGTAAATCACTTAGTGAGATGTAAGCAAAAGGGGAATCATATTTCAATGCACATCGTGATATATTTGCCAATTGTGCACAACCAGAGCTTGTCATAGGAGCGAGCGCCAGATTCCAGAAAGGCAATGGTAAGTTTTAAAGATTTTATAGTAGGAATAGAACTGGTCCATACCAGTACTCCAATAAAGAGGGAGACCGACCAAGAAAGGGACACCTCACGCGGTGCCAATATTGCAAGATATCACACGGACATATTGAAATGTGTGATCAACACCCTGGGTATACAGCTTATCTACGAGACATCGCAGCAAATTAAAGAGGTAAATATGACTCATACAAGAGGAGCATTAACTTTTTTTCGTGTCGGGCTTACGGGCATACCAGTAGGTCTTGTCCAATGAGAAATTCTTGGAAAGAAGCAAGTACCGCATATGTGTTTTCTAGTAATGATTCTGATTACTTAGAGAAGACACATGCAGCTATCATACAACAGTATGATGACAAGACTGAGAAGACTATGACAGACACCCCTATTGACGAATGTGTTGAAACAATTCATGAAGCCAACACCGCTAATATTGACAATGGCAAACTGAAAGTTCACCAGGCATGGGTGAATGGTGAACCTACTACATGCATTCGTGATTCAGGAGCTTCTATTGTTGGAGTTGACCAAAGACTGGTAAAAGCAGAAGATTATACAGACAACACGGTGGCCTGCAGAACCTTTGGTGGCACAATTGAGAGATATAAGATTGCCACGATTATAATATAATCGCCATATTTGACACAATAAATGCAGAAGTATTGCCTAATCCATGTGCTGGATTACATATTGGGAACATACCCAATGCTAAAGGGTACACTTATGAGGAGGCAATTCAATGGGAGATTGACCACACTCAAGCGAATGCGATCATAAGAGCTCAAGAAAGAAGACAACAAAATCAATCTTCTCAGACAGACAATGACAATACTCAAAATATCATACTGACAGCTGACTTACCAAACGAACAAAAACAAGATCCGACATTACAAAATTGTTTTAAAAATTTTAATGAACCGTCTAAACAGGCTAAACGTGGTAATTGGAAATTTTTCTTAGACAATAATATTTTGTCCAGACGGTACAACAGAGGTACAATACGTTGTTCACAAACGGTGCTACCTACTAAATATCGTAGCGACTCACTAAAACTGGCACATGACTCACCATTTGTGGGTCATATGGGTATTTCCAAAACGACTAACAGATTACTGACGCAATTTTATTGGCCTGGGTATATCAAAGATATTACCACACTTGTACGTTCATGTACATTGTGCGAAATGACCCCACAAAAAGGCAAACATCCTA
This sequence comes from Cepaea hortensis, assembly GCA_963921405.1. Classification (NCBI taxonomy): domain Eukaryota; kingdom Metazoa; phylum Mollusca; class Gastropoda; order Stylommatophora; family Helicidae; genus Cepaea; species Cepaea hortensis. The sequence continues at coordinate 110,553,859 of OY992881.1, forward strand.
AAGCACACGTTCGGACAACTGATTTAGCATCTCAGCCATTTCAGAAGATTGCTGTGGATATTGTGGGTCCACTGAACACAAATTACCTATCGAGGTAATAGATTTATCTTGACCATGATCGGTCTTTTTACTCGTTGGTCAGAAGCTATTCCACTCAAGTACATCACAAGTAGATCCATCCTAGATTCATTATTACTAATCTTCAGTATGATAGGATTCCCAAGTTGCATACTGTCTGATAGAGGTAGTCAATTTATATCCACAGCTACACAAGAGGCAATAAAAATTCTCGGTATACCACAAGTCTTTAGTTCTCCTTGGCATCCGATGACGAATGGTGTCAACGAAAATTACAACAGAGTCCTTAAACGAACTCTATCAAAAGTGGCAGCTGAGAGAACTTAAGATTGGGACATTTTGTTACCAGCAGTACTATTTGTTTACAGTGAGGTACCACCCGCTAGTACATGTTTTTCTCCATTTGAATTGATATACGGAGCAAATCCTCGTGGTCCATTGCTGATATACAATGATATGCTTACAAGTAAGACATACGACCACCCAAAAAGAGAAGCCTGCGAAATGGTTACTCAATTGAGAGAAAAAATAATCATAGCTTGCCAAATTGCAAAATCAGCACTCGAGAAGGCAGGTGAAAAGTACAGACAGTTTGACAATAGAAACGTTAAGACAATAGTCTTGAAAGAAGAAGAAGAGGGCTGGTTATTGCTACCTTATCCTCGTGACTGCTTAGTTACTTCATGGCAAGGTCCATTTAAAGTTATTAAGAAAATCAGTGATGTAGACTATCGTATTGATGTAAAAGGAAAACATAAAATTTTTCACATAATATGCTGAAACCATATATCCCACGCGACAGTAACACATCACAAGTGACACAACAAATATCACATAGAATAGAAACAGCTTGTTGGTTCATTAACAAACAACAGGAAGACGCTATTAAACAACACATTCCAACCCCAACGCTCAATAGTGACAGTGGTTGGCAGTCCATACAAATAAGTAAAGATTTGTCCTGATAAGCCAGGACAGACATCACTTATCAAACATAAGATAACTTTACTCTCAGATATCCCAGTTAAAGTGAAACCTCATCCTATCCAGATACATTATTTAGAGAAAGTTACAGCAGAGATATCGGAGTTAGATCAAATTAGAATTATAAAAAAATCCATTTCAAACTACTGTTCTCCGGTAGTTATTGTCAAGAAAAAAGATGGTTAATTGCGTTTATGTGTTGATTATAGAAAGGTAAATGAATTAACACTACTAGATGCAGAACCAATGACAAACATTGATGAGTTGATTGAAAGCATGGTAAACTCGAAACTTTTCTCGAAAATTGACCTCACCAAGGGATATTGGCAAATCCCTATGGAAGAAGATTCTATGCATATCACAGCTTTCAGTACTCCATTAGGTCTATATGAATGGGCATATCTTCCATTCGGTTTACAGAATGCGCCAAGCACATTTATGCACATGATGAGGAGATTACTTCAGGGATTTCTAACGTTGCTACATATATGGACGCCATCTGTATCCATACTACAGACATTGACACATATGTCAAAATTCTTAATCAGGTATTTCAGAGAATACAACAACATGGTCTTAAAGCTAAACCAAGCAAAATTGAGATAGGGTTTACTGAAATACAATTCCTTGGTCATAGAATTTCTGATGGATTTAGAAAAAACAGATCGACTGGTGGTTACGAAAATTCTTAATATCAAATCTCCAACAACTAAAAAGGAATTAAAAGTCTGTTAGGTCTGATTACTTAGAATCATAAGTTCATTGCTAACTTTGCTGACATGACGGCAACATTTTCTGAATTGCTAAAAAGGGTCAGCCTACAAAAATAGTTTGGACAGACGATCATGACAAACTATTGCAACAGATAAATACTCTGTTTAGTACTTATCCTATTCTGAAATTGCCTGATATTTCAAAAAAATTCGTATTAAAAACAGATGCGAGTTTTCATGCAATTTCAGCTGTTTTACTCCAATTACATTAAGGAAAGTTGCATCCTATTCTCTATTTCAGTAAAAAGCTATCAGATACACAGAGAAATTATGATATCACTGAGCTTGAATCTTTAGCATTAATTGAGAGTATTGAGAAATTCTCGAGATATTTACTGGGTAGAAACTTTCTGGTTCTTTCGGATAACAAACCTCTACAGATAGTTAAATCTGGTCATCCTAAGAATTCCAGAATTCATCGATGGTCTTTGCTTTTACAAGATTATGAATTTGATATCTGTCATATTCCTGAAAAGGATAACAATCTTGCTGATCTTCTTATTCGGTTGTAAATAGATAGGTCTGATTCACAGTTGTTCACTTTTGATCTTAATGTATATGCGTATTGTTCATAGAATGTTAGAAAAATTGTAAGATATATGTTACAAATTGCATCTGGTTAATTAGTAATGTACATAGCACCCACCTAGGAAAATACGATACGTTAATTATTATTATATAGTGCAGTCGGATAGATACATGTGCATATTTTTCATTGTTGGCAGAGACTTCATGAAGTAATGAAGGGACTTATGTTGGGACATTGTGCAACTGTCAATTCTCGCATACTGCATATGCTGGAAGAACTGTTACCCTCGTCAGACATGGGGAGGACTGAATTGTTTTTCACTGTCCGTAGCCAAGCGTGATTTATTATTCGTGCTCATTGATCGGACCATGGAACATAGAACCTGGTGTTGCTTCATGGAAGTGGTAACGATGTTCCTAAGGAATTCACGAACTAAGTATCTCAGTTTACGTGATTGACATGATAGTATTAATAGTATTATTATGTGAATATTTAAATATTATATTCAGTATAAATATGGTTATATAAATAATTAATTAATTAATTAAGATTTAATTCTGTTATTTTGGTAATTATTAGATTAGAATGTTCATTCGTTAAGTAATAGTTGAATAGTTGATAACAATTATGATTTGACATATATCAATCATGTGTTAGAATATCCAATACAATAAGGTACACTTGATAGAAATATCCCTTAAGTTAGCATGTGATCAGCTACAGCCTCTACCTCAACTACAGCCATTGAATGGGAAAGAAAATATAACTCAAGATATATACATAACCAGCGACAACAAGGATCAGAAACTGATACAGAATGCATGGTACCTATTACTACCCTCGTCCACAACTCCGAATTTTTACCTAGAGTAAGGACACATGTTCATTTAGACAAGTTAGGGACTAGTGGTATCATTAGTTTGTCCGGCCCTCCAATAGGCCGGCACCACACGACGTTCACCGTGGGTGTGAACTGGAGAGCGTGCCCGTCATATAATATTATTTTTCTTAGGGCTATTAACGGGAACCATAATGTCATGTTCAGCGATTGATATAACTTGGGTTGTCAGTGATGCTATTTGTCATAGGTTAAGAAGCTATATGTATATTATGTAAATGATTAGACCATGTAATCTGTAGGGGGCGGGCATAATGCCAGATAGCAAGACCTGACACACAGCAGACAGAGAAAGGTTGAAGGGATTTTTTCCTAAAGTATGCACCGAACTATACAGTGCACAAGGAAACTAAGGAGATGAGATACGTCAGAGAACAACAAACAAACATACGCTGTGGTGCCGTCTTCAAAATCGGACGTGTGTTTCTTGTATGGAGAGAAATGGATATTCTCATGCAGGAGTATTCGATATTCAAGTGGGCGACAGGAGGAGTCATTTGCTGAGATCGAACAACCGTGGACCTGACAGCGAGATGAATCTAAGAGGAACGTAACGACACGGATCGAAAGGACAGTGGGATGAAACAGGCTGGGCGCTGATGTGAAGGTTAGAGACATTGATCATAGCAATTCTAGATGCTCCGAGTAGGTGTTAGTCCTGTGTCAAGGATGCCCTATAGAGACGATGAATTTGTATGAACACATGTTCATACACCCAATAAAACAGGTGTTGTGTTAACTTGTCACCGTAGCCGCGTCTGTATTTTCGTTGCCAAGTTGCTTTTGACGTTGAGCGTGTTCGTATTAGTGGGACGAGCAAAACTTGAATAATACCTCTTGTGGATGTTTAATAGCTTGTAGTACGGCATAGCCGAGAGAGAGAGAGAGAGAGAGAGAGAGAGATCTACTCCGAGGCAACGGGGGCAGAGTATACCCAGTACTAGGCAGAAAGTCCTGTGGGAAGTTTCTGGGGGATTCTGAGTTTCCACCCGGGGATAGGGAGAGAATCCACCATCGAGAAGGGGTCCTTGGTGCGAACGTCACTGGGAACCGCAGATCGGAGATAGAGGGTCACGTCTGGCACGACGCGATTGTTTGATGACTCGATCCGCCGACAGGCTCACTATCGTTGCTCTCGGAAGAGAAGGCAGGAGCTGCCGTGCTCCAGAAAATTCTGGGGTACACGACCATTCTCTTCGGTCGATATCCGCCATCCGAACACGTGTGCGGTGCCGAGTCGGAATAGGGAACACCGTATCACCAGGGGGTCAGAAAACCCTTCGGAAAGTTATCCTATGGCTCACGCAAGTCGAAAGCGGCGAGATCCAATTTAGAGTTCAGTCCGATCACTAGGCGATCGCGTATCTGGCCTCAACGCGAAATGAAACGCGCGTCTGATGAGGTGGGTGGTACTCCGGTAACTATACCAGTAAGGTAAAGTATATCCCGGGGAATGAGAACGTCGGAGCCGACTTCCTTTCCCAACATCCTGTCTCTGAAGAGTTCATACAGTTTTGGGTAGAACGCGTTCGACCTAGTCGACCTTCTTAAGTGTGGGCCTAATGTAACAGGGTGACCCATACCCATGTCCTCACTGTTGGGTACTCCCCTACGTCGGTGAAGGTTATCAGAGTAGTTTCCTGTCTAGGCTATTTATGGGCTGGGGAACCCGGTTAACTACGGCGATTCGAGACGTTTCGAGAAAGATCCAGCGAATAATCGGTTAGGTACCGAGATTGTCACAATCACGTAGGACAGGGGTGGGAAAATTTTGTGTGTGTAGGGTCGCATTGAAAAATGTGAAGCTATTGGGGCGGGGGGAGCATATATATATATATATATATATATATATATATATATATATATATATATATATATATATATATATATATATATATATATATATATATATATATATATATATATATTGGAAATTTAAAATGGAACGTGTTTTTTTCCGAAATGTGTATGGATTAAGTGTGTTTTTCGTGTTTAAATGGAGTTCGGACCGTGCAATGGAGTTCGTGCCAGCGCGTCCGGACTCCCTTCGGCATATCATCGGCGCCCGGTGGCGATAGTTAAGCCTAACATGACGACCAGACGACCGACAAGAACACGGCGTGGCAAGAGGGCGGAAACACGCAGAAGGCGGTTAAAATGTGACAGATTGGGCATCGGACACGTTCGAGTACTGTACTGGAACTGTGCATCATTTAGTCAACGCCGACCCATTCATGAAAAACTACTGTACGGAAACGATATTGTGGTCTTACAAGAAACACAGCTCGGCGACGGAACAGTCAATGTCGCGGGATATCAGGGATTCTTTAACAGTCGGCACCTCGGACAGGCCATTCTGGTCCGCGACAACATACTAGTGTCTGAGATCGATATGTCTTCCTGGAACAGTGATGCCCTGCAAGTGCAGGCATTAAGAATAATGACACCAGGGCAGCTTGTAATCGTCAATGTTTATGCGTGAAATGGGAAGGTCGACGTGCGACAATGGCAGAGTTTGTTCGATATGGATGAAAGGCATATCATCTACTGTGGGGACTTTAATGCCAGAGGCAGTCAATGGGGGAATTGCATCACCAATAGACAGGGAGAAGATCTGGAGGACGCCCTGGCATCTGCTTCCCTAATCTGTCTGAATGATGGGAAGGTCACTAGAATAGCCACTCGACCAGGTGACTCTGACACCGTCATTGACTTGGCTCTGGTGTCGCCGACCATCGCACCAAGGTGCCGGTGGGGCACACTGGGATACCACGATAGTGACCACTACCCTTGTGTCATCCTGATCAAGAAAGACCGGGCCATGAGTCAAAGAAACAAGTCAAATGCCTTCCCGTACGACAACACTGGTCAAGACGCCATAAGCAAGATCAGAAGAAGAAAACTAACTTCATCCCGCAGGAGACAAGAAAGATGGTTGCAGCCACCATGGTGGAATGGAGAGGTCGAAAAGGCATGGCTGGGAAAGAGGCAGGCTGTCAAAGACTGGCAAAAGGTTAGAAAGGCTAACATGCCACAGGTTGAGTTGGCGAACCTGAAGACTGAGGTCGATAGGACGACGACTTTATTCAAATCCTGCGCCAAACATACCAAGGCCGAGAAATCAGACGAGTTCTGCATGAAGGTGTGCTCCGAGCAATCTCTTACGACATTCTGGCGCCTCCACAAGAGCATGAACGGTGCTGCACAACGTAGGGGTACTCCATACTTTCAAGGCATAGACCTGGCATGGAAAAAGTCGGATGCGGATAAAGGTAAGGCCCTTCTTGCACGCTACATAGAACAGACTGACCAGAAAGACGAGCCCGCCAGACAGAGGACCACAACACTCTCTCAGCTGTGCGAGGCAGTCGGGACAGACGAAGAATGGACAATCACAGCTGAGATAGTGCGTGCGATGCTCAAGAAATCACCTAACACCGCCCCAGGCCCAGACGGCATCCGATATGGTGACCTACTGGTGATATCAGATGATGACATGGAAGAACTGACCAGAGAATTCAACACCAGTATCCAGAGGAGTCAGGTCAAAGAAGAATGGCTACACAGCTACTTGCTGCAGCTGCCAAAACCGAACAAAGACCATTCCAAGATAAGCGACTACAGAATCATTACGATGCAGAATACTGTTGGCAAGCTATTGGAGAAAATTGTAGCACACAGACTTGCTTGTGACTTGGAACAGCTCGGCTGCTTCCCGCCCACACTTGGAGGATACAGACGCAACAAAGAGTCATGGCTGGATGCGGCGGTCTTTGCTCAAGATGTTTACGAAGGATTTCAGGTCAGAGAAGAGACATGTGCGGCCGCCATAGACTTAAGGACGCATATAACAGAGTATCTTTCGAGCACTTGATGCAAACCCTCTTCAGGCTGAAAGTGCACCCTCACCTTGTACGATGGATAGTTGCAGTTCTGCTCCAAAGGAAGGTGGTGCTAAGATGCGGGAGTTGGTCTTCTGAGCCGATAACGATATGTCCAGGATTGCCGCAGGGTTCACCACTGTCACCAGTACTATTCAACGTGTATACGGTGCCGATCACTGAACAACAGTTGGACGGGAGGGGTAGGACTCTGTCATTCGTTGACGACATCCTCGGGTATCGACAGGGTCGAGATAGACAGGCGGTTGCCAATGATATGCAGGGCGAACTAGATCGAATTTTCTCATGGTGTGCTGATGCCGATGCCCTTGTCAACCCTGCAAAGGCAACGGTTACATGGTTCTCACTAAACAACCATATTGTGAAAACAGACCTGCCGGCAGTAAGAATGGATGGGAGCAGCTTGAATAGAACCCAGTCAATGACATATCTTGGCGTGAGGCTTGATCGTAGCCTGTCCTTCAGAGATCATGTCGATTATGTCATAACGAAGGCTCGAAAAGGTTTGTCAGCAATGAGAGTCATGGCGACTGCCAATATCGAGCAAAGACTGCTAATACTTCTATTCCAAGGACTTGTGCTTTCACGCATCGAGTATGCCCTGGCCATCCTCACTGTCAGCCCTACACAGATTGGAAGACTTGAAAAGGTACAAAACGAGGCCATGCGCATCATTTTGGGCTGCACGAGAGACACCAGCTGTGTAGCAATGAGATACCTCCTTACTTCCCGACAATGGAACACAGGATCAAGATCTGGAGAGCTCGTGCATACTTAAAAATAAGTGCAGATGAGCAGCACCCTCTGCACGACGCTATATTCAGAGAAAAGGGTTACAGGCTAAAGAGGGGCAAATCATGGATGGGTCGGGCGGAAGATGTCGTCAGACAGGTCTGCAGTCTTACCAGTATCAACCCCGGCAAGGAATGGGTGCCGGTGCCTCCAGCTTTTAAGTGCACTTTCTCCTGCATTATACCACTCGACAGACGGTGCAGAGAGCAGAACCCTGCCGCTGTCAATGCAGAGGTTAACGCGCTCATCTATGAACACTCAGATAGCCCCGAAGTGCTCATCTATACAGATGGATCTGTTGTAAAGCAGCAGAGAAGTGCGTGGGCATTTACAGCCCGTTAGGCGGGCCGAACCGTTCAAAAATCCAGTGGTGCCCACTCTATGACCACGAGCAGCATGACGATGGAGGTGATGGCAGTTACACAGGCTTTCATATGGCTGGAATCACAGCATTATACCAACGTGTATGTACTAAGTGATTCAATGAGCATGATTCAGAAGGTCGAAGCTGGATCTGTACGTAGACAGTGGACTGAATCGCTGCGGAAGTGTGTTGTCCGTAAAGTCACCTTCATCTTCGTCCCGGGACATGCTGGAATCGAGGGAAATGAACGAGCTGACAAACTGGCTGGCTCTGCACCCCCTGTAGATGGCCAGCCCACGGATCGTGCCGATGTTATTAACGTCCTTAAAGATATGGCGAGAACAGAGGACTTTGACGTCAGTGATTCCACATCGCTGTCCAGGATGAAAGACCTGGGAGTAAGAATCGGCACAGCCAGACGCGAGAGGTACATCGGGAAAACAAAGAGCCTCGTCAACCACCACAGAACTGGCACTATTAGCCACCGGACGCTGATGAATATGCTGGGGGAAGGATCTAAGCACCTATGGACATGTCCGGAGTGCAACGAAGATACCCCAACTGATAACTGATAACTGAATATATATATATATATATATATATATATATATATATATATATATATATATATATATATATATATATATATATATATCCATTTTGTTTACAGTGAATATAGTTCCCTTGGAGCAAGTTGGCGGAAACTTCTTCGTCCCGTTAAATGGAACGTGGTTTATTCCGAAATGTTTATGGATTAAGTGTTTTTCGAAGTGAAATGGAGTTCGGACCGTGCAACGGAGTTCGTGCACGCGCGCCCGTACTCCCTTCGGCGTATCATCGGCGCCCGGTGGTAATAGTTAAGCCTAACATGACGACCAGACGACCGGCAAGGACATAGCGTGGTAAGAGGGCAGGCGCACCCAGAAGGCGATTAATGTGTGACAGATTGGGCATCAGACACGTTCGAATACTGTATTGGAACTGTGCATTATTTTGTCAACGCCGACCCATTCTTGAAAAACTACTCTACAGGAACGATATTGTAGTTCTTACAAGGAACACAGCTCGGCGATGGAACAGTCAATGTCGCGGGGATTCATGGCTTCTTTAACAGGCGACATCTCGGACAAGCCATTCTGGTCCGCGAAAACATAATGGTGTCTGAGATCCATATGTCCGCTGGAACAGTGATGCCCTGCAAGTGGGCATTACGAATAAAGACGCCAGTGCAGCTTGTAATCATGAACGTTTGTGCGCGAAATGGGAAGGTCGACGTCCGACAATGGCAGAGTTTGTTCGATATGGATGAAAGGCATTCCATCTACTGTAGGGACTTGAATGCCAGAGGCAGTCAATGGTGGAATTGCATCACTAATAGATAGGGAGAAGTTCTGGAGGACGCCCTGGCATCTGCTGCCCTAGGCTGTCTGAATGATGAAAAAATCACTAGAATAGCCACTCGACCAGAAGATTCTGACAGCGTCATTGACTTGGCTCAGGTGTCGCCACCATCGCACCAAGGTGCCGGTGGGGTACACTGGGATATCAGGACAGTGACCACTACCCTTGAATCATCCTGATCGAGAAATACAGTGCCAGCAGTCAAGGAAACAAGACAAATGCCTTCCCGTACGACAACACTGGTCAAGACGCCAAAAGCATGATCAGAAGAAGAAAACTAACTTCCTCCCGCAGGAGAAAAAGAAAGATGGTTGCAGCCACCATGGTGGAATGGAGAGGTCGAGAAGGCATGGCTGGGAAAGAGGCAGGCTGTCAAAGACTGGAAAAAAGCCAGAAAGGCTAACATGCCACAGGTTGAGTTGGCGATCCTGAAGACCGAGGTCCATAGGACGATGACTTTATTCAATTCCTGCGCCAAACAGGCCAAGGCCGAGAAATGGGACGAGTTCTGCAGGAAGGTGTGCTCCGAGCGATCTCTTACGACATTCTGGCGCCTCCATAAGAGCATGAACGGTGCTTCACAACCTAGGGATATTCTAGACTTTCAAGGCACAGACCTGTTATGGAATGGCTGGAGGTCGTCGATTCGAATGATGAAAAGCCAGAGACAGTCGGTCTAGGCCGATACAACTTGTTGTGGTGGGGAAAGGATTCCCAGATCAAACATGGTCAGGACTCTTTGAATGCGGGGACGTATTGACCGAGATCAAAGGAGACTCGTCTATATCAAAGGAGACTCGGCGATATCAACGGAGACTCGTCCGTATGTTGTTTTCACCGATCTAAAGACGAGGGCGGGAGCGAAGGTGTTACTTGGTCGACGGAAAAACCAGTGACGTCATACAGTCAAAATTCTAGTCTGTCTGAATATAACGTTTTAAAAATCAGTATACAGGTTGGATTAACACAGGCTGGAGTGTGGATTTATTTCAGTGCCGAATAAGAAATACAAATCACGATGTCTAGTGTCGTTTAAAGGCGACAGGCATTTGTCCTTGTTGTGACTTGGTGGTTTAATTCTAGGACTGGAATAGGTTAAATAAGGTGATTATATGGATGTAGATTAGGAATTTAGCTTAGTGAAATTGCGTTGTGTGCATTAGTATAAGAGCGTAGGCACCAGTAGGCTGAGGCGTAGCGTAAGCTAGGACACGGGATATCATTTCTCTCGGTAGGATAAGACAACTGACGTTTGAAGATGTTCAGCAATATTGAGAGTGGTTGGGGAGATAAAGGATAGGTATATGGTAGGATATTCTGGTTGGGGAGTCTACTAGGGTTTCTGTGCCTTTCCTTTGGTCTTTCCTTCTCATACCACGTCTAAGGAAATGTGATAAGATACTCTGTCTTATACCAGAGTAGTTATTTGAGGATCTAGATGTTAAAGTCTGAGTACGGCCTTAGGCCTACATTCACATATAATGGGTCTGAGTCGGGTTGATATAACCGGGTGTTATCTCTTCGACAGGTTCCACTTGAACAGTGCAATTACCTACCACTCTGAGAAGAAGAAAATGGCACTACGCTGGTGCAGTGCTAACTGACATCAAGCCTTGAACCCTGTTTCTCAAAGAAGGTTAGACAATTCCTGAGCCAAATTGAGCATAGGAAGTGAGTCACGAGAAAAGAGACTGATCATTGGTGGTATTCCAAACAACCAAGGAATTACTAGCAATAATATTTACCCGAAGAAGTATAGAAAGTGGAAGAGTATAAATAAATAACATTTTCCCTAATGACATGAACATTTCGTAGATTGACTGACAGCAGTGTTTCTGCGAGATATTATTGGACCAGTGTTTGTGTTCTTTCATCAATGGACTATATTAAATACCAGTTTATCATCTGTGTAGAACTAAGAGACGATAACTAACCCAATCATCCAGTGGTGACCAGACATTCCAATTTTCCAGGATATATCGGAAGAAGTCAACAATCAGTCTGAGAGACACATCACCGGGTGAGCTCCTTCCGATCTTATAATGTTGTGCAGTGGTATGGCCGGAGCACGAGGATGAAAGTTGCATCCGATCCTGAACTACCTGAGTATATCTCACATTCAAGATAGACTACACCACATATCTCAACACACATACATCGCACACACACGGGACACTTTTCTGCATTAAATGTGTTATCATTTTGTTCGAAACAAGTGTTAGTGTGTTATGTTATGGAGGAAAGTGAGAAAGGTTATGGCCTTATGGTAGGAAGAGAGAGAGAGAGAGAGAGAAAGAGAGAGAGAGAGAGAGAGAGAGAGAGAGAGAGAGAGAGAGTGATTAAGATACTGAAAGGGGGTGTGTAGACAATAGTCCGGCAGAAGTCCAAGCTGAGGAAAGGGAATTCAAAAAGTGTGCTTCTTGATTCCATTTTCCCCCAGGGACGACAGGTGACAAGACCACACATGGAAAAAGTCGTATGCGGATAAAGGTAAGGCCCTTCTTGCATGCTACATAGAGCAGACTAACCAGAAAGACGAGTCGGCCAGACCGAGGACCACAACGACACTCTCTCAGTTGTTCGAGGGGGTCGGGACAGACGAAGAATGCATAATCACAGCTGAGACGATACGTGCGATGCTCAAGAAATTACCTAACACCGCGCCAGGCCCAGACGGAATCCGATATGGTGACCTACTGGTGATGCCAGATGATGACATGGAGGAACTAGCCAGAGAATTCAACACCAGTATCCAGAGGGGTCAGATCACAGAGGAATGGCTACACAGCTACTTGCTGCCGCTGCCAAAACCAAACAAAGACCATTCCAAGATAAGCAGATACAGAATCATTACGATGCAGAACACTGCTGGCAAGCTGCTGGAGAAAATTGTAGCACACAGACTTGCTTGTGACTTGGAAAACTCTGCTGCTTCCCGGCCACACTTGGAGGATATACAGACGCAACAAAGAGTCATGGCTGAATGCGGCGATCTTTGCTCAAGATGTTTACGAAGGATTTCAGGTCAGAGACGAGACATGTGTGGCCGCAATAGAATTAGAGGACGCATACAATAAAGTATCCTTCGAGCACTTGATGAAAGCCCTCCTCAGACTGAAAGAGCATTCTCACCGTGTACGATGGATAGCTGCAGGTCTGCTTCTAAGGAAGGTGGTGCTAAGATGCGGGAGTTGGTCTTCTGAGCCGATAACGATATGTCCAGGATTGCCGCAGGGTTCACCACTGTCACCAGTACTATTCAACGCGTACACGGTGCCGATCACTGAGCAACAGTTGGACGGGAGGGGAAGGACTCTGTCATTTGCTGACGACATTCTCGTGTATCGACAGGGTCGAGATAGACAGGCGGTTGCCAATGATATGCACGGCGAACTAGATCGAATTTCCTCATGTGTGCTGATGCCGATGCCCGTGTCAACCCTGCAAAGGCAAAGGTTACATGGTTCTCCCTAAACAACCATATTGTGAACACAGACCTGCCGGCAGTAAGAATGGATGGGAGCATTTTGAGTAGACCCCAGTCAATGACATATCTTGGCGTGAGGCTTGATCTGAGCCTGTCCTTCAGAGATCATGTCGATTGTGTCATAACGAAAGCTCGAAAAGGTTTGTCAGCAATGAGAGTCATGGCGACTGCCAATATCGAGAAAAGACTGCTGTTCCAAGGAGTGGTGCTTTCACGCATCGAGTATGCCCTGGCCATCCTCACTTTCAGCCCTACACAGATTGGAAGACTTGAAAAGGTACAAAACGAAGTCGTGCGCACCATTTTGGGCTGCACACGAGACACCAGCTGTTTAGCAATGAGATACCTCCTTGACTTTCAGAAAATATAACACAGTATCAAAATCTGGAGAGCTTGTGCATACTTAAAAATAAGTACAGATGAGCAGTACCCTCTGCATGACGCTATATTCAGAGAAAATTGTGACAGGCTAAAGAGGTTCACATCATGGATGGGTCGCGTGGAAGATGTCGTCAGACAGATCTGCAGTCTTATCAGTATCAACCCCGGCAAGGAATGGGTGCCGGTGCTTCCAGCTTTTAAGTGCACTTTCTCCTGCATTATCACACTCGACAGACGGTGCAGAGAGCAGAACTCTGCAGCTAAACCAACCCAATTATTTCAATACAGTTAGCAACAGCATTGAATATATCATGGCCTGTGGTTGTGTCTTTGAGTGACTCAACACTCCGTAACTCTTCAGTGAGTTTGAAAGAAATGTTTATTCCACGTATAAATGTCAATAATTGGGCAGTATAATGTACATCGGTACTCTCATCTAATGCAAACGAGTACCACACACATTTTTTACTTGCATCTTGAAGTTTATGCATCAAGTTGTCACTTATCGCTCTCTTGAAAAGGTACAAAACGAAGTCGTGCGCACCATTTTGGGCTGCACACGAGACACCAGCTGTTTAGCAATGAGATACCTCCTTGACTTTCAGAAAGATCTCTCTTAGAGAGAGAGAGAGAGAGCATCACTATTTTTACGTCACATACATTTTATGTACACATTTTTCTACATGTTTAACATTTTTATGAGACTGCTCATGACAAGTGTCAGTGTATATGTGTGAGTAAAGTGTGAGAGTTTCTTCATACTAGTTTCAATACTATCGTGAGACATTTTGTATGTGTCTAGATGTGAGGAAGTGTGAGTGTATGTGGAGGATATGTGTGAGTGTGGGGATATGTGTGGGTAGTGGGTGTGTGGGTGGGGGTGTGTGGGTGGGGGTATGCGTTTGGATGGGTTGGGGTGTGTTGGTTTTGGTGGGTAGTGGTATTTGTGGGTGTTTGTGGGATGTGTGGACAGATGTGTGGGGGTGAAAGTAGGGGTGTTGGAATGGGTGTGGGGGATGTGTGTATGGGTGGAGGATATGTGTATGGGACGGATGCAGGGGATGTGTGTTTATGTGGGTGGAGATGTGTGGACGGTTTGAGGAAGTATGTGTAGGAGGCGGGGTTGTGTGGGTAGGGGATTGTGTTGGGTGGATTGGGGATGCAAGGGTGGGTGGGGAGAAGTGTATGGTGTGTGGGTTTGAGATATTTGTGCGGTGTGTTGGTGGGGGATGTGTGAATGATGTGTGGGTGGAGGGTATGTTTGTGGAGGTATGGGTGGAGGATAGTGTGTGGTGTGGGGGATGTGTGTGATGGGTGCGGGGAATGTTCGTATGAATGGGGTATATGTATGGGTGAGTAGGGGATTGTGGTGGTTGGAGGAAGTATGTGGGGGAGTGTTGGTGGGAGATGTGTGTGTTTGGATGGGGAATGTGTGGGTGGGGGTGTGTGAGTGAGTGGCTTAGGGATGTGTAAGTGGGTGAGGGAGTTGTGTGTGTCGGGGTGGGATGTGTGAGTGGGTGGAGGATGTGTGTGGGGTAGGGGTATTGTGATCGAGAGATGTTTGGTTGGGGGGGGGGGGTGTGGGTGCGTAGTGGAGAATGTATGCGTGAGTGAGTGTGTGTTGGTGGACGGGTAGGGAATGCGTGTGTGGGTGGGGAGAGGTGTGTGGTGTGTTGGTTGGGGATATTGTGTGGGTGAGGTATGTGTGTGTGGGTGGGGGATTTTTGTGTTTTGTTTTGTTTTTGTGTTGTGTGAGTGGGGGTATGTGGGGTGGATGGGTAAGGGTATCTGTGTGGGTGTGGGTGTGGGTGGGAATATTGTGTGGTATCTGGGTGGGGGATATGTGTGTGGTGTGTAAGTGGGGATGTGTTGGTGAGGGATATGTGTGTGTGTGGTGCGTGGGTTGGGAATAGTGCATGATAGGAGGTGTATGTGATGTGCGGGTGGGGGATTGTGTGGTGGGGGATTAGGTTAAGGCATGTGTGGGTGGGTGGAAGTTGTATGTGTGGGTGGTGGGGTGTGTGTTAGTGGATTGGGGATGTATGGGTGGTTAGAGAGATGTGTGGGGTGGGGGTAGGGACATGTCAGTTGGTGAGGATGTGTGTGTATGGTTTGGGAATGTGTGAGTGGATGTGCGATGTGTGGGTTGGTGGGGGATTGTGTGCATGGGTGGGGAATATGTTGTCGATGGAGATGTGGCTGGGGGATAGGTGGTTTGAGGTGTGGGTGGGGAGAGGATGTGTGGGGTAGTATGTGTATGTGGATGGGCGTAGGATGTGTGGGTTGGTGGGGGAATGTTTGTGGGTGGCGAGTGTGTTTTGGTTGGGGGATCAGGCGAGGGCAGTGTGTGTGGGTGGGGGATGTGCGGGAGGGGGATGGATCGGTTGGTGGGGTATGTATGTGTCCCTTGGTGTGCGTGTGTGTCGGTAGGTGGGGGTGTGTATGTGTCCCTTGGTGCGCGTGTGTGTGGGTAGGTGGGGGTGTTGTGTGGGTGGGGTGATGTATGGATAGGTGGGAGATGGGCTTCATAACATGGTAATTAGCCTTGTTTATGTTTACAACATTCATTTCACAATGTTTATTTTATCTTCCTTTGTAAATGTATAATGCTCTTGATGAACGAAAGACGAGTGATTGGAAGGGCCGAATGTAAGACGGGCCTGCGCGCCCAATTTGTGACCCTAATAAAGTTGATTTGATTTGAGTTGATTTGATTTATCTTGTGAACACGTCTGACACAGTTCTCCTTGATAAAGTAATGTTGTCAAATCTGATTTTGTTGTTGTTCTGTACACATAATGTTTGCTGCATCAAGGAAACATTCCTTGATGAACTCGCCATCAGAAAATGGCTTGTTCTGTTTTATAATTTTGTGTGACAGCACTAGACTAGCTTCAGTTGCAGCATCTTGAATTGAAGACTGTTTAGTGAAAACAGTTTGCTGTTTCTCCAAATATTTCATCAATTCCAGGCATTTCCTTTCTCTCTCTTCGGTTGTTAAATTGTGTCCGAAAACGGAATGTTTTGTTCAATAATGTCTTTTTAAATTGTACTCCTTGAAGATAGCCACTGACTCACGACACAACAAGCAAACTGATTTGCTACCAACTTTTATAAAACAGTACTTAGTTGACCATTCATTATTTAAAACACGGCATTCATCTTCAATCTTACGTTTGTTATTGACACTCATTGTTTCAATAAAATTCGAAAAGTTAGAATTGTACAAAACTTTAAAACGGAAATGAAACTAAACGTGCATCCGGCTGTGTGTGAAAATAAAATATTCGGAAAACAAGTAGTAAACTCAGTATACATTTCAGAAATATATCAAGACTACTACAACAAATAAATTAATGTGAACATTGTAAATGTGGAAATAATTTATAACAGTAAACAACTTTTAAATTTAATATTTTCTTGCAACATACATCATGTTATTCACCGGAGAAATATCTATTTTTCATAAAATCATCCTTATTAAATGTTTACATGTCGATAACGATTTCTCTATATGAGAATCAATGAATTCGCATATTAGCATTGCATGATTCCAAATGTTTCTGTATGTAGCCGGGGGTGTGGTTAGGGTGAGCGCCCAACCTTGCATAAATTTATCAATGTCTCGTACATTCATCATCTATGCAGCAAAAGTCCAACATCTGGCCTTCTCGAGGTGGAACTGTATTAACTAACAGGATAAGGGGTGGCGGCCAGTCACTGGCGCCGAGAAATAACCAGAACGCTCTAGACGTGTATGCACGTAATATGCATGCGCAGACATGTGTGAGTGCCTACACACCTAAACTCGAGTAAGACCACAGTCTGCTCTAGCAAAGGAAAGGTGCTTAAGACGGAGGAAACCAGCCAGGAGGCGCACCACAAAAATCAGTATGCTACGCAATAAAGCGTAATGAAATATGTCGACCACTGCTAAATGTTATGGTGCTCGCCCTGCTTTGGACCCCCAGGCAGGTGCAGTGCCGGGCCTTATGCCTCGAAAAGGTCTAACCACAGCTACTGGAGGTCCTTCTCAGATGCCCTGTAGAGCCAGGGTACATGAGGATAGAGCGTCTGGTCATACCAAACAGAGACTAAAACTAATGCACTGGAATGTGGAGGGAGTCAGCAACAAAAAAATAGAACTAGAAAACATCTTGAACCAAGAAAAGATAAGCGTATGTTGCTTGCAAGAAACTCACCTTAACGAAAACGAAATGATGTCTGATAAATTGCCAGTACTAAGGACGCTACTTTCTGAACTTAGCAGTCGGCATAAGGTCACCATACAGTGGATAGCATCCAACTGAGGAGAACCCGGAAATTACAGAACTGATTGATTGGCTAAGGAAGTAGCAAAAGAAGAACAGCCTGATGTGCCCGTTACATACCACAAAAAGAAAAGATCAGATCATTCAGACAGCAACCAAAACCTGCTCAAGATTACTACCACATTATGGACAGACCAGAACAAGTCATTATTCGGCCCCTCAGAAAAGGACACAATATATTACGCAACCACACGTATACAAGATTCAAGATTGGTGAATCAGCCATGTGCACATCTGGATTATCGTCGCAGACAGCAGAGCACATACTAAAAGACTGCAAAAATTGCAACATGTCTAGGTAAACCTTCTGGTCTAGAGAGACGACAGTGGAAGATAAAAACTATATGGACTGCTGAGTGAACTAAAAAGGACAGATAAATTCTACAAGAGGCAACATTGCAGTTATAGACATATTCAAGGCAAACGAAAGAAGAAGAAGAAGCATTACATTACGAGGGTCAAGGACTGTTTATAAAAATAGATAATGAGAATGAAATTTTATCAAAAATGTTAAAACAATCATAACGGTACATGAAATTCTGTAAAATTCAACAAAATAACTTAAACAGGAAGTATACATTTTTATTTCTAAATGCCCTCGCGGGCCGCATAAAATCATTTCCCGGGCTGCATGCGGCAGGTTTGCCGTACATTGCCCACCCCTGACGTAGGACATCACTCAACCTGAGAAGCACGGGGAAGTGGAAATTCTCCGTGCGGCAATAGGAGCTCTGTGTCGAGTGGGATACGGAACTCAGCGGATTCGCTGAGTAGCTTGAGTAGCCAACCCGCTGTCCACCAGAATGGGAGCAGATTCATCTCTGGTCAATAATTGTCTGCAAGGCGCTGGATGGGGCCCGACAACGAGAGAACAGAGATCTGCTGAAACTCTCTTAATAAGGATTTGCTTATCTGATGGTGATTTTGAAGAAACATTATGGAATAATGTGGACCAGCTTGATCCAGTAAAATTCATGATGATGATGTATGATTTCCAGACTGGGCGCGATCCAATGACAATGCAAGAGTCACCACAACCCATTTATGTGATTTATGTTAATCAACGGTCCGTCCAGCCGGATGTTGCCTTGATGAGTCGGACGACTGAGGTTTGAAGATCCAGTTGGGATCTATACTGAATCGTCTAAGAGACCTCTTATTTGAACTCAGGTGAAACATACTTTATGACTTTGGGGTATTGACTGCTTGTGTCAGTAAACTGTGCTATATCCAAGGTGACTATTCCTAAGTGAAGTCAGTAGTTTACAACAAAGATGACATCACCTAGATTGTTTTGGATCGAGCCGGATCTGATGGACTTTGAACTCTGAGAGATGTCACGCTCTGATGCTGTTCTGCTTCTAGTACTTCGCAGAGACACTGTTACATTGGCAATACGCCACGCTCTAATGCTGTTCTGTTAATATTGCTTCGCCTAGACATTGTTACAGGGGTAAGATGCTACGCTCCAGTTTGCGATGCTGATATTCTGTGTATTGAACGTGGTTGCTGTTGAAGTGAGCTACCACGCTTTAGTGGGCTGAGGGTCAGTACACTACATTGACAGGCCTATCTTAGAGAGCTACCACGCTCCAATCGTATATTGCTGTTAAGATTGTTTCAGTGACTTTGTTGTTTGTCTGAGCTACCACGCTCCAGTCTTGTGCAGTAGGATTATTATCTAGAGGGGACGCTTAGGGCTCTTGGGTCACCCTGATCGACCACTTGTGAGTCTTCAGTGATGATTGATTACGACACCGAGAGATGACATCATTGAACCGTGCTGTTACAACACTCTATGATGGGACATGAGAATGGCCATTCCGACCTAGTCCTTGACGTGGACTTGGAATACGTCGAAGGAGTTTACGTTTCGGTAGTCTACTACGCCGGAAGTTAGCCGGGTGAGTGCGCAGCAACAACGTAACTTACGCACGGACTGAACTCACATACCTACTGGTGAGACTAGATTATATCTAGTTCTTTTCTCCTCTTTCCTTTAGCTCTGTATATAGACATACTTCTATCCAGGCTTTTTAGCCTTCCAACTCTGAATTATTTTGTTAATAAATTATTGGCTTTTGTTACCATGTCTTGCAGAGTTAGTCCTCAACCTCAATTTGAGTTCAATGGAGACTGTTTCGACTAGATTAACGTTGTGGCTATGAGCACCAAGATGGGCCCTAGTTATGCCTGTCTTTTCATGGGCTATCTGGAGCACCAGGTATGAAGTCAGCTCACCGGTAGGCTCCCGGAGCTCTACAGGAAGTACATCAATGACTGCTTCGGTGTTTCAGACATGCCCATGTCTGATCTCAGGGCTTAATTGCCTGTTTCTCCAACTTTCATCCCAGCATCAGACTCACCTCCACTATTTCTTCGTCGGCTGTCAATTCTTTAGATCTAACAGTCTCTTTAGGTACCTCGGGTCTATGCAGGACAGTTTATTATAAACCGACTGACTCTCATGCATTCCTTCACTATACTTCCTCACATCTCCCCTCTTGTAAGGGTTCTATTCCTTTCTCCCAACGTTTACGTCCCCGATGGCTTTGTCAGGATAATAATGACTCTCGTCAAAAAACACACGTTCAATGGCTTGTCATTGCTTTGTGAGCGACCGGCACTCATTTAATCCTATGCAAACCAACACAGGGCGGACTGCATTCCAAGCGCCCACAGCTGTGTTCCTATGCGGTATGCGGAATTCCGAACAACACCTTCGCTACTAATCCTCTTTTTACCGTTCGCTCACATGAGCGTCCCCCCCCCCCCCCCTCCATTCATCCCATCGTGTGATTAAGCCAATCCGTTTCACTCGACCCGTTTAAACCATTCATCCGGTTCTATCCAAACACATCAAACGGTAAGATCTTAAGGCGCATTCTTCAACCAAGCACGGATTCAGATAAGTAACGTTTGTATTTTCATGTAGTGTTTTTCGTGTATTTGTGTGTCTGTTTGTGTTTGTTTGTTCTATGCTGATGAAGGATGTAGCCGCAACGTCCATTCTGTTTCTTGTTATCCCGTTGTAGTAAAGCTCACAATTAACTTCTCGGTTTGTGTGTGTGTGTGTGTGTGTGTGTGTGTGTGTGTGTGTGTGTGTGTGGATTTATTCAGTGTCTTATTCTTATCAATGCGTTATATAGGAATATACTTATTGGATTTGGGAGATCGGAACCTCAATTTGAGAGTCTAAACCTCGACACTATACTACTTATAGGAGAGGAACAATGAGCATGGATAGGAGGAGAAGTTTGCTTATGGAAAGGAAATACCATCATAGACAGGAAAGGAAGTATGTTCATAGAAAGAGAAAGTAAGCACTGCCATTGCAAGAAAATACGTATGATCAAGCAAAAGGACTCTAAGTATGAAACAGTAAGAAAATGTGAGTTCGGAAAGAAATTATGCGTATGAAAAGAACATGAAGTATTAACATGGAAAAGAATGAAATATAAGTATGAAACGAAAAAGAAGATGAGCATGAGAAGAAAAAGAAGATGAACATGAAAAAGACAATAAGGTAAACGAACTATTTACGAACCTTTTTATTCACACAGGGAGCAACACACATCAACACGACTAGCGCTTGGAGCAAGAACAAGTAAAATGGACTACACATGCTTGTCTTGGAAGTATGCACACTCTGCTCGCTTCACCACTGACAGATTGTCTGAAAGATATTAAGTAACCTTTTAAATCGTTTCAATATTTACGAATCTAAAACTATTTTCTAATTCATCTGTTGAACACGCACTGAAAAAAAAGGAAAACAGGAACACATAGAACCAAGAGCAATTTAATTTCAAAATGAGAAAACCTACTGACACAAGGGTAATGATAGCACATGCAAATCTGACACATTACTGAAAGAGCACAACGTTGAAGAAACAATGGCCAACGTTTGGATCCAAGATGCTCCTTCGGAGTTAGTGCACTGTGTTCAGAAATTCATCGTGTTGCCTATTTAGGAGACCGGCATAGCTTTTAAGTTTTCCCCGCGTGCAGGGAACATTACACTTTACAAAGTAGACTCAACATATACAGCTAGAAAAGTAAATAAAGGACTCTTGTAACTGTTTGAGGAATAAAAAAAAAAGCCGCTTAAAAGTCGACAGAGTCGACTTCATTGCAGCGGGTTTTATCCCATATGGCTCGGTCTCTTTCCGCAGCACGGAAAGCGTCGCACAAAGAACGAACTCCGTAGCTTTTAGCGACGACCCACATGAGTCTCCGAAACATTTAGCTCGTAAACCGAAGGGTGCGGCCCGGAATCGAACCTAAAACCTTCGGAGCACGAGTCAAACGGCTTAACGACTTCGCCACAGAGACTCCCACTTTCTCGTGTTTGAGGAATATTGCACATATAGTGCAAGCTCCATATTTGACTGGTCAGTTCCTGATGCGCGATATTATCAATATCCTACAGGCGCCTTTACTTCTCAGAGCATTGACTGGTACCTGTTGTTGGCAAATATAAACAATGTCTGAAATTTTGTCTGCCTTGTTTGCCTCACTATTGTTCATTCTTACTGAAGTTTGAATGTTTAATATGTTCTATTTATGTTTTCATGAAAACTATATCGGTGCTGTTTGAAGTTATATGGGGAATATACACATTATTACCAAACGAAAATAACACAACCAGAGTACTGCGCATTACATCCATGACAAACGTCATCATAATATGAACTCCGTTGTTTAGAAAATAAAATGTGCCCTGGTAGAGTTGAAGTAATTACACTTTTAGATACGTCAGACCAAAACCGGCATTTTTATGTGGACACACAATCATTATGTAGCAGCTCTGTTACAGAACGTCAGACAGACTCTCGATATTCTGTCAGTTCCAAGCCCCGTGTTTGTGCATGCCGTGGGTACCTGTAATCTTCTGTGAACATCCCCGTGATGTTAAGAGCACTGCCCTTTTATCCGTGAACCGTGCCTTCTATTACTGTTGTTTCTAGTCACTGTGAAGTTGCATTCAGCCTAAGTATGTCAGTTTCCAAGACATGACAGCTATGTATAAGCCAGTTTTAGTCGACATTCAATAACACATCACTACTGTTCTTCTTCCTGATCTACGTATTATGTTATTTCTTTCTGTAACTTGTAGGTAAACTACTGTGCGTAATATTGCCAATAAATCAACAATCAGCTGAAAGATGCTGTTCTTGACAGCGATGTCCTGTAAAGAATATGCGAAAAAAAACAAACTTGTAGTTTCTAAATTTCTAAATTGTCGGTTTTATTTTAAGCGATGGCTCATTATTTACATCCGTGTTACCGCAATAAAATGCATGTTCTCACAATTTTTACTTTTGTTTGTTTGCTTATATTGTTCGATTAACTCTGATACGTTTACCTTATGCTTTGTTCTAGCCGAAATCCTTTAAATTGCCGTATAACGCCGGAATAAGTGGACAACTCTGCAGCTGAGCAGAGCAGGGCACTCACTTGTCCTTGCAGTCGGAAATGGCTGTCAAAAGCAGAGGTAAAAAGACCACCATGTGAATGTGGAAGGCAAGGGGAAACCACCACATTATTTTCCCAAGACTTCATGGCAAAACATAAATCAAAGTTAGTGAAGGACGTTAATGGCTGTCTTAGGGCATCCTCGTCCGGTAGGGACAGTCATGAGCCACGGGTGACACCAGACCGTCATCCAGCTACTGATGGCAAAATCTTAACTAAAATAAATAAATTTAGAGTAGGAACATGGAATGTTAGGACATTAAATGAGCTAGGAAAGTTGACCAATGTTCTAAGAGAGATGGATAACATGAAAATGAATATACTAGGCGTTAGTGAGATGAGATGGAAGGGATCGGGCAAAATTATAGCTGACAATCACACAATAATTTATTCTGGAGGGGAGACACATGAGAAAGGGGTAGGAATAATATTAGATGAAAAAACAGCCAAGTCAATTAATGGATACTGGTGTATTTCAGATAGAGTTATTATGGTAAAAATCAAAGGCAAACCAATAGACATAAATATTATACAAGTATATGCACCAACAGCAAGCAGTAGTGATGAAGAAATACAACACTTTTACGACGAAATAGAAATGGCGATGGCTCAAATTGGATCACAAGAAATAAAAATAATACTTGGTGATTTTAATGCAAAAGTAGGAAAGGGAAAAATGGAGGATGTAGTGGGGAATTATGGTTTAGGTACAAGAAATGAAAGAGGGGAAAAGCTAATAGAATGGGCAAATATCAATGATATGATAATTGGAAACACATGGTTTAAACACCATAAAAGACGACTGTACACATGGATAAGCCCTGATAAGAAAATACGCAACCAAATTGACTACATACTAATTAATAAAAGATTTAGAAATGCTTTAATTAATGTAAAGACAATGCCTGGTGCTGACTGTAATAGTGATCATGTACCACTGTGTGGACAAATAAAAGTAAGATTAAAAAGAGGGAAAAAAATGGTTAAGAACATGAGACTTAATAAAGAGGTTCTAAAAATAGATAACGAAATGCAAGAACAATACAGAGTGACTGTGAAAAATAGGTACAATGCAATAACTAAAATACAGAGTATAGATTAACAATGGGAAATGTTAAGGGACTCCATTCATCAAACTAGCAAAGAAGTATTACCAGAGAGAGGCAAAATAGCTAAGAAAAAATGGATGAATGAAGATATCTTAAACCTGATAGACAAAAGAAAACAGTATAAAAAGGACAAACAAGAATACGCTAAGATAAATAAAGAAATAAAAGATAAATGTGGGAAGGCTAAAGAAAGTTGGTTAAACGAGCAATGCAAAAAAATTGAATTAAATTCCATTAAAGATAAAAAAAAATATGCACAGACAAATCAGTGAGCTTACGGGAAAAAAAATAAGAATAAATACAGGGTGTTTGAAATCAAAAACAGGAAAGATAATATTAGAGGAAGATGCTATAATGAAGAGGTGGAATGAGTATATAAGAGAATTATATGAAGGAGAAAGGGCAGAATTAACAGAAGATAGTAACTTAGAAGGTCCACCTATTCTGAAAGAAGAAGTCGCTGACGCTATGAAACGTATGAAGAAAGGAAAAACAGCTGGGCCAGATGAAATCACAATAGAAGAATTAGAAGTATTGGGAGAATTTGGAGTAGATATATTAACCAAAATGTTGAATGATATTTACAGCAGTGGATATTTACCCAGTGATATGCTGAAATCTGTATTTATAGCTATACCAAAAAGACCAGGAGCAATTGATTGTGAAGATTTTCGTACAATTAACCTTATAAACCATATCACTAAGCTTCTACTCAGAATCATAATGAGAAGAACCAAAAATAAAATAAAAATGGAAATTAGTGAAGAACAGTATGGATTTGTGGAAGGAAAGGGCACAAACAATGCAATTTATACATTGCGGACACTAATAGAAAGGTCAATAGAGAAACAGAGGAACATATATTTGTGCTTCATAGATTATACTAAGGCATTTGATAAAGTAAACCATGATGAACTGATTAAAATGTTGGAAGATATCAACACTGATGGAAAAGATTTAAGAACAATAAAGAATATTTACTAGAACCAAGTAGCAGCAATTAAAATGGGAAATAAAGAGGGTAGTTACGAACAGATAAAGCTAGGAGTACGACAAGGGTGTGTCTTGTCACCAGATCTTTTCTCCCTGTATAGCGAAGTAACAATGAGAGAGATCAAAGAGATGCCAGGAATACTAGTTGGAGGTTATAATATAAATAATATACGCTATGCAGATGACACAGTATTGGTGGCGGATAATTCAACAGACCTACAACAATTATTAGACGTTGTAGTAACAGAGAGTGCAAGGAAAGGACTCAACTTGAATATCAAGAAAACAGTAACAATGGTAATATCAAAGAAAATGGTGACACCAAAATGTGACATAGAAATAGAAGGGAAAATCCTTAACCAAGTTGATAATTTTAGATACCTAGGGGCATTTATAACATCAGATGGAAGATGTACAACAGAGATTAGGAGTAGAATAGGGCAGGCAAAAGCCGCTTTTCAGAAAATGAAGAGTATCTTATGCAATACGTCACTATCACTGAATGTAAGAAAGAGAGTGCTGAAATGCTATGTAGAACCAGTTTTGCTGTATGGCAGTGAATCTTGGAACGTAAATGAACAAATTAAGAAGAAATTAGAAGCAACAGAGATGTGGTTCCTGAGACGAATGTTGCGAATTCCTTGGACTGCCAGAGTAACTAACGATGACTGCCTGAAACAGGCTAATGAAACTAGAACATTATATACAACAATAAGACAGAGACAAACATCTTTCCTCAGTCATGTGATGAGAAGAGAGGCATTGGAGAACATCGTAACAACTGGAAAGATCGAGGGGAAGAGAGGCAGAGGTAGACCAAGAGAAGTGATGCTAGATGGATTGAGACGGTGGCATGGAGGAATATCAGCAGCAGAGTTGATCCAGAGAACCAAAGACCGAGATCTATGGAGAGCCATGAACGCCTACGCCAGCTGGCACGGCACTTGATGATGATGATAACGGAATAGTGAAAAGCACTATACCAGTCTTGTCTAAAGTAAAAAGTGTAGAAACCGTGTACATGAACATATGGTTATTGCCCTGTGTGTCTATAGACCAGTCGGTACTCGGAGGCTGATGAGGTCAGTAACACGCTTTTACTTCACAAGACACTGTCTGGTACACATTTTAGGATAGGGCAACCTGAGAGCCCAGGTCATTTAAAAAAAAAAGATATCCACAGTAGAAACGTTATCCCCACCCTGTATTTAAAATTGCCCGTGTCGCTGTAAGGAGTAGCATGGCATTTCAGGTCCAGGAACTTCTCCATTCCACGTGAGTGACCTGTTCATAAAGGATTTGTATATCCAGCAACATCAGCATGTTCCCTGTCAACTGACGTAGGTGTTTATGTCTCTCCACAGATCTCGGGTCATGGCGCTCTAAATCAACTCTGTGGATCATATCAGTCATGCCATCGGTTCAGTCCAACCATCATAATGTCTCTCAGTCTGCCGCCACCTGTCTTCCTACTCATATTTATAGTCGTCACTATGTTTGTCTCTCATATCATGATATGACTATATTGTCTGTCTTTTACATACCGTTGTAAATGCTGTTCTATTCTCATTATCAACCCCCATGCAATCGTTGTTAGTTACTCTAATATATTCCCACCATTTGTTTCTAGGACCACTTCTACCAAGCTCTTCCACGTACTTCATTCCCTGTCATACAGAAACACAGGTTCTATATAACATTTCAGGAGTCGTTTTCTTGTATTTAATGACAGTGACTTATTCCAAAAGAAGGTTTTCATTTTCTGAAATCCAGCTACTGCTTGGCCAGTTGTGCACTTAAGCACTGTTATGCATTTCCATCTGATGTTATAATTACCGCTAGCTATTTAAATATATAAAACGTATTTTGCCTTCTATTGTTATATCACATTTAGGTGTCCTCCTATACGTTGATATAACCGTTATTACTGTGTTGGTAACATTCTGGGAACGTCAATGTTTACACTATCTGTTACTGTATTGCAGTGTCCAAACGTGTATCATGTACCTGTATATTATGGATTGTTTATAACCCCCAAGATGTAATCTTGTCCACTATTTGAATTCTGGCAATATTCATTGTGTGCCCGGCTATGAAATCATGACACTCTTATATTAGTCTTATACACGTTACTTGTGTTAATCGTTGCAAAATGCTAACATTGGAACTTACTGTAATAATACTTGGCTTTGTCTAAAAGGTTTTAGGCGAGTCCCTGAAACATAATCAATCCGTTAATGTTATGTTAGTGAATATCACGGAGGGGCGTTATATATATATACATATTGAGTAGACAGTTCTAGAAGGTTTACGAGTGCACTTGGCAACTTCCGATGACTTTGACATACTGTTTGAGAGCAGACACCACTTTGGGGTTAACTATATCCACCCCTTCCTGACTGACATCCACATTTATTTAGCGATGTCAGATTATTTGATGGTGCGTTTCCGAGAACAGCCACACAACTGGATGTGTATGCAATGGTTTGTCAGTTATGCCATTGCTCATTATATTCACCAGACGAGTTGATGTCTGGTTTCACCCTACACACCGCTGGCCTGACCCCAGCATAGATTCTTGGTTCCAGCATTCTGGACTGGCCTTCCCCCTCTAGATTTGATATTACCCCGCCCTTTGGCCTGGCATGGGCTTTCCCCCCAAGGCCTGGCCTGCCATTTCCAGCGCCCCTGGTCTGGCCGTTCACCCTCTGCGCATGGCCTAACCGTTCACTTCACCTATCCTGACCTAGTCTGGCATCACATCCCCAGGCTTGGCTTTCTCCCTTTACGGAGCATCTTCCAACCCCTTGTTGGGGTTGATTGCAATTCATTTAATGACCAATAACGCTTTATTCACATACGGGTTCTCAGTTTATCCCCCCTCCCCCTTGCTTCTCCAGCTGGTCCCACCGGCACACGACCACCCCTCCCCCCCTTCCTGTCCGTAAGTAATCTACAACCAAAAGGTGCATTCCCTGCCAGCCTATCAGGCTGTTAATTCCCCGCACTCCCGCACCCCAGGGCAAAAAATCCATATGATTCTCACAATATGTGACCTCTGAAGCGGGGTGACCCATTCCATATGAAACATTCCTTTCTCCACCCTACTAAGCATACTCATTTAGTCCG
Source organism: Cepaea hortensis (assembly GCA_963921405.1). Taxonomy (NCBI): domain Eukaryota; kingdom Metazoa; phylum Mollusca; class Gastropoda; order Stylommatophora; family Helicidae; genus Cepaea; species Cepaea hortensis. The sequence goes on from OY992881.1 coordinate 110,582,488, forward strand.
TGATGAAGACAATGTGTGTTGCAGTGGTATACTCTAACTAACGGAATGCCGATGTGACGGTTTCCATCTCCATTCTCATGCTGGAGGTCGTGAGTAGGCTGTAAGTAGTTCGCCAAACTGGCCCTGTCTCTGCCCTGTCTGTACACCAGCACATCATCTACCAATACCTGGTGACTCAGTAGCTGCGACTTCTCTGATGTAGACATTAAAATGCACTGGGGCCATGACAGATCCCTGTGGTAAACCAGGTGTAATAGTACAGGGGTTAGAAGTCCAAGAACCCATGCACAGTGCAACTTTACCATCATAAAAGAAAATGCCGCAACCCATCTGACAAGGCAGGGGCAGACCTCCATGTCCTACAAAATATATATTAACCTATCATACCTGACCCTGTTATACGCATCCACCAGCTCAAGAGCTACCGCCACTGCCTCTTGTTTATTCAGCAAGCCTTCAAAGACATCAAATGCAAAAGTTGCCTCATAGGCCCAGACCGGTAACTCCCGAGCCCTTATGGGAAGCAGATTACGACTTTCCAAATGTCGCTTAAGCCAGCTGGATACTATCTTTTCGACGACTTTGCCTAAAGTCTTTTGCAGTGTTATGGTTCAGTATCAGTTAAGTCTGGAGTACAGACAGTGTGCTGGTGTACAGACAGGGCAGAGACAGGGCCAGTTTGGCGAAATAATTACAGGTAAACAGAGTGGCGGAGTGGTGCAGACACGCAGGGCCATTATAAACCCAGACATGCATCGGTTGTGTGGTACTCCTTGGATAACCGGATCGTCAAGGCAGACGTCCCAGGTATTATGTTGAATGGATGTCCTATTAGTCGAGAGAGTAAATTGAAGTACTTGGGTTTCACCTTTGACAGGTGTTTGTCATTTAAGGATTATGTGGAGGCTTTGGTGGTGAAGGCTGGTAGGGGACTTAATGCATTGAGGGCTATGACAGCAACCGGGGTAGATCAGAGGATGTTGTACAGGCTCTTTCAGCAGTTAATAATTTCTGTCATTGAATATGGTTTGGGGCTGCTGACAGTATCAAAGAGCCAGTTTGAAAGGTTGGAGCGCATACATAATGAGAGTTGCCGCAGACAGGGATCACCCGCTGCATGCAGCAATGGATATGGTTAAGGGTCATAGACTAAGACGAGGCAGGTCATGATGGCACAGGTAGAACTTTCTATAAGTCAGGTGTATGATCTAGAGACCATCAATCGTGAAAGAGAGTTGGTTGAAGTTCCGGAAGACATGACGGACTGGCAAAATGGAATAATAACACTGGGTCGTGAGTGCAGAGAATGGACAGCTGGCCGCACTGAGTTTGAAGTGCAACAGCTGATCCAGGGCAACACACATCAAGGTGACATAGTCATCTACACCGATGTGTCAGTGGTGAGAAACAGACTTAGTGGCTGGGGCCTTATTGCAAAGGATAATGGGGGAGTCTTGAAAAAGGAGAGTCTGGCATATGAGACTACGACATGCAGCATGAGAATTGAGGTGGAGGTGGTAACAGCGGCATTCCATTGGCTAGAGGAGACTACTGCAACACACGTTGTATTCATTACGGATTCACGGAGTATGCTTAGCAAGGTGGAGAAAGGAATGTTTCGTGTGGAAAGGCTCTCGTCGCTTCAGAGGTCACAGATCGTGAGAATTGTATGGATATTTTGCCCTGGCCATGCGGGTGTAAGGGGGAATGAACAGGCTGATAGGCTAGCAGGGAATGCACCTCTTGGTGGAATTTTGCCTGTAGACAAGGGGGAGGTGGTCGTGCGCTTGTGGGACCAGGTGAAGAAGGCGGAGGAACAGATTGGGAACTTATATGTGGAAAGAATGAGTTTGCGGTGGATCGGCAGGGGTTCTGGAAGAATCTCAAAACTGAGAGTGAAGACCAGGAGAACTTTTAATCAGATAGCGGTGGGAACGATTAGTAGTATGACTCTTCGCTGGCTGTTGAACGAGGGGACGGAGCACTTATGGGAATGTCCTGAGTGCAGTGATGTCGGTTCTTAACTCAACTCAACTCAACTAAGTCTGGAGTGATCCATACCTGGCTTTTGGGAGTTGGACTAGGTAGCTGTGCAGCCAATCCTGGCGTATTTCCGCCTTATTCATGCTTAGGTTGTAACTACGAGCCTCTCCTCCAAGTCCATATCGTTCATGTTACTCATATGGGAGTACCTCACCTCTCCGGGCCTGCCACTATGTCTTTTGCACTTTTCAGTACCCGTCTAATATCCTCCAACTTAACCTCACAGTCGTCCTTCCTAGTGACCGGTGCCAAGTCTTCTCTGACCATATCTTAATAGCTCTATCCAGCTGATCCATCTGGTTTAAATATCGTGCAAGAAAAGCCTCCTTTCTGTCCTGGTCAGTTGTCATAGATCGGTTGTTATCATATTATCTGTGCCATGTGTACCGGACATCGCCTGTTTGTTCATCTGTCGGTGATGAGGGAAAGAATGACCAGTAATTCCTCTGTTAATTTAGGCCTCTACAATGTCATGATCAAAACACATCACGTACTCGTATTAAGTTGTTGCACCGTTTATGCATAATTAGCCACTGCACTTGAGACAATAGCAATTTGAGAATGCAAGTAATGTCAGCTTCTATGAATGACCCGTGGTTCGCCACGGTAAACAAAAAGTGGTCCCCAAAGTTATGTTGTTTCAATGTTTATGAATTTGACAGCACATTCCGTAGGACTATGTTGGTCCAACGCAACAATTACAGCCATCATGATATTTGTGACACATTGAAATATGACCGTCAGTGCCATATGACAGGCACGCCAGAAGAAGATGCAAGGAAAAGAAGAAAGGGATTTTTCAAAAGGATGCACCAAAGTGGACGATGCACAGGAAAAACCAAGGGAGACACGAGACGTCATAGGACAACAAAGAGTCAGACGTTGTGAGGCTGTGTTACTAAGCGGTTGTGTTTTTCTAGAGCCCGTGTCAAGTGATTATCTGGATGGAATGATTACGAGGATCGGCAAGTAAACAACAGGAGGAGGAATTTATTGACAGAGAAGCAATAAATGGAAGGACCGGGAGCACAAAACCTAGGTGAATCCTGAATTCGGAACTGTGAAATAGAAAACTAAACTTCAAGGTGAACAGGATAGAATAGGGAGGTTAATCGTAGACAATAGATAGACGCCAACCCTGCGTTAAGGGCAGTTTATAGTCTAGAAGAGCTAAAGCCTATTATTATTCAGCGCATAATTAAATGTGTGTAAACGTTCGCTGGATTGCGTCAGTTTCTTTCACATTTTTCCCAAAGTTCAGGTGAGAATTTTCTTATTCTAAGTTAACGAGTTGAAGAAGCTTTTGATTGGGACTTCATGTTGAGTATTACTGGAGTTACGTCAAGGCAGTCAGTTCCGTGGTCTTACAGCTACTAATAATTGGGTACGTTCTACGGCTGGTTTACGCCAATCCTCACCGTTAGAGTTCCAGTCATATTGCTCACGTGTACATATAGCCCGTAACTTCTCTGGCCAACAAAAACCCAGCTGAATTCATCACTACTAGTGTCACTTACTCCCCCCGTGTCTTTTATAACCTTGCAATACCACTGCAACAATACCACCGCAACAATACCACTGCAACAATACCACTGCAACAATACCACTGCAACAATACCACTGCAACAATACCACTGTAACAATACCACTGCAACAATACCACTGCAACAATACCACTGCAACAATACCACTGCAACTCACGTCTTGTAGAATGTTCCAGCTTGGAAATTCACTTCTCGAACTTGTCATTGTTGTAACACGATCGACAGGAGGGTGTTTGGGACTCACGTTCCGTTGTGTTTCCCACGTACTAATTTGTTTATTACTTAGTTGACCTCCTGTACTGTCTTACTCCGTTGCACGTTCGTTGTTAAGTGCTTCGACCTGACCCGAAAGCATTGGACTGCTGGTTTGTAGAACAAAGAGGCACACTGACCTAGATGGGCTAATCCCTTGCACTCAGTCCGCTCTGTTACACCAGCCAGCTATAGTATATTTTTTAGTCCTAGGCGATTGTAATTTTATGTTGACACTTGTAGATCGCTCGTATTGTCGCATTAGCTGTTGTAGTCTTCGTCAGTTGTCACGTTAATTTTGATAGTCCAATGCATGTTCATAGCCATCTAGCCTGGCGGTTCATGCGGGTTCCAGATATGTCCCGGAAATAGTGGACAGGGATATAACTATTCACCGGGCTATTTGATGTCTGGAATCACCACATACACCTCTGACCTGACCTCATGCATGGGGTCATTATGGACTGAGCTTCACCATTTAGACTTGACTTTACTCCGCCTGTTGCCATGTCTTGGGCTTTCCGTCCTAGACCTGGTCTGGCATTTCCAGCACTCCACGTTCACCCACCTTGTATTACCTAAAGGTTCACCTCACCATTCCTGGCATAACCTGACCTTATATCCCCAGGCTTGACTCTCTCCCTTTTACTGATCTTTCCCTCCTCTCATTCAGGTCTTGTCTCCTTTCCCCTCCATCTGCATAGGAATTCCTCCTTCTACCTGGTCATTACAGGTGTCTTTGGTTAAGGGGTAGTGGCGAGTCTTGAAAAGAGTAGTCTGGCATATGAGACTACGATCTCCAGCATGAGAATGGAGGTGGAGGCAGTAACAGCGGCATTCCATTGGCTAGAGGAGACCATTGCAACACACGCTGTATTTATTACGGATTCAAAGAGTATGCTTAGCAAGGTGAAGAAAGGAATGTTTCCTGTAGAATGGCTCTCGTCGCTTCAGAGGTCACAGACTATGAGAATTGTATGGATATTTTGCCCTGGCCATGCTGGGATACGGGGGAATGAACAGGCTGATAGGCTAGCAGGGAATGCACCTCTTGGTAGTAGTTTGCCTATGGACAAAGGGGAGGTAGCCGTGCGCTTGTGGGACTAGGTGGAGAAGGCGGAGGAACAGACTGATAACCCATTTGTGGAAAGAATGAGATTGCAGGGGATCGGCAGGGGTTCTGGAAGAACGAGGGGACGGAGCACGTATTGGAATGTCCTGAGTGCAGTGATGTCGGTTCTTAACTCAACTCGAATCAACTCAACACAAGGGGTAGTAAATGAAGTTTATGTGTCCAACATACTGGGTTCAAAATCAGCTGCAGGCGTGTTAGAAGCAGGTAGTCTTGCTTTCATTTTCGCAATGGTATAAGCGTCGATGGATCCGAAAGCAGTGGTAAACTAAAATTTAAATTATCTCTAACATTACAAACAGCAATTTGTTTTTTGGTTTTTGGGGTTGATTGCAACGTCATGTAATAGATAGGCAATTATAATTTTTGTTTCAATGGTTTAGTTCTCTCGTGATTGCTGAACAGCTCATACCTTAGCAATCAACGCAAAGTCAACAGCTTCCGAATCGACCGTCGCTAACTTTGAACCCTGAACTCGATATGTCGGGACTTGTGATAGTTTCACTAGCCCCTAGGTCACACATGCCGCATACTTTTATTATTATTAATAAGACATGTGGATGATCCCTACAGCAGATAAATGTTTTCAGATGTCTAAATATGGATAAATATCACCATTTAGTGGTAAGTAACATTAAGATTACACGCAAGATATTCACAACAATTCATGAACTCGGACAACACTCGTTATGAAGTACCAGACATCGAACGCAGGAATGAACGAACTTTTCATAGGTTCATAAATTGGGCACGCAGACCTGTCTTACATTCGGCCCTTACAAACACTGATCTTTCGTTCATCAATTGTACATGTTACATTCACAAACTAACAAATCATTGTCAAATGGGTGTTAAACATAAACAATACATATTACCAACATGTTATTAGACTTATACTCCTTGGGGATTTTAATGCCAGAGTAGGCACGGACACCACCTCTTGGAGTGGCATTATTGGAAAGCACGGAGTCGGAAATTGTAACATCAACGGACTCCTCCTTCTTCAGACATGTGCCGGACACGATCTCCTGATTATAAACACAATTTTCTGTCTCCCCATGAGAAACAGGACATCGTGGATGCACCCTCGATCAAAACACTGGCACCTCATTGACTATGTCATCGTCAGGAGGAGTGACAGACAAGACGTTCGGGTGACAAAATCCTTGTGTGGTGCTAAATGTTGAACAGACCATCGTCTCATTAACTCGAAAATAAACATTCACATCAAACCATAACGGCGTCCTCAAGGGCTGAAAATGAAAAAAAAAAAAACTAAATTTCACCTGCCTAAATAGGAAAATAATGTAGCTGTCGTTTGAAAATATGCTGGAAGAACGCCTCAAGCCAAGTGCTGCAGCTATACAGGATACAGAAACAGAGTGGAGAGCCCTAAAGGACATAATTTACAACACTGCTATGGAAATCCTAGGTACAACCCCCCCCCCCCCACCCCCCCCCCCCCCGGAAGCATAAAGACTGGTTTGATGAAAATTCCGAAGACGTCTACCAATTGCTGGCCGAGAAACATCTTCTCCTCAAGGCACATTTGAATGACCTGAAGTCAACATAAAAAAAGATGCCTTCAAGAACATTCAGAGAGTAGTGCAGCAGAAACTTCGGCACATGCGGGACTCCTGGCAGAGCAGCAAAGCTGATGAAATTCAGGACTTTGCTGACAGACATGATATGAAAAACTTCTACGACTCACTGAAAGCGGTCTATGGTCCTTCATCACCAGGCACAGCTCCCCTCCTCAGTGCAGATGGGGTAACATTGGTCACCGATAAGAAAGACATCTTTCAGCTCTGGGCAGAACATTTCAGCAACATCTTAAATGCAACCTCCTTCTTCGATGATGAAACCATCAACTGCATTCCTCAAGTTCCCATCATTGATACACTTGATGACCTGCCAACCATAGTGGAAGTAAACAAAGCCATCCAGCAACTCTCCAGAGGCAAGGCACCTGGTCCGGACTCCATCCCGGCAGAGATATACAAGGCAGGTGGGCCGGTCCTAACAGAGCAGCTTCACCAAGTCTTTACAAACATATGGGTGAACGAGACCATGCCACAAGATTTCAAGGACGTGTCAATAGACCACCTTTACAAACGAAAAGGAAACCGCCAATCCTGTGACAACCACAGAGGCATCTCCTTGCTTTCAATTGCAGGGAAGATACTCGCCAGAATTCTTCTCGATCGCCTCACGGCCCATCTCGATCAAGGTCTTCTTCCCGAGAGTCAGTGTGGCTTCAGAAAAGAACGTGGAACTGTTGACATGATTTTCGTTGCAAGGCAGCTGCAAGAGAAATGTCAGGAACAGAACTGCGAAATGTTCTCCACTTTCATTGACCTTACCAAGGCTTTTGATACAGTCAGCAGAGAAGGACTGTGGAAGATTGTGGCAAAATATGGCTGTCCACGAAAGTTTGTCCACATAGTGCGGCTATTTCATGATGGAATGCAGGCAAGAGTACAGGAAAATGGTGAACTGTCTGAGCCCTTTCCTGTCACCAATGGAGTGAAACAAGGATGTGTCCTGGCACCAACACTGTTCAGCCTTATGTTTTCAGCTATGTTGACGAATGCCTTTGAGAACAACGACATTGGAATAGAAATCAACTACCGCATGGATGGAAATTTATTCAATCTGAGAAGGATGAAAGCTAAAACCAAAATTGACGGCGACACCGTCAGAGAGCTCCTGTTTGCTGATGATTGTGCTCTATACGCCAACTCAGAGGCAGACATGCAACATAATGTTTCAGCTTTCTCACATGCCTGTGCCAACTTTGGGCTCAATGTCAATTAGGAGAAAACTGTAGTTATGTACCAGCCAGCTCCAGGGAATAATCACAATGTGCCGAATATCAAAGTGAATGGTCATAGTCTAAGTGTTGTGAACAAATTCACCTATCTTGGCAGCACTGTGTCACAAGCTGCCACAATTGATGATGAAGTGAATGCAAGAATCTCCAAGGCCAGCGCGGTCTTTGGCAGACTGTACAAGAATGTATGGGACAGAAATGGAATAAGCCTGCAAACAAAGCTGAAAGTCTAAAAAGCAGTTGTATTATCCACACTGCTATATGCTTGTGAAACCTGGACTGTTTATCAGCGACACGCTAGGAAATTAAACCATTTCCAAACAGTCTGCCTTAGGAAGTTACTGAAGATTAAATGGCAAGACAGGATCCCAAACACTGATGTCCTAGAAAGAGCGTCCATGCCCAGTATCCACACTTTACTAATGAAGAATCAGATTCGCTGGGCTGGTCACTTGACTCGCATGCTAGATCACAGGCTCCCTAAACGAATTTGTTACGTTGTGTTGTGGTAAACGCTCCCAAGGCGGCCAGAGGAAACGCTTTAAAGACACTCTGAAAATCTCACTGAATGCTTTTGGAATTAATCATGACACCTGGGAGACTGCAGCCAGAGAAAGAAATTCGTGGCGTACATTATTACGCAAGGGTGCAGTCACTTGTGAGGCAACCAGGACTGCAAGAGCTGTGAAGAAAAGACAGAACAGAAAAACCACTGCAGAAAATCCTTCTCCAGAAACGTCAAGCATTCTTTGTCCACATTGTCAAAGAACATTTCGAACCAAAATAGGCCCTATTAGCCATCTTAGAACTCACGGCTCCATACATTTAACCCCACTGGATGAAATGAATGGTCATCATCATTCTTGATGGACAAACAGCATAAAGCAGACAGCAGTCATACGATCACACACACACACACGCACATTCATAAACACGTACATACATACATGCATACATACTTACATCATTTACACACACTCTAACTATTGTGCACCCACACAATAATGGTCCCGTCACCCTGCTACTGAGTGAGTGCGTGGCGCGTCTCTGTGAGCTGTAATATTCACGTGGAATTCTTTTACATGTCCGCCTTTGTTTGTACAGTGACCTGCATGATCGGAACAAAGGATACCAGCTGTTGCAGAAATGACTGATTTGCCTTTTCTGTTCAAGAGTGCATTTTTCAGGAGACTCCTAGGAGTTGGCGCTGGAGGTACGGAGTTCGTGCTTAATATGACGCTATCGACGGGTCGCTCTGCAGATAGAAACAGAGCCATGTGAGAAAACCCGGGTCAATGAGGTCTTTCTGTTGACTGCCGATTCCATCGACGATGAAATGTGGTCTTCGTGGAAGTACAGTATACCTGCGCGGGCTGTTAGATTACCGAGACTCCTGCCTGTTCCACCTTTCATAATTGGACAGTGGGTAGCATTTTATGTTAAACTCACTGGCACAGGAAAGGAGCATAACGGGGACGACCCGTTGCTGTGAAGTTGGAACCTCGACTAACTAACTAACTAACCCACACAATAACACATAATTTCACACCACCTCGAATACACATATACTCACTCACAATCACAAACTCACTAACACAGGTTTACACTTTGAAGACACGGTAACAACATGGGACTTCTGGCAGCAGGTTAAACGCATTTAAAATTAATCATGCATATACATCATCGACAAAAGAGTATAACAGCATAGAGCGTGAATGATGCTTGAACACATTAATATATATATATATATAGAAGAGAATTTTTGGTGTTGTTATTTTTTTGTTTTAGAAAGGTTAAGAAATAGCAAAATAATATCTCGTTGGTGTAATTGATGGATGGCTACTCTGATAATGACATGAGCGTGGTCGGACCAGAGACAAAGATTAACCAGCTATTCCTCTGTGAATTCAGGCATATACAATGTCATGATCAAAACACATCAGCGACTCGTATTAAGTTTGTGCACAGTTTCTGCACAGTTAGCCAATACACTTGGGACCTCAACAGTGTGAGGATACAAATAATATCAACTTTTATAAATGACTTGCAGTTGGCCATGTTTAAACAAACAAACAATTCATGTATTCATTCATTCAGTAACATGTCCATTGCAGAATCTTTTATTTTATTTTAATTTGCATATCCTTTACAATACATCGCTGTCAACAGCAGCATCTTTCAGCTGTCTGTTGATGTCTTGGCAAGATTACGCCCAGTAGTTTGCCATTGCTTTCTGAGCGGCCGGCTCAGTTATCCCGCAAGTCACCAGCGGGGTAGAACCGCTCCCAGTTCTCGCCCGCTACGAGACTCTGCGTGATAAACGGGATTACGGAGAAAGTATTGTAACCCCTCGGCCAGAGAGACCGGCATTGCAGAACCTAGCTCCCATAATACCATTTCGGAAAACTTCTCGATTACAAGCAAGATGTCCCGCGTCTGATACACCCATCTGGAGATCATCCGTCACATCCTGCACCAATCTTCTCTTTTGCCTTCCTCGTCCTCTCTTCCCAGGCATATACCACTCCATTATTGTTCTCACCAAACTCTCAAAACAAACAAAAATTGAACTCCAAAATTATGTTGTTTCAATCTTTATTAATGTGACAGTACATTCGATAAAACTACGTTAGTCCAATACAACAGTAACAACCATAATGATATCTGTGACATATTGAAGTATAAGCGTCAGTTAGGTGATCATATAACGACTAATAATTGGATACGTTCTACTTTTGGTTTACGCCTATCCTCGCCGATAGAGTTCCAGTCAAACTGTTCACTTGTACATATACCCCCTAACTTCTCTGACCAACAACAACAGCCCAATTAACCTCAAAACAAGTCTCGTCCATTACTCAGATCGTGTCTTAAATGTCTTTGCGATTGCCCAGCACATCGCTTCTTGTAGAATATCTAGCTTCGATATTCACTTCTGGAACGTGTCATTGTTGTGACAAGATTGACAGGAGGATGTCCATGACTCACGTTCCCATGTGTTCCCCAACATATTGTTGTATTTATTTCTACCGGACAAACGTACCAAACTTAGTTGACCACCTGTACTCGTCTACATAAATGTACGTGTGTTTACGTGCTTCGACCTGACCCGACAGTGCTGGCTTGATGGTTTGGAGAACTATGGGGCAGACTTACCCAGGTACGCTAACCCCCATGCACACAGTCCGCTCTGTTACACCAGCTAGTTATGTTAACTCTGTTAGTCCTAGGCTGTTGTAATGTTATGTTAATTCTTGTACACCTCTCAAGTTATCGCTTCAGCTGTTGTAGTCTTCGTCAGGTGGCACGTTAGCACTTCTGGTCCAATGCATTTTCTTTATGGGATGGGGGATGTTGGGGGGGGGGGAGGGGAGAATGAGAAATCAGGAAGATTCGAACATTGAAGGATGGAAGACCAAGATATAGCGGAATGGTTGGGTGGGGTGAAAGCGAAGGCCAGACAGAGAGGGAAATCATGCCGCGGAGAGGGGAAGCCGGGCTAGAAAGTGACTGTGGTTGTGGGGAGTGTCGGCTTGGGATGAAATAAGCCAGATTATGTGGATAAAGTTAGACCATTCGGTTTGTGGGGGGGGGGGGGATGCGGAGGCCAGATGGGACAGGCCAAGTCAAGGTGGAATACTAGGCCAGGAGCAGGGAAGGTCAGGCCAGGGTCTGAAATGTCAGGTAAAAGAGGTTTGGCCCCTTCAGGGTGGAAGGCCAGGCCAGTAAGGAAACGACCAGGAGTAATAACCAGCTCAAGCCAAGGAGTGCGAAAGGCCAGGCCAGGAACGGTGAAGGTTGTCACTAGTCGTTTGGGTATTTGTAAATAAAATAGACTTAATTTTCCAAGAGCTAGCCAAAATCTCTATACATGTTTGCTCGTATAAAGATTATTTAAAAGGATGTTCCAGATATTAGAGACTGAGATTCACATGGAAGATAAAAGACAGAAGGTGAAGAGCACTCGTATATGTAAGGAGATCGAACACGAATGTCTAGTCTACCTGGCCAGGAGCTTATGTCAGAAATACCCATATCATCATCATATGCCTTGTCGACAAAGGCGAGCGCCATCATGCACGATCTCCAGAGTGCTGGATCAACTCCGTGTACTTGTCTCCATAATGCCTTGTGGCCAAACCATCCAGATATTTAAATCGTGTTCTTTTCCCGCCAATCTTGCCAATTGTCACTATGTTCTCTAGTGTATACTGTTCCAAAAAAAAAAATACAAAAAAACAAAACAAAACAAAGGAACGCATAGCTGTCGAAGGCACACACATAGCCATAATTTTGATATTCAATACCTTTTTTGATGTAATGAGTTAATTGTTCAAATTGCACACACGAATACCTTAGGGTTCAGACAATCATTTGACAGTTATTTTGCATCTGGGCCACGAGAGATTTTTGGCGTACGCGCTTTCCTGTGAGTATGGTGTTTGGCCGCCTCTTGCATCGATTAGCGACTGGCATCTCCTGGGCATGGATGCGATCAGATGTCTGATGTGGGCCTGTGGGATGGCTGCCCACTCTTCCAGGAGTACCTGGACCAGATCATGACGATTGGCTGGAGCAACGTCTTGGCGACAAGCACGTCTATGCAGCTCATCCCACAGGTGCTCAGTCGGACTCATGTTTGAAGACAGGGATGGCCAGAGAAGGATGAGAATGTTGTTGACAGTCAGGACCTGCATGGTCAACCGTGCACAATGGGGTCTGGCATTGTCCTGTTGAAACACTGAACTTAGGGTAGGGAAAAGTGGAAGGGCATGGGGTCGAAGAATTTCATTGACGTATCGTGGCGTATTAAAGCCTCCTTCAATGTGAACCAATCGACACCTTCCGCTGTAACTGATCATTCCCCACACCATTGCACCCCTACCAACGTGAGGTGGAGCTTAATTGCCGCCATTATGGGCAAAACATTTATTTCACCCACAGCAAACCCTTCGCCGACTGCCATGACCCTGCAACAAAAATAAAGATGTGTCACTAAACTAGACACATCTCTAGTGCTGGTTACCCCAAAGAAGTCGATTTTTGCAAGGTGGCGTGTAAGGACTGGTCCACGAGGAGGTCGTTGTGCCCGAAGTCCAGCGTCATGAGGTCTATTCCGGAGTTTGATCAGACACATGACGTTCTGCAGGCAATGGCTGGGCAGTTCAGGAAGATGTTGTAAACCTGTCTCTGTGATGAGGAAGCCGAATAAAGCGATCATCAGCTGCTATTGCCACAATGGGACGTCTACTGCCATGCCGGTCTTCATCTGAACCAGATGCTTGGAACTGGTGCCAAAGTCGACCGATGGTACTCTGATGCACGTTTAGATGCATGACAACCTGATTTAGACTTTCGCCTGCATACGGTCGGCCAATAACAATGTTCCTTAAATGTATCGATAGAGGTGTCATGACGTTTGCTTGAAAAAGAACTGAATTGTTTTGTGTGGCGTTATCCTTTTATAGGGTTTCAGTTGCGTAGTCAGTGAATATGTTCATCCCAAATGGCGCTGCTTTCACGTGCGCGCTTCATTTGCTGTGGTAAAAATTTGCTCATAAACACTATTGACCACTGCATTGTAACGATTACAAAAACGAACGCAATTCAGGTCAACACGTACATGTGACACTGTAAAGAACATTTGAGGCTGGTTTGTATATACCCTAGTGCTAAATTTTACTTACAAACTCATGAAAACGCACCCTCGGAAGCTATAGGTTTCTTTATTTTAACAGTATATTTCCTCTTATTATTTTTTTTTTCGCGTTTCCATCCTGTTTCAGGATATTGTGGTCAACACCAACATCTTTCAGCTGTATGTTGATTCCTAGACTAGATTACGCTCATCAGCAGGCCACGACTTTCTGAGCGACCGGCTCCATACTCTCATAAGTCACTGGCGCGACTCGAGCATTTCCTTTTATAACTCCACAAAAATGTAAACTGTCTACCTCTAATTTCTCTAGTCAGTGTACGGTTCTCATTTGTTTCTTGATGGACTTGCTCATTGGTTTTTCTGTCGTCCATGGTATTCTTTGCATATTCCGCAGAAATCACATCTGCATTGTCATTATATGTTATCTATCTTCTCCGTTCATTATCCACGTTTAACACCAGTACAAAAGCGCAGGCTCTGTATAGCACTTTATATTGACCATTATGTTATCCATCTTGCAAAAGGCAACTTTCGCCTCAACGATCCGTATTTTAATGTCCTCAAGGCACCCCCCCCCCTCATATGTTATAACTGTTTTTGAGCTGATTGTATCAATTCACTTGCTTATGAATTGACCCATTTAACCGGATATAAAATTGTAGTCTTTCTAGTTTCCTAGTGACGACATTAATCCGTGTCTTCTTATAATTTAATTATAACCCTAGTTGCTCACTGTGTACAGCAACTGCATCTACTAAATGATACAGATCGTATTCATTATCTGCAGTCAATACTGTATTATCAGTATATAATGGTGTTGATTTTATGTCCCCCATTGGCGATTCCTCTCATGTCTTCTAAATTTCCCATGTTTTATTCATTGTCCATACCTTTCCTTTTGTTAATGTGACAAGTGAATTGAAATAGAGTAGGAAACTTGACAACCAGAACAATTAACGTAACAATTGCCAGGGATTAAAAGGCTCCACTTCCTTTCGCTTTCAAGACACAAATGAAAATCGTACACTGATTAAAGAAATTAGACGTAGACAGTCAAAATGTTTTGGTCACGTTATGAGAAGAACTAAATTGGAGAACTTGATGATAACTGGCAAGATCGATTTGAAAAGAACACGGGGAAGGCAGAACAGTAAATACCGCAGGCCTTTAATGCCTTTCATTCCTCTCTATTGACTGGCCTAGCCTGAAGTTTCCCACTCTCATGGAAGCCTTCTTCTCCCGCTTTTGTCTGGCATGTCCTCCCCCTTCCCGACCATATTTAAGCTGGTTATCATATCTTTGTATCTGCACAACAGAGACTTAGACGTGTAGATTACAACATCTTCAGCGTGTCTTAACATTCGTCCATTACATTGTATTAAATATAGCATGAAACACATTTAATTAGTGCCGTGTTAATGGGCATGTGGCTGGGTATACGCAGGTGTTACTGGATTATCATAATCTTCGGCTATTATTGTCTATCCAAGTAGGTATGTATTATACCACTGTAGTATTCAACTGAATCTCATTTTCTGTCAATTTACGTAGACTGGCAATTACATTGAAAGTAATATTTCTTTCTTCCTGAACACTACTTCATGGAAAACATCCCTGTACTTGCTGCTCATGTAATAGTAAATGAAAATATTCATCGAAGCATTTATTGATTCCATGAGAAGTCCAAGACCGCCTATAACAATTACCAAGTAAGCAAACTTTCCATTTATTGTAAACCCCGGTACTACATTAATTGCTATACAGGTAATGATGACTGGAATATAGCTGCCAATATACAGCGCTGCGATCATGACCACCAACTTGGCGATTTTCATGTTTGAACTTGTCAACCTGGCCGTGTTTGCAGAAAGGGCAGCTGTTTCACGCCATTTCGTTTGCATAATAAGTTCAATTACGAGAATGGTGGTAGCGATAATAATTATGCAATACGCGAGGAAAGGGATGAATGCATTGTTTACTGGGTAAGAAATGTTCTCAAAGTCCAATAGTTCTTTAGAATAAATAATACCAATAAGAGTTTTATTTCTGCTTGGAACATACTTTCTGCCCGCTCTATAGTAGTAGTATTGTGGTGACACGCTAGCGATTAGCACTACAAATATGCTTGTGATAATGACGAATGTCCGTTTAGGCGTTGCGATCTCCTTAACCTTAATAATAAATAAAAAACAAAACATGTGTTTAGAAAATGGATAATAAGTTATGATCACTGAAATACTTGAATGATTTTGTAATAGGTAAGATAAGTAAGTACAGGACCGTGTTTATGTAGTAGGTATATGCCTTAAGCATGTCATGTTTAGTTTCGGTACTCGATCGGTACTCAAGTGGTGATGTAGTCGATGTTACGTCGGACGTTGTCATTTCTCAAAATAATGACTGGAAAATATTTTAGGATTAATGAACTGTGAGCTCTAATAAATGGGAAACATGTTTCCGTGGAATTCAAACTCATGAACACAGGGTTATGTAGACTACATTTCCTACTTCACCTCGTAACTTTACTAAATGCATTGAGCATAGCCTACGATGGGTAGCGTTATGATGTTCTGTTGTGATAATTTGGTGTGTCCAGTGTGTGCCGCGTGGTTACACACCCGCTCCATACGTGTGATCCGGGACTGTTTCCGGATCCGGTCAGGGATATGCACTACTGACGAGCTCAAATGAGGGCGAAACTCGAGTCTAGTGCTTCCATATTGACGTGGATAGGCCTTAGGTTCATACCAGAATGCGATCGGCGTTGCCAGTAGTGGGTTGTGCTCAATATTTAAATGCTATCTATCATCTTTACGTATTTAAGGGACATTATACTGATGGTCATTTCTTTTCATTAAATACACATGGACATCTACAATAATCTCTGGGTTTGTCAGCACGAGGTTTTGTTTACAATGATTGTTAACTCGAGAATACAAGTATTATGATTGTCGTTGATACACGCGAGGCATGGGCATACCACAGGAACATGTGTACATGGTTGAGAACTTATCATCATCAATTACATGCCGCATTCACCTACACGGGTATGGTGGGATATATTTGCTCGTATGGGTAAGCAAACTGGATACTTATTGCAGACTGGGAACAAAGTATCCAGACCTTCTATTCAAATCGTGTCAACGTAGAATTTGTCAGAAATGCACAGCGCAAAGTCAATAATAATCATAACAGAACATTATGAACTCAGAGAATTCCTCTACCAAATGGGTCACGAATTCTCCTCGTGTGGATGTAGAGCACTCATGCAAACCCACAACTTCTCCATCAAAACTTTAACGACTCTCGAGACAAACTCTGGGTGACCGGTGATGACCTCAAGTGAACTCTCTTATTTGTGACACATGCTAAAATAGTTACATCACAAACTGTGCCCGTATAGTATCTTTCAGATGTTCTATACCAAATTGAGGGTAATTGGGATATAATCATCGGGCATACAATGCGAAAGAGACATTACATTGGTAATACGATGCAAAGCAAACCGGATATTGTATTCGTGTACACCCTGTGTATTAAAAATTCTCAAGGATGAAGTTCGCATTCCAAAAATGAAGGGACTTTATTGTTGCGTAAGATTCATGGTCAAGCAATGGCTGTCATTAACAGCAGTCTCCACTCACCGATGGCAAGTAGCACGTTTAATGCGTTAAATGACAACATGTGTATTGTGAGAAGAATCAGTTTACCCAGAAGCTAAGTGATAAATTGATTTTGTTCAACATTCTGTAGTGATTAGCACAAGTAGCTCCTTAATGTAGACAGCATTACTAACATTGGAATTTACATTCTTTTCTTGGAATGCAATGAATCCCTTAGAAATAATGAGGCTTCGCAGATTTTCTGTTCCATCCGTGTGAGCAGAAGTATATGCATGATATAATAACATAAGAGGGCAAACAAAATGGGCTGATGGAGTACAGGAATATAAACTGGCTATGAGAGGAGAAATCCAGAAAATATACATCAACCATCGAAGTCGGAAGATGTTGGTCTATATGGCGCTAAACTTTATAACGGACGTCAATGCACTGTTATGCACCATCTTACATGTGACCCATACGGGAATCGATGCATTGCAAAAGTTGATCTTGGAAGAAGAAGAAGGAATCACGAAGATTACTTATCTTACCTCATGTGCCATGTATTCTAGGAAAACAGCGAAGAGACTAATAATTATTATAATGTGCACCGATGTACACTTGTTCCTGGGTGGGTCTACTACTGCAAAACCACACTTACTCGTATAAACTCATTTGCTGTAGAACTAGAAATCAATGAACAACATTGACCGATCATACAACCAGAGTGACACATTGGTGGCCCACATAAGGAATGCAATGATATAGATTATGTGAATCAGAAGTAACTATATTGTATTAGCATATGTGTGAATGAGACGTAACTATATTATATTAGCATATGTGTGAATGAGACGTAACTATATTATATTAGCATATGTGTGAATGAGACGTAACTATATTATATTAGCATATGTGTGAATGAGACGTAACTACATTGTATTAGCATATGTGTGAATCAGACGTAACTATATTATATTAGCATATGTGTGAATCAGACGTAACTATATTGTATTAGCATATGTGTGAATGAGACGTAATTATATTATATTAGCATATGTATGAATCAGACGTAACTATATTGCATTAGTAAATGTCAGTAATCATGTATATAATGGTATACAATGTATATAATTTCGGTTTTGTAAAGGTTAGTTTGATGCATGTGAATTATATTGTCCCGAATATCGAGTCTGTGGGTGTGAAAATTGAT
Organism: Cepaea hortensis; assembly: GCA_963921405.1. NCBI lineage: Eukaryota > Metazoa > Mollusca > Gastropoda > Stylommatophora > Helicidae > Cepaea > Cepaea hortensis. The sequence continues at coordinate 110,600,766 of OY992881.1, forward strand.
AATAATAAAACATATAATCTATAAAATGCACATATATACGGTTTTTTATGTGTGTTTTAAGTTCTCAATGTTTGCAGATTATGTTTACACACTATGATGTATCAATTAACTGCTAAATATGCAACATATATGTCCTACTGTTATTTGTGAACACGATATTGCAACGTATATGCGCTACTGGTATTTGTGAACAAGACACTTGCAACATGTGTGATACGTTGACCACCTACTGTACCTTCAAAGGCATGGCCACACAAAGACATCTTTCTACAGTGATTATAGCTGTAATCCAGCTACTGATCCGTGTTAACATCACATGTGTAGTACCACTGGTCATATACTGTATCTCGCTAGGGTCAAAGGGTAAGTCCAGCTCATAGAAGGCTGGGGTGTAGCATATATCCAACCAAGCTAATGGTAGCAGACATCCTAGGTCAGATATTGCCAGACCTATGGAAAGCAAAATCCGTATACAATATCGTTAAAGCTAGTAAATTAATATGTGAGAAACATGAAACATTATAGCGCTAAATCAACGGATGGACATAGATCCAGTGACTAGCACACTGACTGGCGGCTCTTTGATCGTGTATTCGAATTCTCTGTGAGACACGATTGTGTCTGCATTGACTTTTTCTACAAGACTGCCAGAAATGACTACCACTTAATTGCTAGGGAAGTAAATTCTGCTTGCTTATTATTGACAACATCACCAGCTGAGTGCCGATTAGTCTAACACAGAGGTTCCCAAACCACGGCCCGCGGGCCACTTGTGGCCCGCTAGCTGTCAGAAAGTGGCACGCGATGTAAGGTGATGAACAGGCGTGAGTTCAGACAGTTTCTATCAGACCTGAACGAGGAATACGGTGAGTTACTATTACACTGTAATGTTAGATGACTAACTGAAGGGAAAGTTCTGTCACATTTCTGGGCACTGAAAAATAGTGTATATCTGTTTATGTCTGAAATAAATAAATTATCTACAGAACGGGGACGTCTGCTGAAAGATGACTGGCTTAACGGCATGGCATTTTTGGTGGACATCGCGTCTCATTTAAACTCTTTAAATGCTATGATCTAGGGAAGAAACAAACTATTCACAAATTTGTGCGATGACATTTCTCCATTTAAAATGAGACTACGACTGTTTATAGGACAGCTGACTGAAGGAATTTTAGAGGCGTTTACAACTCGTAAGACGCTGTGGTGGAAAAGAAATATGACTTGTTACAGTACAAAGTAAAATTTGAAAGTCTTCTTTATATCTTTCAGTCGAGATGTCAAGAGTTCGTAAATCCGTTTTTATTTCCTGATGCCAAGCTCTGTCAATTACAGAAAAACCTCCAGCACGAAGTAATTGATTTGAAATGCAATTCTGCACAGAGATATACATTTCTGGAGCTGCCTGCTTCACCTTCAGCTGATCATATGATTTCATTATGCCAACTATTACCTATCGAACAATTTTGAACACTTGCGTTAATTCGCCTAGAGCTACATTTGTCATGTTGGTTTGACTTACAGATGCGAGCAGTTATTTTCCGTAATGACCGTTATAAAAAAATAGGCAACTTTCCTGACTCACCAACAGTAACCTAGCTGCGCTTATGACTTTGGGACAACAGATTTGCCCAGACAATGATAAACTGGCATCTGAACTTAAGTAACTGATTATGAAGAACAGTTACAATTGTAAATTAATTACAGTAATAGCTATTTTCGAAACTGATTTAGAATTTATTGTTAAATGAATTTTTTGATTTTAAGCCAAAAAAATGACCACAGTGTAGCACTGACACTGACTCCCTTTAAAGTTTTAGAATTTTGTTGAAGAAAGTTAAGAAAGGTAAGAATGATATTGAACGACTTTTATAATTTTATAACGTTGTGGCCCGCTTAACTACCGAAAACAGTAGGTAAAGGCCCTCTGCTTGAAAAGCTTGGGAACTATTGGTCTAACATATTGTCGAAATACTTTTCTTCGATCTGCATATGTTAGACACGATTGAAAAACATGTTTAAAAGTGATGTATCAATCTCACAGTTACATTCATCAGTATCTATTTAGCCGCGGTTCCAACTTCATTTCAAAGGGTCACCCCATTATTCTCCGTTCATGTGCCAGTGAATATCAAACCAAATGCTCCTCACTGCCTCATGCGAAAAGTGGAACAGACCGGGCTCTCGACAAACCAACAGCCCGCTCAGGTATACTATGCATAATGTCCCTGCCAGAAAGCCAGCATAAAAGTCCGCCATGAAAAACACAGTTCATCGTCGATGACAGCTGCAGTCACTAGAAAACCAGCAGCCACACATTACTCCATAAGGCAAGCCAGTTAGTTCAGCAACCCGCCAGCCGCAATGTTTTCTGAACATGCAGTTCACGTGACAAAAAATCACGGACAGATATAAAAGCACTCTACAAGAAATTCATAGCTCACAGTTTCTCCCCAGCACTCAACCCAGTAGCAGGGCGACGGAACCATATTCATCAGTATCTCCTATCTTCAATGTACTAAACATGAGGTATTATAGCTTATTTTATCTTGTACGGAGTCTGAAGATTATAAGTTATTCTCTTCGTTCTAGCTAGAAGTATGCATTCTCCCTTTATACTCGATCTGTCAAATCTCAACTGGCGATGTGGTCAATAATGAGTACATATATGGCGATCTACATTCTATCCTTTTCATTTGTCAAATATGCTTCTCATAAAACAGATCGCTAAATGGCAGTTTATACACGACTAGTGACGTGTCCGGCATATGGTTCAAGCCCCACATATTTTTAGAGCGATCGCCACTCGACGGCTGATGTCATCAATATACCTCCGGCAGACGCTACTTCTCGAGACATTTCCTGTCCCCCATTTTGGGAAGCACCGACGTGCACGAGCAGGTCAATTAAAAAGAAAATGATATGGTCCAAGAAATACACATAGCTTTGAATGCTACCATGTAAAACTGGAGTAATAAAATAAATGGTGTATATTTTGAAGCTATGTTGTGTTATGTAAGATTAATGGGAGTCACGATGGCCAAAAGAACAGCATTCATGCGATCGACCCGGTTATTGAGTTGAACTGAGTTAATAACCGACATCACAACATTCTGGACATTCTCATATGTTCTTCAGCCCCGATCATTAACAATCAGCGAAGAGGTCCAATTACTGATAGCAAGTTACAATATTAATATGTGTCCGCTTGGGCCTCTTTTTGAGAACTGAGTGTCAGCCAGACCCTTTTGTAACTCCCTGGGCACCATACCCTATAGACGCAATGATATATCTGTTCTTCAACAATATCCACCTGATACAAGAGATGTCTGGCCTAAGGTGCCCACTCGCCTACAAGTACCCTACCCAGCGGTGCAGATCCAGTAAAACTATAATCCTGCTCTTTTTTAATACACCAACATGTCCAAATTCTAAAGGATGTTTCCTATCTGTGATTTTATGCTTTGAAGCATGCGCCTCTGCACGAATTATGCACGTCCTCAATCCTCTCAGAGTGCTCTGTGAGTCTGTTACAATCACAACATGTGAGCGGTGTTTGTTCTACAACTGTCAGAAAGAGGCAGTAACTATCTCCACATCCATTCTCTGTCGTTGTGTCATGTCCCTGACTCTCCTAGACCAAAATGTGTGCACTTACCTTTGCTATAATTTCCCAAACACGTTTGCCTGGTAGTTAAGAGGCTTCCATATAAATGATTGCGCCTCGACGCGATTGTTGTGAAACAATTAGTGCATCCCCCTCCACCAACACCCAAATTCAAAGCAATCTGTACTGGCTAATCCCTGCAACCCGGTTTTGTTCCCGATCGACTCGTATCCTTTTTAGAATTCACAACCATACATGGGTCTTTAATTGAGGACCTCTGTCTGATTTATTCATGATTTTCCTCTTATCAGCCTCTGACAATTAACTATGTCCAGGGATTCATGCAGGGTGTTTGCCTTTGTCTGCGCTCACTCCAAGATAAGATTTAGTCCGCTTTACATTAGCCTTACCAATCTTATTCTCCAGCGAGCACCGTAACTCAGGCGTCTTATCTGTCTTGATAACACTATTTCGCTCCTTATTACTTTGCTGTCTCGTGCAAATCATTGCGCTCTCTGCGTCCTTTCTCGCATCTACCTATACGCACGGACACCATCTGAAAACGCAAGTTTCCTTCCAATAGCTGGTCTCTGCAATGCTTGCACTATTGCTTGTGTAATCATTATCGCCTTCTCCGTGGCGAAGGCTTTACGGACGCGGTTCGTAATCCCGTATACCCGCGTTCAAACCCCAGCTGCGCGCGATTTGGCAGCGTTGCGTTGGTTTTGCGTTGGTATCGGTGCCAGTCGTTCCGAAAGCAATGAAGCAATGGCAAACAACTTAACGTAAACTTGCCAAGAGATCACAGAGGCAGAAATGCTGGTGTTGACTGTGATATCCTGTAAAAAGGATATGCCAAGAAAAAAAAATCATTGATCAGTTCAGGCGATTTTGCAAATCCTTGTAGGATTAACATTGTCAGGCCCATTGAACCTAGTCGAAGGGCAATCCTACTAGAGTGCAGGCTTGTTCCTATCAAATTCACCACCTAGAGACTACCGACCTTCACCATAAAAGTCTGCATTTAAAGAACATATTTGACAATATCATGTGGTCCTTTGTTATTTTACAATATGGAACCAGTAATAAAGACTAGAAGGAAATTATGCTATGCTTGACCAAGTATCGGGTAACTCCAAATGCCGCGTGTCAGGAGCACTTCCCTTTCTAAGTATTCCTGCAGCTTATCATAATTACAAACCTCTGCACCCGCATGTCCTATGATCTCTCAATGCATCGATGAAATGATCCCATTTGTATGAACCCCATAAAGGTGGACATTATGTTGTCTTCGACTGAAATGGACCCCGAGATCTTTTTTTTTTCATATCTTATTATAGGACATCGCTGTCAACATCAGCATTTTACAGCTGTTGTTGATTTCTTGACAAGATTACGCTCAGTAGTTTGCCATTGCTTTCTGATCGACCGGCTCACATACCCCAGTAACTAACCAACGCGACGCGATCCCTACTAAATCTCGTGCAGCTGCGCTACCCTACGTGGATATACGGGATTACGGAGAAATTCGTTAACCCCTCGAGACCAACCCATTCTAAATTCGGTAATAGGGAATGTTCTGAAAAATAAAGTCGAAATGCGTAATACTTACACAATTCTTGCTCCCATGTCTAACAACATAGTTATACAAGTTATTTGCATATCCTGGCAGGACGTCGCAGTCAACACCATTATGTTTTGCTATTGTGATCTTTTGGCAAGTTTACGTTCAGTAGTTTGCCATTGATTTCTGAACGACCAGTACCCATACCATTTCGTAAACAACCAGCGCAAGGCTATCTGATGTCAATTCGCCTACAGCTTTGTTTCGATTGTGGGAATTCGGGGTTACGAACCGCTTCGCAACAGAGCAGGCAAAAAAAAAAACACATAGTGCTACCATTGTATTATATACCCAACACAGTTCTTAGCTTCAAAAGGGATATTCAACTGTCTACAATTGCATAATACAACTAAATATATAGGTTTATATAATAAATACATTTAAACTATAACAGCTGCATTAGCCTAGATATATACTTCCATACAGCATTGACACATTCCATATAAGTGTGTTTTCTTGCATTGGCATACTATATAATTATATTGTGTTTTATTGTCTTAAGACACAAAGCTTTATTGATTGCTTATTGGTGAGTAATAACTGTATTACTTACCTGTTAAACTAACATTGACAGAGTCTTTGAAACCTTGCTTTACAAAGCACATGATGTTGATAATATTGCTGACTACTCCAAAGACTACGAATATTTGAACAAGAACTCCAAAAATTATCCAATTAAATAGTGTTATATTGATGACGTTATCAATTACATTTGATTCGCTAACGTTTATATGTGAGTGTTGTAGCCTGGATTCCTTATCTTGATCCAACATTGTTGTACACGCATATACTATTGTGTAACATTAGTTATTATAGGGCGCCCTTTGTTTGCCTGTAGGTTATGTAGTGATCAATGCTACCACGATCATATATTTAAGAAACAATATCAGACTGAATAGGAAACACAACATTAATATTTCAATAACATATAATGCATAATATAAATTATAACATACTGTACATAATGAATGGTACACAATTAAGTGTAAACTTAAAGCAACAACTTGTGGTATACACCTGACTTTCACATACGACGACAGCAAAGACATAATCGATTTATTTGGTTATTTCGGGATTTGAGGTGTGAAGATTGAGCACAACCCACTACTGGCAACGCTGATCGCATTCTGGTATTTTAGTGTGATAATTTGGTCGCGTCTAGCGTGGGCCGCGTGGTCAAGTGGTTACACACCCGCCTCACACGCCAGTGATCCGGAGTTCGATCCCGGTCCAGACAGGGGTATGCACTACTGACGAGCTCGAACGAGAGCGAAACTCGAGTCTAGTGCTTGCTTCCATTCTTCCGTGGGTAAGGCCCTAGGTTCATATCGGAATACGATCAGGTTAACCAGTTGTGGGTTGTGCTTAGTTTTCAAACACAGAACACAGAATCAAAACGCAATGGGGAAAATAAAACATAAGCTCAGATGTGTCACCAAGTCTTCTTTTTTTTTATGTTGCATATCCCTTGCAAGACGTTGCAGTCAACACCAGCATTTTTCAGCTGCTGTTGATGTACTAGGCAAGATTTTACGTTCAGTAGTTTGCCATTGCTTTCTGAACGACCGGCACCCATACCAACACGTTATAACACAACGCGACACGGTCTGCTGCACAAATCAGACGCGGCTGCGTATCGAACGCCTGGTAAGCGGCTCACGAACCGCGTTCGCAAGACTTTACTCAATACATTATAGCTTCGAACCCCTGTGATGACATTTTGTTTTGCTTTCGTTATGTGCCATTACACTAGCCCAGCTTTTTATGGTCTAGCCCAGGATTTTTACATCAAATACCGGGTTTAAATCCTGTTCCCAACGTGTATATGTTGTTAGCTTGAGGGAGCTGTTCATCACATGTACTGTCTAATAAGGACTCCCTATAACACGCCTTCAGGTGTGACATATGTGTATACACCGGCCGCCACTCAGTGAGTCATGTGGTTAACATCATCCTCTTTAATTCCCCAACATGTACTAAAATCGATGTTATGTTGGTTCAATCTGGAGCCCAGACATACTATTAAAATACTGCCCCGATGCGGATGCGAACCCATGACTACCAGTCAGACAGGTTAGTTACTTGACACTAACCTACTGCGGCTCAATATATTCGCCTTATTTATAAAAAGAAAACTGAACCGTGAAAAGACACATTGTTTGTAGTATAAGTATACGCCTGTGAGACATGGACACTTACTAAACAAGCTGAACAGCGCATAAACGCCTTTGAATATAAATGTTATAGACGAGTTCTAAGAATATCTTGGGTAAAGAAAAGAACAAATGCATCCATACTTCAAGAGCTGAATATTGAAGAAGGTTGGCTATTAAAGACGATAAAACAAAGCAAATTGAAATATTTTGGTCACTTGAAACGTCACGAAAGTTTGGAGAGAACAATAATGGAAGGGTATATGCCTGGGAAGAGAGGAAGAGGAAGGCCAAAGAGAAGATGGGTGCAGGATGTGGCAGATGATCTCTTGATGGGTGTATCAGACGCGGGACATCTTGCTATGATTGAGAGGTTTTCCGGAAGGTTGTTATGGGAGCGAGGTTCTGCAAAGGAGACATGCTACTGAATGAATGAATAAGTATTGGAATACAGGCAAAGTGGTCGTTATTCAAACATTTCTACCAAGATCAGGTCTGCAAGTAGTAAATTATCATATTAATATATACCTCATTATTTCACAGTAAAATTGTGTGACAAAATGCGGTAATAATAAACTCTACATTCAACACTGATCTGCAACATTTAGTAGATGCCGTTGTTGTACACGGTGAACAAATAGGGTTACAATTAAATTGTAAGAAGACACAAATTATGATCGTTACTAATGGAATGTTCGTGTTGTGTGTGTTGTGTGTGCGTGTGTGTGTATGTGTTGTGTGCGTGTTGTGTGTGTGTGTATGCTCGCGCGCATACATTCTCATACTAGCGAATGCTGAAATACCTGAGGCTACAGCACTGAATATCTACCATTTCAGTCGTCTGCAATAAAAAACAATACATGCACATGTGCACAATAATATTATAGGAAGAGCAACATAAATAAACAAGCATGCAACTAAGGAATTGTTGTATACAACGTGCAAACGGGGATTCATTAAAAAAAAACACGGGCAGAATGAGAACGTCAAATCGTGAGCACGTCATCAAAATTAGGTAGCGACACACAAGGCATAATTGAATATACAAACGATTTTGTATGCTGCTTTATATGGTATTACTTCTAGTGCATCCTTACAAACACCAAACACATTAATATCACATATTGCATAGTTGAGAGGTCAAACACGCCTACGTTTAACAAGAGATCATTTTGATTTCAAACCAAATTGCCGAGATGTTTCGTCAATAATGCAAAATGTCAGTGTAAATATACTTCACCATTCTATACATTACATTAACCATGTTCTGCCTACATATTCCGAGTGTCAACATGTATCTTTACAATGTTCTGGTGAATGATGGTGTTTAAAGCTAATATTAGGGTCTTCGGAGACACGGTGGCGTTGATCTTTTCGAACATGTTTCCATTATAATTCATGGGTCAAAACCGACATTAACAAAGACATTTGCTCAACAATCGGACTTTCTAAGGACATAGATGTTATGTTAAACTAACGTTTACTATTTCAAACACATAATTATGGAAAATGTTTCTTCTTGCTGTAGTTAATGTCACATATTTGCAGTATACGTATATTTTCTTAATGACACGTTCTGCAGACAAACATCTTGTGGCATGACAAGCCGTAATTGTGATTTTTCAGATAAGTAACCCGACAGTCCTACTAAGTTTCCCCATTCTGTTTTGGCCAACCGTTTCATTAATCCTGTCACCAATGGAGTGAAGCAAGACTGTGTCATGGCACCAAAACGGTTCAGCCACATGTTTTCAGCTATGCTGACGAATGCCTTCGAGAACAGCGACATTGGAATAGACATCAACTACCGCATGGATGGAAAGTTGTTCAATCACAGAAGGCTGAAAGCTAAAATCAAACTAACAGCGACACCGCCAGTGAGCTCCTGTTTGCTGATGATTGCGCCCTATATGCCAACTCAGAGGCAAACTTGCAACATAATGTTTCAGCTTTCTCTTATGAATGTGCCAACTTTGGGCTCAATATCACCTTGGAGAAGGCTGTAGTTATGTACCAGCCAGCTCCAAGGATTAATCACAGCGTCCCGAATATCAAAGTACATGGTCATATACTAAGTGTTATGGGCTAATTCACCTATCTTGGCAGCACTGTGTCACAAGCTGCCACAATTAATGACGAAGTGAATTCAAGAATCGCCAAGACCAGCGCAGCCTTTGGCAGAACGCACAAGAATGTGTGGGACAGAAGTGGATTTAGCCTGCAAACAAAGCTGAAACTCTACAAAGCAGTTGTATTATCCACACTGTTATATGCTTGTGAAACCCGGACTGTTTATCAGCGACACACTAGGAAATTAAACAACTTCCACACAGTCTGCCTTAGGAAGCTACTGAAGATTAAATGGCAAGACAAGATCCCAGACACTGAAGTCCTAGAAAGAACGTCCATGCCCAGCATCCATACTAGAAAAAACCACTGCAGGAGTTCTTCCTCCTGGAACGTCAAGCAGTCTATGTCTACATTGTCAAAGAACATTTCGAGCCAAAATAGACCTTATCAGCCATCTTAGAACTCACGACTCAATACTGTCGACCCCACTGAATGTAATGAATGGTCATCATCATTCTTTATGGACAAACAACAATGCAAACGAATGCATATAATACAAACCTTTTGAAGGCTTTACAGATCATGGGTATATGGTGCTAGAACAACATTTCTATTAGATCATTTGAAACTCGTTGGGGGATATAGCCAATACATCGACTATATTTCTTCTCTCCACCTTTATCCGTTGTAACGGAATGTGCTAGCTTTTGGTTCATATGTTAAATGGTAATATTTATTATCTGCTATGTTTAACAATGATCGGTGTGAGATATCTTTAAAACGTTCCGTTTGTGACAATTCATGCGGCTGTTTTGAGACGTATATGCCACCATCTGAGTGGGCATTCAATCAATCGATGTGTGTTTCGGTACTTTAATGTAACAATTGACGTACATACTTTGTTGGCTTTATTTATGCCTGTGGATATTTCAATCACTATTGCAGTTTAATTATATCCAAACCATGGACATATCACTCGTAGCAACTGCATATTACTGTCTTCATTAGTAATATGTGTAGCATAACGCTAACCACCATTATTCATTTACCAACACCTGCCGCAAAAAGAGGAAACAACATTAAAAGAAATTCACTTCACAACCGCAAACGGAGACTAGGACTTAAAACTTAACATCGAAACTGGAACTGCACAAGTGACAGATGACGTGGATTCTTAGAAAGATTTCATCAGACGAAGCTCGGAAGACCATTGGACGAAACAGACACGTGACACGGCTTTCGCGCCAACGCCGGTATAGATTATGATAAGCAGCGCACTCTTGCAAAAACATGCCTGGCGAACAGACGTCAAAAATTGTGTGACCAAATTTTCAAATAGAGGAGGCAGAATGTCTGAATCCCAGGTGAGCTTGTTAGTCCTTAGATTAGACTAAGAACCCGATGTATCAAGTATCAAGTAATGGTAACCCGTGTTTGTAATGTCAATTGCAATGTATTATTATTAATTAAAACCTCTGAAATGTAAAAATGCTCGAATGTAGATTCTAACGACGCAGAGCCGTTCCCGGGCAAAATGACTCTCCAATACTCTCTTCGATGAAACTGCAATCTCTGATATTCTTAGAGATAATTATTAACTTTAATAAGTGCATTATACTACTACATCCTATTCTGAACAACTGTACGAAGTGATGATTCGAAAGCAATCTTGTGCATTTCACCAGAAACACTGATAAAAGATGATATCACTACCTACAGCTGAAATGACAGTTCGTGTACTAGAATAAGTGCCTTGTTCTAAAACAGACTTATCTATGCCTATTTACGATCTAGAAAGCTGAAAGAGAAATCAATCTTTCCTTTCTCCTTCATCTATTGAATCAATAGGGTTTGACGGAATAAATATTTATATTTATGTCAAATTTTAATTAGATAAGAGCACTTATGAACTGCATTACATGAGAAAGTTGTGCTTCGCGGAACACCATCACGCGCAGTGAACTTAACTCATTACTCAACATAACTTAAAACACAACACCACTCATCACCACACAACCCAACACTCAACATCACAACAACAGATAATGGGAGAGAGTTATTAGACACAAGAAGAAGAAGAAGTTGGTTAATTGGGAAAACACAGAGAATTATTTATACACATTATAAACACCATTGGGTGAAAGAAATGTTATAAATGTATGTCATTTATTTACATGCATCTTGACACATTCTCATTCTTGTCACTGTCTTACTGTACACGTTCACTGACCCCAGGTCAAATGAGAACTTACATACAGCAGGAACCAGTTGATACAAGGCGTACACAGTGTGATAAACTCTGACCACCCCAAATTAGCCCAACACTAGCTTAGAGAGAAAAGGAGGGGAGGGGAACTAGTTCCTACTTCAGGAATTTAGGTTTCTTTTACCTACTTTTAAAAGATTGTATTGGTAGGAATGTATATATTTATGTGAATATTCATCAGTGATCTTGGTGGCTACATACCAACAACCACCCAACACATCAGCAAACTAACCACCTAAATCAGACCTGAAAGAGGGAAGCCGAGAGAAAGAGATGAACCACAAGTGAGATGGAGGATGACTTGGCCATGAGCAAAGTATGGGGAGGCCTTCAGAGGAGCTATACGGGCATACCTGAAGTGGATCCATCAATCAATGGACCCTGGCTTACCTAATCTTCCAGTCACCAGGTTACCTTTTTAATTGGTACACACCACACCCAATTTCAGGAAACTGATAGTTAATTGTTGAGTCATCACCATCACACTTAATAGGTACAACATCAAAATGTTTACTATGTTTCACACTTGTTGACATCTCATATATTGATGCTTGATTGATTGTCTGGAACAATGGTCCAATGTGCAACTTTTCTAATATCTTGTGTAAATCACAATAGAGATGTATGTACTGGCCAGAAGGCTCAGGCCCAGTCAATAAATGATTAACATGAATTGCCCTTCTGTTAATTTATCAGTTCAAACCTATCTGTGAGTCAACAACTTCTCTGTACATCATGTTGTCAGAATCTAATGTGATTGATTATGTGTTTGATTGTTTAAAAAAATAAATCCACTCATAATGACTTACTAAAATGGGGGAGAGAAGACTCTAGATCTATCAACTGCTCAATATCCATGTTTTCTTCATCTGAATCAGGCTGAGAAAATTCTCCAGACTTTCCTCAGATTTGATAACCAATAAAGGGGCTCCAGAGCTACAGAATCCTTGGAGAAGGGGCAGAATCCCAGTTAGTAATTACCATTCTCACCAGGGCCATAATCGATATCTCCTAGACATACTTAATAGAACGAGGCCTGCAGATAACTCAAGGTTCATATTCTGGGGTTATTGAAGATAGAAGAGGATGGGGCTCTACTTCTTTTGTTAGAGATGGGGCATGCACTACAGTGATCTCCCACTCCCTTCAAAAATATATGACATATGATATGTCGATTGTTAACTTGAAAGTAAATGTATGTATATGTATAGGATGAAACAAAACAACCCTTACTGCTGTGTTCGCCATTGTTAAACGATTAGATAACACATGAATATATCCCAGTTAACATGATATCTGGAATGGGAATTGTTGTTTCGGGAGACAACTGTACATTCATCTAATGTTTGATCTGGGGATCGCGCAACTTCATTGCGAGTATGGGTTTTACAGTTTTGTTAGCCAATGTTACGGACTCGAAGGTTTACACATGCTTGTTTTCTCTACATTTGCATTGGCACCTTTCCGTCTTGACAGACGATAGTTTGGTACATTGTGCTTCAAAAAGTCTAAATAACTACAACCTATGGCGGTGTCGAGTGTGGCTGATAAGGCCAATTCGTGCTGTAAATGTTCGTCTGCAATGGGTGCATGTGAAAACATGGTCATTTCCACCATCGTGCACCGTCTTACCTTTCTCACGCTCTGTGTGTGCTTTATCTGAAATCATTTTCTCCTTTGTCTTTATTCCATTTCTGATAGTTGCCCTCCATGCAACACGTTCAGCGGCGACTTGCTCCCAATGTGCATTATCAATGCCTGTATCAATCATGTCCCGCTTACACACATCGTTGTACTGTAGTAGAGGCCGACCCTGAGATTTCCTATCAACCTGCAATTCACCAGAAAATATGTCTTTTGTGTATTCTACCATTATCCATCTCCTAACGTGTCCTATCCATCTAAGTCTACGAAGACTGAGCATGGAATACACCGTCACACAACCTGAACTTTCCAATACTTCAGTATTTGTGATTTTGTCTTGCCACTTAATACCAAGTATTCTTCGCAGACACCGCATATGGAAGCTGATTAAATGTTTCCCTTGGTGTGAGTAAGTTGTTCAGGCTTCACTGCCATAAAGAAGAGTACTTAGGACACAGGCTTGGTAGACGAGGACTACAGTATGCTAAACGGATAGAGTCTAGCCGCTTCCTCATGAATATGATGACGCTTCTCTGTTGTCTGTACGGCGTTTGTGATTATATTGAGCAGAAGTCACGTGAGCCTCGGAATATGCATACGTTGGTGCCAAATGTAATATCCCTCTGCGCTTAACCATAACTTCCATGGTGCTTTCTGTAGTCTATCTAACGTATATAGTGTGCTGCATTGTGTCTGTCAACAAGGTCCAGTTCATTTGGCAGATACGTTTTATAAGTACATCTATCGCGATGGGGATTGCAGGTCGATAGGTCTTCCGCCATGAACGCGGCCATCTATCCCTATCCCTTCACATTCCTCAATACCTCTTAGGGATGAAGCTCATTCTGCACTAGCCTATGACTAGATTTAGCGGTATGACATGGCTGTCGTCATTACTCTCCTCTTACTGTCAGGACTGCGATTTCCCTTCTTAGAATCCCTTAGCCGTTACATCATGCATCCTAACATGAGTTTCGGACCTTATGCATAAATGACACAGCATCCAGAATGACACTCAGCGACACGTTGAATAATATCGATGTGCACATGTGGCCAGAGAAATGGTGTTTCAGCGCTGTGGTGATCTCATTGAGTATGTGATACATCATGCCACAACAGCTGCTAAGGCACTGATCCATATGCCTTAGCCACTACTTAGCCATATAACAGATAACCTCGTCCTGGCCACTTTCTATTCCTGGATAAACTGTACAGATCAAATGTGACATGTTCAAATCGTGCTGTGATTCTCGGCATGCCTTCCGTCTGCATTGTTTTACCAACGAACATGTTCTCCATTAAGAATGCCGTGCTTATGCTAGTTATGATTAAAAATACAATCTGACCCACCGCGTTCACACGAGAGATTGGCATGAACGCGTACTACTGACGAGGATTGCTGGATGCGGTTTTCTTCCACACCGAAATTGTGCACATGTGACTCTATGCGATTGCATTCCACAATATCATTTCAGGTACCATAGGCAGTGGATGACAGACAGACATACAGACAGACAGACAGACGGACGGACGGACGGACGGACGGACGGACGGACGGGCGGGCGGGCGGGCGGGCGGACGGACGGACGGACAGGCAGCAAATGGGACTTTACATTGTTCTTGTTTATCTTATCACCAAATGAATAGGTGGGATGCGGAAGTAAATGTGGGGAGACGAAGAAGTAGTAGTAGACGAAGCAGAAGAAGAGGAGAGGGGGGCCTTCGAAGAAACATTATAATTAATGCAACATTTAATTGTTAAATCGCATTTGTACAGCACTACTTTTACTAATGTGTATTAGAAGTTTCGTAATAATAAACTCGTACATATTATCACGTTTACAGCATGTTTAACAAGTATTATACATTTAGTATCTAATGTAACACGTTCGCAAACAGAAAATAAATACAGTTCGTTGAATATCAGGCAAGAATATCAATTGGATTTCTAAATTTAAAAACGAAATTGTTGTGTATGCATATTATGTATAAATAGTACTTGTATAAATAGTACTTGACATTGTTAGATATATTAGTGTGTATAACGTACATTATTAGTATTACGAACAACATGCGTTATTTTTTAATCGTTAAGTTATAATATGGACTATGCAAAACATAACACTACACGTATCTTACAGAAAACAATAACACAATTAACAATGTGGACAACAACACATCATTTACACCACTTTCTAACTTCTTAATATATAATGTAAAAATGAGCATTCAGGCTTTAGAAAGCCGTTGTTAATCTCCTAATCTAATTAACATGCATGACTTAAGAATACAAAGCAAACTCGAAAACGCTTTTACATGCACTCATGTGGACATATGATACACAAGAAAAATAATATCATTGAAAAACTAACATATTAAACATATTGGCGCAATATGCATTTATAAATGCCCCCCCCCCCCCCCCCCATTCCCCATGAAAAGCAAACATGTTTCTGCAAGTTAAATATACTATCATACACACATTCAAATAGTGAGTTATACTATTAGTTAATTAGTTAGTTAGTTAGTTAGTTAGTAAATTAGTTAGTTTGTTAGTAAGTTAGTTAGTTAGTTAGTTTGATAGTTAGTTAGTTAGTTAATTAGTTAGTTATTTAGTTAGTTAGTTAGATAGTTAGTTAGTTAGTTAGTTAGTTAGTTAGTTAGTTAGTTGTTAGTTAGTTAGTTATTTAGTTAGTTTGTTAGTTCCTTAGTTAGTTAGTTAATTAGTTAGTTAGTTAGTTAGTTAGTTAGTTAGTTAGTTATTTATTTAGTTAGTTAGTTCCTTAGTTAGTTAGTTAGTTAGTTCAATCAATCATGTGCCATGCCGGAAAGCGTGGGCGGTCATGACTCGCCATTTCACTCGATCACCAGTGTCGTGGATCAGCTCAGTGTTCCTGTCTCGTCCATGCCATGTGGCCAAGCCATCCAGGTATTTTCCACTCGGTTGTGAGGTTTTTGTGGGTTTATAGAGAATTACAGAAGTTCCAATGAGTGAAGTTCTATAAAGTATATCTCTCTATAAAATATACAGGTTAGTAACAGCAAGTGTTGTCTAGAGGTATTGATATTTATTCTCGCATAACCCTTGTAGAGAAACCATTCAGAATTTTGGCTCATCGAGTACCCCCACTGTGAGAAATTAGACCTAAGTTAAGTTCTACACAGAATTTTTTATAGATGATTTCTCTTCAAGGCCATATATATATATATATAGATCTTGGCAGTTAGCCACAGTAACCAATGAAAGCAGTTCTCTCATCTTCCAGCTGACTGTGCTCTGATCGCCAACCTCATTTTTGATCTCATTACTTATTTCAAGTGACACAAGACACTTGGACAAATGATCACATTGACAATTGTACCATTGTAGTGAACATAAACAACAACAACTGTATTCTACACGGGTTGATCAAGACATCAACATGAGAAGATCTTGACAACAGTTGGACAAACATTCACAAAGGAATCATCACACCAACAGATTAGACAAGTCATACATCATGTAAGATACTTGACAATAACCACACAGGACTTCCACAATATCTGTAACCAACAACAACAGTAGAGTACCAGTCACCATGAAGATGCTTGACAACAGTTGGACAAGACAACCACAGGGACATATATCTCAAAACTGTTCTCTTACAACTAATCTTTTATTAATGTCTGATGAGGTCAAGTGAAGACTCAGGCTTCATATTCTGCCAACAATTTACATCTCAAATATAAGTTTATATGCAAATTATAGTGACATTATCTATGAAAACCCAAACACATCACTCAATATCCCCACAGAAACATTAATCTAAAACAAACCCTCCTCCTTCACATCTCTACTTCATCAAGATATCCTACACCACAACACTTTAATCATGCTATCACTTTTCCAACAGTCAAATGAGGAAAACACATGATAAACCTATAGCCGGGCAAAAGTATAGGGAGACACTGCTATACTGATCCATGTACCGTCTTTTAGCACCAATGAAGGTGTTGGGAATGTCTCAGGTTTCAGCTTTCCCCATAATGTTTTTCCAGTTCAGGCTATTCCCTACTTTGACTAGTCCGAAGCAAGTGACAAACATGTCCTTCCGAAGGGTGAGTAGACTGTTCGCAAAGTTGATAATTTGGGATTAGTTTTACTTTTCAGTAGATGAAGATCTAAAAACTATTATGTCCCATCATTCTTCTCTACCAGTCTATCTCCCACAACAGGTTCTGATGTAACTGAATCACCACACCTAATTATCACTAATCCATTTTGGGAATTTGCTCTATGTTCTATACTTCTTCTCCATTAGCCTTTCAGCCAATATTAATAATAAGCTGTGATATAGTCTGCTCCAAGTGCACCTTTAATGTCCACTCTTAGCCAGTAGTGACATGCTGAAAACCAGGTAATCTCTCCTCTTAAGGTTTCTTCTTGAATTTATCTTGAAGATATAGCCTGGGGCTTTTACAAAATTGGAGAGTATCCCTGTTTTAGGCTTCTCATCAAAGACTATTTCTTCAGTGCCAACTGTATAGGCCAGAATTAGTGGATTCAGGCTGAACATTTGCAACCTGTTGT
Organism: Cepaea hortensis; assembly: GCA_963921405.1. Taxonomy (NCBI): domain Eukaryota; kingdom Metazoa; phylum Mollusca; class Gastropoda; order Stylommatophora; family Helicidae; genus Cepaea; species Cepaea hortensis. Next base: position 110,618,700 of record OY992881.1, read on the forward strand.
TCATGTGGTACTTTCTGGAGTTTGACTTTTCAGCTGGAGTTGAAGACTAGAGCTCAGGACTTCCCTGGAGTTGTCCTGGTAATTGGTTAGTTAGTTAGTTAGTCGACAGATCATCCTCATTGCACATCGAACCATTCAGTCCATAAGTGCTCGGATCCCCTCCTCAGCAAATCCCGCAGCGTGTAGCGGCTAACGACGCCAGTTCTGTGTTGGTTTATCAATCTTCTTTGGCTTCCTGCGTAGTGTTCTTGTTTGGCCACACCTCTTTTAATTTGCTGCTCTCGCAGTCTGGCCATTGTTGTAGATTCACAGTCATCACTTGGTTCTCGCAAAAGTCTTGCTTCTCGTAGAGCATTCAGAATGTCGGCCTTGTCCATGGCGCGTCCGCCCTCCACAGTAGCCTCACCTGCGAGCTTGTCAGCCCGCTCATTTCCTTGTACTCCCGCATGCCCTGGCACGAAGATGAAACTAATCTTTGCCAGTCGAGACCGCTCCAGAGGCAGCAACCATTCTCTTCGGATCGACCCCTCCTCTATCCTCTTGATCATGTTCATTGAGTTGCTAAGGAAACAAGCCCTAGTGAATGTCTGTGTCTCGAGCCATGTTATTGATTTACATACTGCCATGACTTCCATGGTCAGGCTACTTGTGGTTTCAGTAAAAGCACCAGAGTCCTCCTTCACAATTCTCCCTCCGGCCCGAGCTGTAAAGGCCCATGAGCTTCTCACATGTCGGACGACCGACCCATCTGTGTAGATGACCGCGTCACCGTCTAGCGAATTCTCGAAAATCAACGCTTGTACTTCAGCCTCAACAGCAGCCGGATTTTCTTGTCTGCATTTTCTGTCAAGTTGGATGCAAACTGAAAAGGATGTGCATAAGTCTGTTGGCACTTGCACCCACTCCTCGCCAGGTTCTAAGTCCTCAAGTGAACACACCTGTTGAAGAATGTCTTCGGCTTGACCCATCCACGACCGTCCTCTTTTTAACATGCTGCTCTTCACCTTCCTAATTTCACTATGCAGTGGATGTTGTGTGTTTGCGTTAATTCTGAGGTAGGCGCGTGCCCTGCAATCTTGTATTCTCTCTTCAATGGTTGGAAACCCAAGAAGGTAGCGCATCGCCCTGCATGCTGTATCTCTTGTACATCCAAGAATAATGCGCATAGCTTCATTCTGTATCCTTTCCATCCGTTCTATCTGCTTATGGCTGAGAGTCAGGATTGCCATTGCATACTCCAAAACAGACATGACCAACCCCTCGTACAGAAGACATAGATGGCGCTGCTCACAGTTTGCTGCCGCCATCACCCGCATCGCTGCCAAACCCCGCTTGGTCTTTGTTATCACCTGGTCTATGTGCACATTATAAGCAAGGCTTCGATCAAACCGTATCCCCAGGTAATTCATTGCCTGCGTTCTTTCCACCATCTCTGAACACAGCATTACAGTTGGTGTTGGAGTGTTGACAATATGATTATTCAACGAGAACCAAGTCACTGTTGCCTTTGTTGGGTTGACCATTGCCCCAGCTTCATCACACAAAGTACTTATGCGATTGAGTTCGGTTTGTAGTTCCACAGCAACCTCCTCTCTATCCTTCCCCTGACGATACACTAAAACATCATCGGCATATGACAATGTCCTGCCAGGTCCAGTGATCTGCTCACTGGTAATTCTCACTGTGTAGGCGTTGAACAGTACCGGAGATAATGGTGATCCCTGTGGTAGGCCAGGATATATTGTTGTTGGTTCCGAAGTCCAACTGCCACATCTAAAAACTACTTTCCGTTGGAAGAGGGCTGCAGCGATCCAACTAAGGAGGAATGGACTTATGTTTAGTTCGAGAAGCTGAAACATTAAAAAATCCAGTGGTACTCTGTTGTATGCGTCCTCAAGATCAATCGCTGCAGCAACGGTTTCAGTGCCTGAGTGGAAACCTTCATAGACATCCTGGGCAAAGACTGCTGCATTGGTCCAGGTTTCCCTTTTTGGACGGTACCCACCCAGGGTGGGTGGGAAAACACCTTGCCTCTCTAGTTGGCTTGATATTTTCTTGGCAATTACCTTCTCCAGCAGCTTGCCTATTGTATTCTGCATGGTTATAATTCGATATCCCTGAATTTTTTGTGTGGTCTTTGTCAGGCTTCGGCATGGGAATCAGATAGCTGTGTAACCATTCCTCCTTGATGCTAGCACCCCCTATACTGTTGTTGTACATGTCTGCTAGTTTCTCTAGCTCATTGTCGGTACACCTATTAATGTCATCGTATCTTATGCCATCAGGACCTGGAGCACTGTTTTTTGATCGTCGAAGCACAGCCTTGATTTCTTTCACTGTCACTGTGTCTTCATCAGAAGTGTCCTGGGCCTTGCATCTGTCTGAGGTGACCTCCTTGGCCAGATTTCGGCCTCCCATGTCTGTCTGGTTGCTTTGCTCAAGGTAGCGTTCAAAGAGGGCTTTGCCCTTGTCCTCGTCAGTCCTCTGCCAGATGAGGTCAGCACCTTGGAAGTCAGAAATGCTCTTATTCTTGACTACACCACTCATGCTTTTATGTAGTCGCCAGAACAATTTCAATGACTTGTCTGTGCTTACTCTTTGACACACCTCTGCCCATTTTTCGCTTTTAACAACCTTGACCAGTTTTTTGAAGTAGCTTACTTTTGTGTGCAACTCTCTTTCTAAGTGCAAGCAGGGACTAGGATGACCAGCTCTGTTCTTCTTGGCATTTTGCCATCTCCTTACAGCACTACGCTTATCCACCCAAGCCTTCTCCACCTCGAAACTCCACCACGGTGGCTGCTCCCAGCTTTTTTTCCTGCCCTGAAACGTTCTGCGCTTGTCACGTCTTATTTTACTCACCACATCTTGCCCTGTACTGTCATACTGGAACGTCTTTACCTTTAGCTTGTGCTGCCTGGTTCTGCCTTTCTCCACCAGTATGCTGCACAGGTGGTGGTCGCTGCCATGGTGTCCTAGGACACCCCATCTACACACTGTAGTGAGTGAAGGTGAAACTAGCGCCAGATCAATAGCACTGTCCTCATCGCCCTGGTAATTGAAAGGCCTCCCCCATCTTCCTCATTCTCTGTTAATAAACAAAGGCGCAACATGTGTTTTACATCTGTTTAACATGGTCATAGTTATACAGTACTATCACAGATTCAGAGAGGAATGGGAGGGGGAAAGGAGTGTGATATTCGAACACCCGCCTCTCACTGATGATGAAGTGCAATTTTATTTGGGGGTTTGGGGTGATATCCTTTCTCCAGGTTCATCCCCAAAACCGTGAAGTCATAGGCACATACTCCTAATCAGAGGCAGCTTCACACAATTATCTTGTAAATTCTCACAATGAGTAGATCACAGGGACCGGTGTACCATGAGAACAGACAGTGTGATTAAGCACCAAGAAGTAGGCATTGTATGGCAGAAATCATTCACTAGAAATGCTTTCACATGTGGAATACACATAATGAAAGAAAACATGAATTTTCCCTGACAAATAGCATGAGCCTTCCCATGTATTCAGCTGACTAGACACTGTAGGTTATGCCACATATCGCTCCTCATTGGAATGTAGCTCATATAAACCTATACTATTGTTGCAAAGACCAGTGCATAACGTCAAAGAGAAACTGCATCCCAGGCAACTCTTTATGAGTGCTTTCGACAATTTTCCTGATCGTAATACAGTCACCAGACATTACATGGACTTTGTAATTTCTAAAGTGCAATTCAGTCATGCAAACATGGATTTAATAAGTGTCTTTACTTTTACAAATATGAGAAGTTAATTATATAATTACCATCTCATTCACTCAAACATTCTCAGCCATTATAAGGGAGAAATTACATGCCGTATATAGCATCACACATTCTGAAACAGAACTGCCAAAGGTAACTCTCAAGAGCAAGGTACAGTTTGGTTAAGAATGGTCATGATAGGCACTCAACGAATGTTCAGAGCGCACAAAGGTTTTGCAATATGCATGGAGCGTAGTTTACAGTCATAAGCATATGCAAATCATCAAATCAGACAGACAATAGACATGGTAAGAATGTTTCACTGCAGTAGACATGACAGGTTTTGAGCAGCAGTTTTAGAGTTACTGTACAACGAATTCCTGTCTTCTTTTCACATTTTCTCAAGAAAATACTCGGACATTCGTCTCTCTCTCACTTCATCAGGTTTACACATAACATATTAAATGATTTAGGTACCTGAAGTGCAGATGACCACATCTTAAAGAATGCTTTTGGGCAAGTTTTACCACTGCATCTTGAACACGTTCTTACGGGATGGAATCAAGGCTTCGACTGGCGGGCTAATTATGTATTAAGGAGCGTTACCAGCCCAAGGGTTACCCAATCAAATTGCGACCCCACCATTCATCTTCCTTCCCCTAAACTAGAATCTTCGATTCTATTTTTAGTTAGGGTATCAAGACGGCTGACTGTGGTTAACTACTAAGTATTGAGAAATGTAAATGGACTGGGGATGCGAACGTCTGAAGACATCATGCTACATCGGTCTTCCTCTTGGTCTGTTCCCTTCGATCTTGCCAGTTGTCACCAAGTTCTCCAATCCATTTCTTCTCATAACATGTCCAAAAAATTTTGAATGTCTACGTCTAATTTCTCTAATCAGTTTACGATGTTCATTTGTCTCCGGTCATTGGTTTTTTCTGTCTGTCCATGGTATTCTTTGCATTTTCCTCAGAAACCACATTTCTGCAGCCATCAGATGCTTTTCAGCTTGACTGTTCATTGTCCAAGTTTCACATCCATACAAAAGAACAGGCTCTATGTATCCCCTCAACACTCTTTTTCTCGTTTCAATTGACATCTTTTTATTGGTCAGAATGTTTTTCATCTTGCTAAAGGCTACTTTCGCCATGGCGATTCTTGTTCTAATCTCTTCAAGGCATCTCGCATCAGATGTTATGACTGTTTCAAGATAATTGTACCGATTCACTTGTTGAAGAATATTTCTATTTACTTGTATATTACATTGTGGCACTTCTTCCTTCCTAGTGACGACCATAACCTGAGTCTTTTTACCATTTAATTCTAACCCCAGTTGCTCACTGTGTACAACAACCGCATCTACTAATTGTTGCAGGTCCTGCGCATTGTCAGCAATTAATACTGTATCATCTGCATATCTAATGTTATTGATGTTTCGTCCTCCAATGCTGATTCCATTTATATCCTCTACATTTCTGAAAATATTTTCGCTGTATAAGGAAAAAAGATCTGGAGACATCACACAAACCCTGCCTAACACCTCTCTTAATTGGCTGATACTGTCCCACTTCATTATCAATCCTTATTGCAGCTTGTTGTTTCCAATATATGTTTTTTATAATTCTAATGTCTTTCCCATCAATTTGTAGATCTGCAAGCATATCCACCATGTTGACATGTCTAACTCTATCAAAAGCCTTTGTATAGTCAATAAAGCAAAGATTTATATCCTTGTTTACTTCTATAGCACGTTCAATAACTGTTCGCAGCATATACACAGCATTTACTGTACCCTTTCCTTCTACAAACCCACATTGTTCTTCCACTATTTCAGGTTGTATCTTCTTCCTCACTCTTTGCATGATAATTCTTAGCAAAATCTTTGTGATGTGACTCATTATACTAATTGTTCTATGTTGATCACATTCCAAGGTTCCTGATTTCTTTGGGATTGCAATAAATACAGAGTTACATAATTCAGGAGGTATATCTCCAGTAACATATAATATGTTCATCAGTCTGGTGACTTGCTCTAGTCCAAATTCTTCTAAAGCTTTAATCATTTCTGTTGTGATGTTATCTGCACCGGGGGCCTTGCCAGCTTTCATATGCTTAAGAACATTTCGAACCTCCATCTCCAAAATTGGCGGTCATTCATTATTAAATCTAATATCATACTGTTCGTCTCTGTTATCATCATAAAGGTGTTTCACATAATCTGTCCATACATGTAGAATTTGGTCTTTTTCTATTATGATTTTGCCATCTTTAGTTTTTAGACACCCTATTGATGTACTTGTTCTTTTATTAGTAAGTTCCTGAATTCTTTTGTGCACTAATTTGGTATTTTGACTGTTGTGTTGGTTTTCAATTTCTAAGCACTTTTCCTCAAGCCATGCCTCCTTACATAATATTCTGACTTGTCTGTGAATTTCTTCATATTTGACAAAATTATTTTTGTTGAGTCTTCTTGTTTCCATGAGGTGTAAAATTTCTTCAGTCATCCATTTCTTACGACCCACCTTCTTTAGTTTGGAATAGTTGTTTCTGCAGCCACATTGATTGAATTCTTCAACGTTTCCCATTGATCATCCACATCCTGGAATAGGATCTCTAGATCAGACAAAATTTCAAATCTATTCTGTACTTCTATGTTGAATTTGTTTTGTATTTCCTTGTCATTACTCAATGTACACAAATCATATTTAGTGTTTCCTGTTATATACTTGACTTTCTTCCACTTTATCCTCAATGTTCCTGTGAGTAATCTGTGGTCATTATAACAATCAGCACTGGGAACTGTTTTTGCTAGTGTTAATGCGTTTCTAAATCTTCTGCTAATCAGAATGTAGTCAATCTGGTTTCTAATCCTGCTATCAGTACTCCTCCATGTCCATAATCTCCTAGGGTGTTGCTTGAACCAGGTGTTTCCTACAATCATTTCCTGTTCTTTGCCCACTCTACGAGTCTGTATCCTCTTTCATTTCTCTCTCCTAAACCATAGTTTCATAATGTGTATCTATCCCCTTGATTTCCTACTTTTGCATTGAAGTCCCCTATTATGATGTTTATTTCTGAATTTTTACATTTCTTTAAGACAGACTCTTTGTCATTATAAAATTCTTCTACACTAACTTCACTGGATTCTCCTGTTGCGGCATATACTTGAATAATATTTATGCTAAAAGGTCTGCCACTTAATTTAACTAGTAGAACTCTGTCCGACACGGCCCAATATCTTTGAACAGATTTTGCTGTTTTCCGGTCCAAAATAATTGCCACTCCTCTATGACGATCTTCACCTCCTGAATAAATAATCTTGAAATCTTCCTCTATCTTGATGCCTGCTCCTGTCCATCTCGTTTCGCACATACCTAAAATATTATTTTTTTTCCCTTTCAATTTATTGTTTTATGTTCTCTAATGTTCCTTCGTTGTTTAACGTCCTAACGTTCCAAGTTGCTAATTTTAACGTCTCTGTCCTTGTCTTGCGATGATCAGTCTTGCGAATCATGATATACTAGGCACTTTTAAAGAGGTAGTTTGCCGTTGCTTTCCTCTATGGCAGTGACCTTATTGGTCGGAGACCGCAGCCATTGACTCAAGAAGAGTTCCTCTGCCTGCCGTCGAGAAGCTCGAGGCCATGACCCACAATATCTGTCGGCTGCCCTCAAAATTTCATCCACCACCTGCCTTCCGTGGCTTCTTTTGAAAGTTAGGGGTTCGTTAGTTCGTTAGGGGATGAAAAAAATGGCCCTGACGGGGTCAAAAGCATGGGAAAGGGGGTCATAGGTGACTAAATCAAACCCAGACATATCGTCCAATATGTCAGTAGTCATATTTTCTCATACTGGTGTTTAGTTATGAGTGCAGTTCTGGATCCCTTTTGCTACTCCGTTCTCGGGCTCGTGTTGTAACAAGAATAGTCAACGAAAATGAATGTTCAACACTCCTGAGTTGTAGTCCACATTTATTTCAATCAATCAATCAGGTGCCGTCTCAGCAATGAAGCTTGGCTGCAACGGATCTCCAACACTGTCTGTCTATCGCCTTGAATGTACATTCTGTCAAGCAGTTGTTCGTCCATCTCTTGATGTTATCCTCCCACTTGTATCGTTGTCTACCTCTTGCTCGCTTGCCCTCAAACTTCCTTTCAGTATGGTTTCTATAAGAGTATCATGCCTTTTAACGTGGCCAAAATATTTCACTTGTCTCCTCTTTATTTCTTTCATAAACTCTCTCTTCATTCCCAGTTTTTCTAGGCCCCCTGCATTTGATTGCTTTTGTTTCCATGAAATACGACCTTTTCGTCTGTATATCCACATCTCCAGGGCTTCTATGCGACGTTCTAGTTGCTTGTCCAATGTCCAGGATTCCACGCCATACAGTAGAGTTGAATATATGTAGCACTAGCTGACCCGGCCCGTCTTCGCCCAGTCCTTGGTGGGGAGCATCTCATTTAATTCATATAAGTAGTCATATAAGTTCCCGTTCCCGTTACCGACTGTCTGTCTGTCTGTCTGTCTGTCTGTCTGTCTGTCTGTCTGTCTGTCTGTCTGTCTGTCTGTCTGACCCGGCCCGGCATTGCCCAGCTCCTGGTGTGGAGCATCTCATTTAATTCATATAAGTAGTCATATAAGTTCCCGTTCCCGACTGTCTATCTGTCTGTCTATCTGTTTGTCTATCTGTCTGCCTGACCCTGCCCGGTTTCGCCCAGTCCCTGGTGGGGAGCATCTCATTTAATTCATATAAGTAGTCATATAAGTTCCCGTTTCCGTTACCGACTGTCTGTCTGTCTGTCTGTCTGTCTGTTTGTCTGTCTGACCCGGCCCGGCTTCGCCCAGCCCCTGATGGGGAGCATCTCATTTAATTCATATGAGTAGTCATATAAGTTCCCGTTCCCGACTGACTGTCTGTCTGTCTGTCTGTCTGTCTGTCTGTCTGTCTGTCTATCTGTCTGTCTGTCTGTCTGTCTGTCTATTCATTTATTGGTTGCAGTTAGAACAACCTTAGATAAACGAAGACCAACTTGGTAATATATTAAATGGGTAAATGGAGCAGCGGCAGCAGCAGCAGAAGAAGAAGAAAAAGGAGGAGTAGGAGCTGGGAGGAGGAAGAGGGAGGAGGATGGAGGAGGAGGAGAAAGAGAGAAGAGGAGGATGGAGGAGGGAGAGGGAGGAGGGGGAGGAGAAGAGGAAGAGGGTAGGAGGTGGAGGAGGGGAGAGGAGGAGGAGGAGGAGGAATATAACGCATATGCCTGTAGATTTAATAATGGCTGAGGTTGTTCCATGTCTTCTTAGAGTTGGCGACAGTGTAAAGAAATATAAAATCTTCAAACTTGATAGAGATAAGGTAACTATTATTTATTCATTCTTTAAGCAAACAAAGATGAGTTACAATGTTATGCATTATGCATTATTTTTATGAAAACTTTGAAAATGCCTTACAGATTGTATCATTATTTATTATAACTCATATGCCGGTACATAACTATGGACAAAGAGTTTATAAATCTTTGAAAACGATGCCACAATATGACTATAAGTTATACAGAAAAGTTATGCCCCTTGAAATAACTTTTACAGAGTTAAGTCCCCTGAAATAGATGAAATTATAATGAAAAATGAAATAATTTTGGGTAAGCAGCCGATTTCATACTAAACAAATATGACAGTGGGCTGCGCTGGAATGAAAGGAAGACGTGTAAAAAATTTCATCTCAATGGGATGGGCCGTTCGCGAGCGCATTAGGGACATATAGACAGACAGACAGACGGACGGATATCGCCTTTTATATATAAGATATACCCATCCATGTTGGGTTTTCCTCTTGTCCGCTTACTCGTTAGGCCTCCCTCCATTTACATCTTTTCCAGACTCTACACGCCCAAAGTATTTCATTTCCCTCACTTTCGTTTGTCTTAATAACCACATTTCTTTGACAATGAATCCCTGTTGAACGGTTCAGTGTGTTCTCTATTTCGCCCATGCAGGAGGAGGAGAGGGAGGAGGAGGGAGGAGGAGGAGAGAGTAGGAGGAGGGAGGAGGCGGAGGGAGAAGGAAGAGGGTTGAGGAAGAGGGAGAAGGAGGAGGGAGAAGGAGGAGAAGGAGAGGGAGGAGGAGGGAAGAGGAGGGGAGGAGGAGGAGGGAGGAGGAGGAGGAATGTGAAGGGAGGAGGAGGGAGGAGGTAGAGGGAGGAGGAGGGAGGCGGAGAGAGGAGGAGGGAGGAGGAGGAAGAGGGAGGAGGAAGAATGTGAAGGGAGGAGGCGGGAGGAGGTAGAGGGAGGAGGAGGGAGGAGGAGGGAGGAGGAGGGAGGAGGAGGGAGGAGGAGAGATTAGGAGGAGGAGGGAGGAGTAGGGTGGAGGAGGAGGCGAGGAGGAGGGAGGAGGAAGAGGGAGGAGGAGGAAGAAGGAGGGAGGAGGAGAACGCAGGAGGAGAAGGGAGCAGGAGGAGGATAGGGAGGAGGAGGGAGAGGGAGGAGGTGGGAGGAGGAGGAGAGAGTAGGAGGAGGGAGGAGGCGGAGGGAGAAGGAAGAGGGAGGAGGAAGAGGGAGAAGGAGGAGGGAGAAGGAGGAGAAGGAAGAGGGAGGAGGAAGAGGGAGAAGGAGGAGGGAGAAGGAGGAGAAGGAGGGGGAGGAGGAGGAGGGAAGAGGAGGAGGGGAGGAGGAGGAGGGAGGAGGAGGAGGAATGTGAAGGGAGGAGGAGGCAGGAGGTAGAGGGAAGAGGAGGAGGAGGGAGGCGGAGAGAGGAGGAGGGAGGAGGAGGAAGAGGGAGGAGGATGAATGTGAAGGGAGGAGGGGGGAGGAGGAGGGAGGAGGAGGAGGTAGAGGGAGGAGGAGGGAGGAGGAGGAGGGAGGAGGAGGAGGGAGGAGGCGGAGAGGGAGGAGGAGGAAGGAGGAGGGGGAGGAGGGAAGAGGAGGGAGGAAGAAGGAGGAGGAGGGAGGAGGAGTGATGAGGAGGAGGGAGGAGGAGGAGGGAGGAGGAGGGAGGAGGAGGAGGGAGGAGGAGGAAGAGGGAGGAGGAGGAATGTGAAGGGAGGAGGAGGGAGGAGGTACAATGAGGAGGAGGGAGGAGGAGGAGAGGGAGGAGGAGGAAGGAGGAGGGGAGGAGGGAGGAGGAGGAGGAGGGAGGAAGAAGGAGGAGGAGGGAGAAGGAGGGATGAGGAGGAGGAGGGAGGAGGAGGAAGAGGGAGGAGGAGGAATGTGAAGGGAGGAGGAGGTAGAGGGAGGAGGAGGAGGGAGGAGGAGAAGGGAGGAGGAGGGATGAGGAGGAGGGAGGAGGAGGGATGAGGAGGAGGGAGGAGGAGGAAGAGGTAGGAGGAGGAATGTGAAGGGAGGAGGAGGGAGGAGGTAGAGGGAGGAGGAGGAGGGAGGAGGAGGAGTGAGGAGGAGGAGAGGGAGGAGGAGGAAGGAGGAGGGGGAGGAGGGAGGAGGAGGAGGAGGGAGAAGAAGGAAGGAGGAGGAGGAAGGAGGGAGAGGAAGGAGGGAGAATGAGGAGGGGAGGAAGGAAAGAGAGGTGGAAGGGGAGGAGGAGGGAGGAGGAAAGAGGTAGGGGGAGGAGGAGGTAGAGGGGGGAGGAGGAGGAAGGAAAGGGAGGAGGAAGAGGAGGAGAAGGGAGGAGGAGGGTTGAGGGAGGAGGAGGAGGGAGGAGGTAGGAGGAGGAAGAGGGAAGAGGGAGAAGAAGGGAGAAGGAGGAGGGAGGACGATGAGGGAGAAGGAGGCAGGAGGAGGAGGGAAGCAGGAGGAGGAGGGAGGAGGAGGGAGAGGGAGGAGGAGGGAAGATGAGGGAGGAGGGGGAGGAGGCGGAGGGGGTAGGAGGGAGGAGGATGGAGGAGGAGGGGAGAGGAAGAGGGAGAAGGAAGAGGGAGAAGGAGGAGCTAGGAGGGAGAGGGATGAGAGGGAGGAGGAAGAGGAGAAGGGTGGAGGGAGGAGGTAGAGGGAGGAGAAGAGAGGGGGAGAGAGTTCGCCATTCCGAATTCATACTCGTCTAGTTCTTCCCTTCTACACGACTGTAGATAACTTCCTTACACATAAAAACATGAATTGTTATTGATATTGCCGTGGCATGGAGGAATATCAGCAGCAGAGTTGATCCAAAAAACCAAAGACTGAGATCTACGGAGAGCCATGAACGCCTATGCCAGCCGGCACGGCACTTGATGATGATGATTGCCGTGTGACGATTCTGTGTAGTCACGTCATTTTCTTCCCTTTCCCTAGCGTTTTGGTTCGGGGATTCTTTCATCATCATCATCATATATTTACGTACGTATTTTGGGAGGGGGAGGAGGGAGGAGGAGGAAGAAGAAAAAAAAACTATGACAGTTGACAGCTCTGGAATGAAAGGAAGGCGTGTAGCAAATTTCATCTCAATTGGATGGGCCGTTCGCGAACAAATAAAGGACATACATATTTACATACATACATATATACATACATAT
>OY992881.1:110635888-111050888 GCA_963921405.1 Cepaea hortensis
AGTCCAATCATGTTGTACTTGTACTTGTCTCACATGTGTTAGGGATAACGAGCCAAGTTTAAGACTCTGACATATGTGAACGTGGGGGCTCGTCCGGCTTTAAATGAACGTGGGTAGCTCGTCCTCATTGAACGTGGGTAGCTCGTCCTCATTGAACGTGGTGACATCGTCCGACCTTAATTTATTTAAGATTGAACCTAGATTTGTGAACGTGACTTTCGTCCAGAGTTAATGTACATTTAAATGTGAACGTGAAAGCTCATCCTCATATAGTAGTATAGTAAATTGTTTAAATATGGAGGCTAGATGTGAACGTAAAGTACATACATTTGTTTGATCTTGTAAACGTGTAAAACATCAGTGATTGTGTAACTTGTCGCCATTTTGACCTTGTCGACATTGTGAAATCGTCGCCATTGTAACCTTGTCGCCATCTTGTGAACTTGATGTCTATGTCCTTACTAAATGTCATCTTGATGTAAGTGATGTGTCATCAGTGTTATAGAGTGTTGAGATATATTTAGATTGTCTTTGTTAAGTTGTTTGTTTAAAGCAAAAAGTTTCGGAAAGAAAGTGACTTGTCTTTTTCGAAGAAAATAAAATTGTTGATTGACGACATTACGACCTACAATTACACTCAATGCCATACAAACCTAATCAAAACTTAGTGACAAGCATACACACCACATCAGATAGACGCTAATTTATTTCCTCCAAAACAAAGCAGGTTTTCTTTGCCATCTGAAACCTTTGCCCGTAGAGGTCATTTGTGTTTTGAACTAGCGACCCTACAGTTCCTAGCCCTAGTGTGAACCATTCCCCACCGCATCCAGTACACTTGAGTATATTTTTCTTTCTATATACTTTCGGATGCAAATTTGGGCACAAATTGTAAGTTGAACAAAATTGTAAATTTTTCACTATACTAACAACTTATAACTAATTGTGTGTCTGACAACTCATTTGCATTTATTATTACCATCATGTCTTCATTAAACGACTTCATCGAGATGGGTTTAAAGCTAAAGTTAACTGGTGATGAGTTAACAAAGTGGAGTGAAAGGAAATACTCTGAATACCACGAACGCGAAGAAAGAGCGGCTGAAAGAGCATTAAAGCAAGCAGAGACTGAAAGAGCTGCCAAACAGGCAGAGGCAGAAACGGCATTAAAGCAGTCAGAGATAGAATTATCTGCAAAAACAAAGCAAGCTGAGTTAGAGAATGAATTGAGGAAGGCAGAGATCTCAGCTCAGAGTAAGCGAGAAGAGCTTGAATTGCAACTAAAAATTAAACAGCTTGAGGCCGATACTGCCATAGACAAAGAGTCTAAGAAATCTGAAAGACTGGAGAAAGAAAACCAGTATAAAAAGTATCAAGGGAATGTAAGAAATTATACCTCAGGTGACTGCATTGCAGCCTTCACCCAAAATTTTGAAACCTTAATGGACCATTACCAGGTCCCAATGTCTGAATGGAATATTATTTATATGAGGAGTTTGTCAGGGGAACCTCTGAAAGTCATAGAGACTATCCCCAAAGACCTCAGGAAAGATTACCATTATCTAAAATCAAAGATTATGGCACATTTTATGCTAGATTAGGCAGGCTACAGAGAATAATTCAGCAAGTTGAGCCCAAAATCGACTCAAACGTTCTCTGAATACCTCTGCTTAGTCCAAGACATATTTGCAAAATGGACTTCAGCAGCCAAAATAAATAAAGATTACCAGAAATTGGAAGATCTAATTATCAGGGATAAAGTCATCTCATCCCTTCCATCAGCATTTTCAAAATCTTTGCAAGAGAATGAATGTACGAGTGTAGATCAGATTGAGAGACGTGGTTCGGCTTATTATACAGCCAATAAACATTGTTTTGCTAGTGAAGCTATTGATACAAACTTTGTAGCATCGGCTAACGATGAAAAACCTCGATCAGAACCCTATCATAGGCAAAAACCATATAAGCCTACTTCTGAGAAATACAATCATTGTAGATATTGTACCTTTTCACACCACCAAGGTGAGATGTGTGACAAAAACCCTGCATATCTTACATATCTACAGAACATCATAAATAGACAAGATAAGGAGCGTAAAGCCTTCAAAAATGCACGTAAATGTTTTCTCTGTAAGGCGTACGGGCATTATCGTCATGCTTGTAAAGGAAGGCAAATGACCAATAAAGCAAATGCCGCCTTATTTGATAGTTCATCATCAGATGAAGAACAATCAGAGAAACATCATGTGAACTCAGCACAGGCTTTTGACATGTTTAACGCAAATAAATGTACTGTTTGTAATACCTTTTATGAAGATGGCGTTTTGACATGCGGCCACTCCATTCCTATTGCCAATGAAGAAGCTAATTTGGTAATAGATTCCAAAGGCAGAATAAACATCCATCAGGGATATGTGAATGGCAAGCCTGCTACAGTCCTTCGGGACACCGGCAGTTCACTTATTAGACTAAAGAGAAAGTTCATAATGCCTACAGACTATACAGGCAGGCACGTAACATGCAGAACATTCTCTGGAAATATTGAAAATTACCCATTAGCATGGGCGTATATTCAGACACCTATCCTCACTGGGAAAGTAAAATGCGCAGCATTAACTAACCCTGTGTGTGATATTATCATTGGAAATTTACCAGAGGTGAATGATATGCCTCATGATATAACATCTGTTTGCATTGATGAGAACTTAACATCATCACCATCACATTGCATCATTGATAATGTTGTATCACCAAATGAATGTATGGTAGCTAATGTAGCACTAAGATCTCATGACATCATTGATCAAACTATTTCATCACCATCTGATATCATTGAATGTGTGAACGCAGTAACTAGATCTACTGCTAGAGTGCAAGATGAAATTAATCAAACTGAGGCTATAGAAATGATTAGCCCAGTAATACTACCTCCTAAAACTATGAAGGAGACTTTTGTAACAGCCCAAAAAGCTGATCCTTCATTGTCTAAATATTGTAATCTGATCGGCCAAAAGCCAAAGGTAACCAAAAATGCAAGATGGCATTTTGCTTTGAAAAATTGCATCCTCACCAGGTATTATATCAGAGGTGACAGCACAACAGAGCAAACTGTTTTGCCAGTTGAATACCGTAAGCAAGCCTTACATCTTGCCCATGATATACCTCTTGCAGGGCATATGGCATACTCTAAGACCAGATCAAGATTACTAACACAGTTTTATTGGCCCAAATTCTGCAATGACATTAAGCAATATTGCAGAAGTTGTGACATCTGCCAAAAACTAGTAAAGAAAGGTAAACACCCACAGGCAAAATTACAAATCACTGACTTAGCCAGTCGACCTTTAGAGAAAATATCTGTCGACATAGTGGGCCCTCTTAATCAGATAACAACCAGAGGGAATAAATATATTATTACCTTCATTGATCTATGTAGTCGCTGGCCTGAAGCGTTCCGCTAAAGAACATAACTGCCAATGATATAATGGAAGTTTTCTTCCATATATTTTCACGGATAGGATTTCCAGACACTATCCTATCAGATAGAGGAAGTCAGTTCATTGCCGCATCTACTCAAGCTTTCGCCAAAATGTTAGGGGTGAAGCAATGTTTCAATTCTCCATATCACCCTCACTCAACGGGTATCATAGAAAAGTTTAACGGTGATTTAAAGCATATGCTTGCTAAAGTCACGCAAGAACATCCCAACAACTGGGACTTGTATTTGCCTGCTATACTTTTTGCTTATCGCGAAGTGCCACATTCTAGTACTGGGTTCTCTCCTTTTGAACTTATCTATGGTGCCAAACCACGTGGCCCATTGACTATCTATCATCAAATGTTAAATGAAGCCACTCCTTTACTTAAACCCATATCATCATACGTATACGTTACATCATTGCGTGAAAGAATCATCAAATCTTGTATAATTGCAAAAGAAGCATTAAAAGTATTTGGTGCTACATATAGACAATATGCAGACAAAGGTAACAGGACAATAACGTTGACACCTGGACAGGACGTACTTCTTCTCTTACCTAGTGACACTTATTGACTGAGTCTTGGCAAGGACCATTTAAAGTAATAAGACAGATTTCAGCTGTAGACTACGAGATTCAAATAAAAGACAAACACAAAATATTCCACATCAATATGCTAAGACCATATTACAACAGAGATAACAAACAAGACGATACAATAGCTTGTACAGTAATAATAGACCATGAAGATGACGAAAATAGTGACGAAATTCCAACACCTGCATTAGACACGACAAACTGCTTAAAAGAAATCAAAATAAACCCAAACTTAACTCAAGCAGAAACAGACAGCTGCAAACATCTCATACAACAGTACAACACCATCTTCTCCAACAACCCAGGACAAGCAGAATTAGTACAGCATCACATCACACTTACTTCAAACACACCCATAAGATGCAGACCTTACACCATTCCAGTGCATTACAAAGAAAACTTACATCAGGAAATCATTAGCTTAGAGAAAAACAACATCATTAGAAGATCCCAATCACATTTCTCATCTCCAATGGTCATGGTACGCAAAAAGGACAATACGATAAGACTCTGTATCGACTATAGGAAATTAAATAAAATAACTCTTCTAGATCTAGAACCAATGTCCAACTCTGAAGATCTACTGACCGAACTGACAGACTCTAGATTCTTTACGAAGGTAGACATGACGAAAGGTTACTGGCAGATAACGGTAGACGAACAGAGCAGACACCTGACAGCATTTGCCACACCCTGGGGACTGTACGAATGGTGCAAACTTCCATTTGGGCTGGTCAATGCCCCAGCGACATTCGTACGTATGACACGACTTTTACTAGTAGACATACCAAACATTATCTGTTACATGGACGACATTTGTGTTCACACAAAGACAATGACAGACCATATAAAGACATTACAACAGACATTTGAACGGATCAGACAGCACGGACTGACGGTAAAGCCTACGAAAGTAGACATAGCCTATCAGGAAATATCCTTCTTGGGGTACAAAATATCTAATGGCTTTGTCACGACAGACGATAACATCGTGTCCAAAATACTGAAACTCTCACTTCCGACTACGAAAAAGCAAGTCAGAAGTGTGTTAGGATTACTAAATTATTATAGACAGTTCATACCTGATTTTGCTGAACTGACTGAAAAATTTACTAACCTACTAACGAAAGACCAACCTGAAAATATTGTAAACAATCAATGCCTAAAATTTGCATTCCAGAAAGTGTTATCTTATTTCTCTGAGAATAGTTTAAAGAATCCCATTATCAAATTGCCAAATTTTCGTATTTCTTTCAGATTACGCACAGACGCGAGCTCCGTAGCGATTGGAGCAGTTCTGTTACAGGAACATGATAACATCCTACACCCTGTATACTACTTCTCTAGAAAATTAAAACCTAGAGAACGCGCTTGGTCGACACCGCAGTTGGAAGCCCTTGCTCTAGTGGAGGGTATAACTAAATTTTCCAGATTCCTTCTGGGACGTCATTTCATTGTTGAGTCCGACAATAGTCCGTTGAAATTTATTACTTCAGGAATGCCTACCAACCAAATGATAGCTCGCTGGTCTCTTAAACTCCAAGATTACAGCTTTGAAGTTCGACATATTGCAGGCAGAACTAACACGATTGCCGATCTGTTGTCCCGTTGTCCGACCGACCCAGTAAGCACTAATGTCTAAGTGCAGTGTGTAAAATACACTCAGACCAACACAGCCATCAGTAAAGATTTTTTTTCCACGAAAAGCTGTGTGTCTACCATGTGATGTGATAGGGTTTATGCCCATTATATATAGTTTTCTTATTTTATTATTACTGTAGTAAGTGTCTTGAATAATTGCATAGTGTGTGGTAGAATATTAATTGTACATATACTACGAAACAAGAACAGTGCCACATTCGCTCTGAACTTACCGCAAGCGAACTATCCAATTTATCAGTGGTATCTGCGAATGGAACATTTCCAGTGATATTTTTAATCCGTGTGTGAAAGAGTGAACTGAACTTTGACATTTACACCACTGCAGTCAACGAAATCCAGAAGTTTTTCAAGCGAAACACATGAACGATCAGAATAGTTACATTCCGAGTTGCTACATCAGACCGGAACAAGTGTGTTATAGAATTTTTCAACATCAGCTGTTCGTGTGTACTTCCGGATAATTTAGAAATTTAGTCCAAAATTAGCAGACGACAAACAAAACCTTAAAAAGGTATGACGCTTCTAAAATGTTTAAGAATCATCAATTTCGAATACACGAATTGTGTATTAATATTCTTTCAACTAGTGTAATCTTAGAATCATATCTTGATTAACTTATTCATACTATCGACATTTTTTCGCTAGTATGGAAAAGCATCAAGCGATGACGCTGAGAAATAGAAAAGTAATTGTAAATTATTAAATTTAAAAGTGTTTAAAATTATGTCCCTTTCATTTAATTGTTATTACATTATTACACCAAGGGCGATAAATTGAAATGTATTCGAATATGTGTTGTATATAAATAGCCATGGTGTTGCCAGATTGTTAACACTCCAAGAAGTCATCAACTGGGCATGGTATAGGGTTACCGACGTTGTAGACCGACGGAAGAGCTCATGGCCAAATGAGATCGGAACTGCAACGTTGAATACGGCGTATAAATAGGTCGTATTACGGTCTTACCAGATTTTTTTGTTTACAAAGAGCATATTATTACTTTTTTTTCGAGGTTGCGAGGTAGTTGCTTGGAAAGCTGTTGCTACCGATCTGACTGGGTCAATATTGCAACTCAGGTAATCATCCATCGAGAGGATGTAACTTGGCAAGTGGTAAAAATTGAACACCACATGTCTTAAAATACAACTTGCATTTCTTATGTATTTCTATGCCATTATATGTATTATTATGTATGTCTATACCAATGTATATAACAACAGAGGGATCGATTCTGACATGGTTAAAATATTAACCCGATATGTATATAGAGTATACATGAAAGATGACATCTTTCATGAAAAGCCCCGGGGGAGCGTGTCAGAATCTGGAATGTCTCCAACCGAGATGCAAGAACATCGTTACGCCCGCCAGGCGAATAGTCCCCAACCGGGATGCAGTAACATCGTTACGCCCGCCAGGCGAGTATTAGTTACCTGCCCACAGGTTGCTGGCTGACGCGATAGCCAGCGGTCAGGCAAGGACAACGCAAGACGCACGCAAGCCTCGTGAAGCAAATCCACAGAGGGCAAGCGCTTTGCGAGAAACAGACAGACAGCTTGGGGTACTCGGACCAGACAATACGTATAGAGAGAGAAATGCTTGTGAAGTTCTGTGCCCGAAAGTCGAGTGCTTGTACATCTTGTGAGATAGACTGTAAGCTGTGGGTTGTCTGTAAGTGTATTAATGTATCATATATGTAATGTAATGATTATCCCATGCCAAACTAGATCGTATTGCATGTGATCGGTAAATAAATCCATTGAACTTCGTGTCGTTGTGTCTCAAGTCCAATCATGTTGTACTTGTACTTGTCTCACATGTGTTAGGGATAACGAGCCAAGTTTAAGACTCTGACAACTATATACTCTGGAGTGTTCTTTGCTTTCTTTCTTTGCGACATTTTACTCACAATTTTATCGGTTACCCATAATTGTTTTTTCTTATTAATCTTCACTGGCAAGGTGTTTTTTTTGCAATCTGAATACTGGTTTTTACACTTTCCCATTTAGTATTAATTTTATCCTCGGGATCTTCACGTCGATATTGTTCCATACTTTCAATGATTAGCCCATCATATCTAGTTTTGACTTCAGCTAGGTATAGTTGACTTATTTCTATTTGGTTCAATGCTGATATGTCTACTTGGGGTGTCTTCGATTTCCTTATTTCTGGGTTTTTAAATGTTATTTGTTATGTTAAAACTGCAGGATTATGGCCAGAGTTGATATCAGCACCAATGTATGTTTTGGCATTTTAAATATTGTTTTTAAATCTATTTCTAATCATAATGTAGTCAGTTTGGTTTCATGTTCTATCTCCCGGGCTTTTCCGTGTATACAGTTTCCTAGGGTTATGTTGGAAAAATGTATTGCAAATAATAAGATTATCTTCTTCACAGAACTGTATCAACCTGTCTCCTCTGTCTTTTCTGTTTCCCATATCATATTGCCCTACTATCTGCTTATATTTATTGTTTCCATCTTTTGCGTTCATGTCTCCCATGACAATTAGGACCTCTGATGATTTTACAACTTTCAGTGTGTGTTGTAGGTCTTCACAGCGTTCTTCTAGCTGTTCATCACTGTAATCAGTTGTTGGAGCATATGTCTGAAGAATTATTATGTTGTACGGTCTTGCCTTACTTTTGAGAAGTATCATCCTATCTTCATGAGTCCAGAATCCACTAATATTTTTCTCTAAATCTCGTTTTACTAAAATTCCTACTTCTCTCTTTTATATTTCAACAATGCTCTCAAGTCTCAGGTGTCACCATCAAACCGCTACTATCGCGTATACCACACCTGGCCACTTGCATTCAAGAATTATTCTACAACTTTCGAGGTACTACTGTCAGGGTGAATAGTCTCATTCTCTATTCTGTCTCTACACTCGACGCTGAAATAAATTGTTCGTTACTTATAGTGTGTTTACACCTAACACAGGACACCCTTGTCAAGCTACAGCTTCGCCTTTCGGTTGGTAAGGGGTTATACGCTGAGCTCACCCAGTCGGCTAAATGTCAAGTTATGCCGTTCCTATCTGTCGAATCATTATTCGAATAATCCATATTTTTCTTGGCACAAATGGCAGCTTTAGCGATGTGTTGTTACGCGCCTGACTTCTCGGCACGAATCCCTTAGAAACCATTTCCACGTCATATCGCGCGGCCTTTCGCAATTAGTTGTGTGGTGCTAATAAATATACGTCCAACCCCGTCTGTTCACTTTTCCAGTGAGTTGGTTCATGGCACCCTTACTCTCAAGATCTCAGAGAGAAAACTCGTGATTAATCTCTTTTATAGGTTGAATCAAGACAAAGTCCCTGGATATACACACGAACAACTGGAAATTGCTCGTAAAAAGGTAAAAGTAACTGATCTTGGTATCCCCAAGGAGTAGGAAGGAGGAGGTCAGACGCCTAGGCTGACTTTTCTTAGTTGATTACTCTGCAGGGCAGGTGTGCTCCCTGACACTCTTCCCTCCGTGGTTAAAATTATTCCCTCACCAACGTACGCATACACACTTACGTACAGTTGGAAAACAATAAGACTGAACTATGAGTTAAAATAACCTACTACTGAATCTATTATCTATCAATATAAATATTGAAACATGATGGTTATTGGTAATATGATTCTACCAGTAACTCTGGGGCTTTGTCAGGTAGGTGTACACTTCGGCCTTCCCACCCTGCACTGACCACAACACAAGTATATTTCATTTACCGAAACCCCACAGACTCGGGACTCCATCTGTCTTTCACTTCCCAACCTATTGACTATTACGCATAGGGGGCTCAGCCCAGAAGGCACACATAACCTCAAGCAAAGACATGGTAAAAAAAATGGAAATTGTATTTTACAATATAGTTCAGGGAAGAAGAATAAAGAGTAGGGTAGAAAGTAGGTCTGTATACAGTTTAGACAACAGAGTGTAGAAGAGTCAAGGATGATCGAGATGCCATCATGAGGCAAGTGATATTCGTAGTGGGCATACGGCTGGTCTTGTCCTTTGGCTCACCGGGATCCCTTCAAGCGAGAGTGGTCTTTGATTGTTGCGGAAACTTCCGGTCTCATCCAAGCACGCTGGTGATTACTAATGGGTAAGAGCCATCCTGAAATCCTATGAAAGGATGTATATACCAACACTGTTCGTCGAAAACTTGTCACCCTGTAACGTAGCCAACACGAACTTTATTCTCACTGAAAAGTCTGACTGGGGAGATCCTAGCGCATTAGGCGTGCACAATGACGATCTCTAAGTGAAGCACACACGTTGGAGCTTCGTAGCTCAACTAAAGTCAAAATTGTCTGACTGCCCCGTATTGGGAGGTAGAAGTTCTGAGAACCTCCATCGCCATTAGATGGTAAGTGTCAATCGTATAGGCGACTAATAGCATGACAAGTCTGACCCCAAATGGGTCTGGTCAAGTAGATTGGATGTCATAGTGATGGTTCATCTAACTCCAAAGTCCCATCAGACGACCTGTCTTTTAGACCATATCGTGATCTGGCAATTCAATAATCGTCGGACTTCATCACTCTCACCTGTATGCTGAGATTGTACCTCAGATTGTATTGTCAGGTAGGTACACGTTCATTACAGTCAGGTTTGCTCTCACTGAGGGAGACTTCGTTGGCTTGCTCCCAGTGCGTAGACCTCTTCCAACTCATGGGCGTCTCACTGGAGTGAGCATATAACCTAATTCTTCCATCTCAGGATAAACATCTTGAATACAACCTGGAAGGCAAACCCTGCAAGGAGAGTAGTGGGTGAGAGCATTCGGCGACAATTCTGAAATTCATGACACACATCAAAACACATGCCATCAGAATAAATAGTAACCACACATTACGGGTTACTGCATCATACCCATCATAAAAGAAGGTCAGGCTTGAGAGCACTTCCGTTGCCAGACAGCACCTAGATCTGCTCGTCTGGGATCCAGGAAAGTAAGGATCCAGGAAAGTACCAGTCTTGTCATTCCGTACCCCTGTCACTTGATCCTGGTACCTTCCACTCGCCCCCCCCCCTTCTCTCTCTCTCTCTCTCTCTCTCTCTCTCTCTCTCTCTCTCTCTCTCTCTACACTCTTCTATCACTAAAGTAAAATACTTACATCTTACATACGTGTAGGGATCATCTCTCATGTAGAATTGTCCGTCCGGACAACTCCCCTTCATCATCATCCATCATCCATCAATCATCATCCATAAATCATCCATCATCCATCAATCATCCATCATCCATCAATCATCCATCAATCATCAATCATCCATCAATCATCAATCATCCATCAATCATCCATCATCCATCAATCATCCATCATCCATCAATCATCCATCATCCATCAATCATCCATCATCCATCAATCATCCATCATCCATCGATCATGAAGTTTTAGAGTCCAACATAAATGAAATCAGCTGCTGGCGATTAGAAAACAGGCCGCCTTGCTTTGATTACCGCAATGGTATGATCATCGATGGATCAGAAAGCAATGGAGAACTAAAATTTTAATTATCTAGAACATTACAACCAGCAAAATTATTGGGGTTGATTGCTACGTCACGTAAGAGAAACAAAACAATGTTTTCCCGTAGTTAATTTGAATAACGAAGACACAAACAATAGAGTGCACGATTTATTGTCTGACATATTTCGCTGCATCTCGTCAGGTACATACTGCAGAATTCACAAAACAAAAAGTAAATTAACTAGATAAATCCTTCAAGCCGAAATATACACATGTTTGCACAGTAATGTGAATTGTCTGCCACGGTAATGTTAAGCTTACTAACAAAGAGCGGCAGCTGAACAAAAGCGTGTCAGAACACAAACCTCAATGGGTCGACAAGATACAACACACAGGCGATGCGACCCTAGTCGGGCTGACACACCGGAAGCTTCCCGCGTCATCAATTGCTAGGCACATTCTGGAAAGCGGCCATGTGATTGACAGAGACATTGCCTTTCGCGTGTTGTTTAACACACAAAATATTCGCTTGTTAAAGTTTGCAGAAGCAATAATGATCAATCAACATAAGAGATAAGCAATCATATATATATATATATATATATATATATATATATATATATATATATATATATATATATATATATATATATATATATATATATATATATATATTGTTTTTACATTGGGTTAGATCTCTCGGGATTTCTGAACAGCCCATACCATGGCAATCAACGCAAAGCGAACACCTTCCGAATTGCCCGCTGCTAACTTCGAACCCAAAACACGATATGTCGGGGCATTGTGACACTGTTTCACTAGCTCCAAGCCCGCAGATGCCGCATCATTTTATTATTATTAATAAGATATATGGGTGATCTCTTCAGAAGGCAAACATTTGCAGATGTGCAGATGTGGAAAGATATCACCATTTAGTGGTAAGTAAAATTATGATTACACTCACAATATGCACAACAATTCATGAACATGGATAAGATTCGCTAGAAGGTACCAGGCCCCTGAAATACGAACGAACGAACATTATTTTCATAGGGTCATAAGTTGGGCACGCAGGCCCGTCTTATATTAGGCCCTTCCAAACACTCATCTTTCGTTTATCAACTGCAATGTTACATTCACAAAAGAACAAATCATGGTCAAATGGATGTTATAAACATAAACAATGCATGTTGCCGCCATGTTATCAGACAGTAGACAGGCGGACACACGTACACATACGCACACATTCATAAACACATAATATATACCTGGATACATACTTACACCATTTACACAAACGCTCCCAATTATGCACCCACTCAGTAACACACATTTACACTCCCCCCTCTCCTCTCGCATACACATATACTTACTTACAATCACAAACTCACTAACGAAAGTTTACACGTAGAAGACAAAGTGACAAAAGGAGACTTCTGGCAGCAGGTTAAACGCATGTTGAATTAATAGTGCATAGAATTAATTGACAAAAGTGCATAACAACAGAGTGTGAATAATGTTTGAAAACATTACAATATATAATTACGAGAATTTTGTTTCATAAAGGTTAAGACATATCAAAACCATATCTGGTTGATGTAATTGTTAGAGGGTTACGCTTATTATAACTTGAGCGCAGCCGGACGAGAGGTCAACACTTGCGCTTGTCGTCCATAATGATAGGGAAAGAATGACCAGGTATCCCTCTGTGAATTCAGGCCTATACAAAGTCATGATCACAACACATCGCAGACTTGTATTAAGTTGTTGCACTGTATGCACAATTAGCCACTGCACTTGAGACAACAATTTGAGTAGTATCAACTTCTATGAATTACCAATGGTTGGCCACGGTTACACAGAATGTGGACGCCAATTTTTTTTGTTTCAATCTTTATTAATGTGACATTAAATTCATTAGTACTATGTTGGTCCAACACAACAATTGCAGCCATCATGATATCTGTGACATTGAAAAATTAGCGTCAGTTTCGGGATCTTGTAGGGCATAATAACTGGTTACGTTCTACAGCTGGTGGACGCCTGTCCTCGCCGATAGAGTTCCGGTCAAACTGCTCACTTGTACCTATAGCCCGTATCTTCTCTGGTCAACGACAGCAACACAGCTACATCCAACACTACTCCTGTCCCTCCTCCCCTCGTGTCTTACCTATCCTTGAAATACCCCTGTCATGTTTGTGACAAGATTGAAATGAGGGTGTTCAGGACTCATGTTCCAGTGTGTTTCCCACGTCCTAATTTATTTATTTCTACCGGACAAACCTACCAAACATAATTGACCTCCTGTAATCTGTTACTCAGTTGCCCGTTTGTTGTGAGTGCTTTGACCTGACCCGACAGCATTGTCCTGATGGTTTGGTGAACAAAGGGGCGCACTGACCTAGGTACGCTAACCGCTTACACGCATTCTCCTCTGTTACACCAGTCAGTTATGTTATGTTAACTAATTTAGTTATAGGAAGTTGTAATGCTATGTTAACCCCTTTCGCCCTCTCAAGGTATCACCTTAGTTGATGTAGTCTTCGTCAGCTGTCACGTAAACTCTTATTGCAAAATTCATTTTTTTTCGCGGTGGAAGGTGGGGGTGGGGGCGGGGGGGGGGGGGGTAGCAACGAACATTCGAACATGCAAGGATGGAAGACCAAGATATACGGGAGTGGTCTAGATGGGAGGAGGGAAGATCAGACAGAGTGTCGTGTCCTCCTTTAAAGTGTCGTCCCTGGAGTGAGGAGATCCGACACCCACATTATAATATTATTTTTTTCCCCCTCAATATTCTGGAGAATCCACCCGCTTCCGTCCAACACACTCCATCAGCCTATGGACACCTTTTCCTATCACTCTCACACTGTCGTACTATGCCCCCTTCTCATACTTCCCCAACGCAACATACTCAACAACTCTTGCTTCTAGGAATTAATAAAGATTAATTTATTAAAATAAAAGTGTAACGTGTATGAGACGTGTATGCGAAGAAAATGTGTGACGTGTTCTATAAAGTGTGTAGACTCTGACTCTCAGACAGCAACCCAGTCAGCTGATCCCAGCAAAGATAGACCACAGCACGTTACGTCAGAACATGTACTTCTCACCCGTTGCCGAAACCATCTTGCCGGATACTGCTTTGCCTCTGTAGACCTCTGGTAATCCAATTTCATGAACATCCGAAATAGACACCGGTGGTATTAAGAGTTAATCAGGGACCGGTTGCACTCTACACAATGTCCGTTCCTAATGTTCCTAAACAAACTGCACAAGTCTTTTGTAGTGTGTACGCAGTTAGTTAGTTAGTTAGTTAGTCGACAGATCATCCTCGTTGCACATCAAACCATTCAGTCCATAAGTGCTAATTACTAATGTTAATTGTTACTGTACTAACACTAGGTACTCTTAGCCGGTTCTCGGTTCGTTACTACTGTCTAATGCTGTGTGGTGCATCAATATGCATCACTCTCTTTGATGAATCAATTTCCTTCTAGTGTAAGTTATGTTTCTGTATGCAACTTTATTGACTCTTGAACTGGTGTTCTTCAGAATGGGTTTGATTTTTCCCCAAAAACTTGTTGAGTTTCCTTGGATCTGGTAGGGAACCTAGGATAGAAACAACACATCTGGTGATAGTACTAGTCACTGATCCTTTCGGCTGAGTGTAAGCCTATCACCTTGCTTAATGATCTTTAGCTAACTAGAATTAGTCATAGAGCAGATTAGCTACCCACCTAGAGTCGAATCAGGCTATGACAAAGAAAAAATATCAGCAAACAGAATGCGGAACCCCACCCACCAGGGACACCTACGGGAAGATCCCAATTATCCTTCATTACTCAATTCTCAACTAGTAAAGCTTATCAACACTTCACTAATCTATTCTAGCTAACAGAGCCAAGTATCACTTCACTACTCTAGCTAGTTTCCACTAACAGTGCTAATCATCACACTATAGTTTAACAAGGCCACAGTCTATATTAAGTAGAACTAATAGACTATATTGACTACCTTATGTAAAAACCGCCTCATTCCCGGGATGGCTACTACACTTTGCCATAACGGCACATGCTAGTTAATCTTAAATTAATCTAACA
Source organism: Cepaea hortensis (assembly GCA_963921405.1). Taxonomy (NCBI): domain Eukaryota; kingdom Metazoa; phylum Mollusca; class Gastropoda; order Stylommatophora; family Helicidae; genus Cepaea; species Cepaea hortensis. The sequence continues at coordinate 110,651,203 of OY992881.1, forward strand.
CTGTAGAGCTCTCCCACAAACACGTCCATCATAATCCACGGTTCTTGGTCAACTCCCCCCTAGTTGATCCCAACTCGGGTTTATATGGCAAACTACCAAAGTTGGCCACGTGACGTTATCCTTTATTCCCCCACACAGGTGGCACAGTGGCAGATCATCCCTTGTCAGGAAACTATTTTCCTGGCTTAAGTCCTGTCAAAGTTGTCAGTAATTGCCTAGATTCTCACAACAAGCCAGCTAGTTTCTGTAAACTCCCAACAAAGAGTTTCGATACCAAGCTGCCAATCATCTTGATGTTCCGGAAACCAAGAATTGACAGATGCACTGTTTTCCGTACTAGGTACTTCCGTTTTACATCTGCCCCTGTGATCTCACGGCTTCCATCTGCATTCAAATGTTGACAAACTTGTCACTCTTCTGTTCCGTGGTGACAATCCCAGCAGCCATTTCCGTCTGATGTCCGGCAGTATAGATGACAAACGGAACCATTCCATATCCTTCTCGCTCACCACCAAATGTGTTTATGGGCTGACACGATGTAACCTGTACAACTGTGTTTACTCTGTTAGTACAAATAGATGTCGCTGGTCGATCGTCCGCTTAATCCGAAAATCCTCTGTAATAATCAACCGGATAAACACACGGTTTCATTTTGTGACACAGAGATGGAAGCCAAGCCATGGAGAACGAACGAACGAACAATTGGACGTTATTTTCAAAGGGTAAGAAATTGGGCACGCAGGCCCGTCTTACATTCGGCCCTTCCAAACACTCATCTATCGTTCATCAAGAGTGCATAATACATTCGCAAAGGGAAAAAAAAATATTGTTAAAAGAATGTTGTAAACTTAAACTATGCATATTACCATGTTATAATACACTTTCCCCCAGCCACCCACCCATCACCCACCCACCCATCCCCCATCCGCCCCCATCCGCCCACATCCCCCACTCAAACACGCACACAATCCCGACCTACACACATCTCCCCACCCACAGACACACATCTCCCATTTACCACATATCCCCACCCACACACATCCCCACCCACCCACACACCCCTAGGCAAACATACATGCAGCCACCCACCCATCACCCAACCACACATCCCCCACCTACTCTCATCTACCCACCCAGACACACATCCTCCACCCACCAACACCCACCCACCCACATATCCTCCACCACCCAAACACTCACCCCCAACCACACTGCCAAACACACATCCCCCAACCACAGATCCCCCACCCACACATATTCCCGCCAACCCACATATCCCTCACCTACCCACATACTAATCCCGCACCCACCCACATTTCCTCCACTTGCACACATCCCTATCCACACAATCTCCCCCAACCACCCACACATCCCAAACCACACACACACACACACACACACATCTCCCACCATCCCCCAACCTACACACGCTAAACCACCCACACATCCTCCACCCACCCACACCCCAATAACCCACCCCAAATCACACATCCCTTAACCACACATCCCCCACCTACACGCACCCCCACCGACACACACATCTCCCAACTCACACACGCATCTCTCCACCCATACACACATCCTCACCCAACAACATATCCCCCATCCACAACACACACCTCTCACCCACACACACCCCACCACCAACATATACCCCCACACACATCTCACACACATCTTCCACCCACTGTCGCTTATTTTCCCGGGAGGAAAGTGGAATCAACAAGCACATCTTCAAGCTTATTATCTTTTGGGATTATTGACTGACTTCTGTCTACACTCCTCCCTTCTGTCTTCCCTTCCATATATCTATTCCTTTCTCTCTCTCTCTCGCTATTATTCCCTCAACACATACTCCGACAACAGTTCCTTTCAACGATTAATAAAATATTTATTAATAAAAACTATGTCTGGTGTATGTATGGGCTGTGTAAGCGTAGTTGTTAGTGTATTCTATTGTTGGTGCAAGAATGAACTCGTAATGTCTAGCAGCGGTATCACATCTCGCCCAATCATTCTGCCAAACCACTGGACATCACATAAAACAGGAAAGGTCTCACCCTGGATGTTCCGTATGCTTGAGACGGATGGTAAATCCGTTATTGAACGAAACAAAACTGTTCACCACTGAATCACCGTAACGTAATAATATTCCAGTAAGTCTATGACTTCGCCCGAGTTTGTTTCATGAAATTAATTATCCATACCGAAAAAACTACATCACCACAGTTCTGCATATTGCCTCTAATGAGTAGCAATGTTTTGACTTGTCTATTGTTTCTTAACTATGCGTACAAGACGTATGTAGTTTTATTTTGCTTTGCTTTCTGCAAACTTATCTTTCTTTTTCCATTATTACTTTGGTTATCTGGCTATTCTTTTCTTCTTTTTCAAAGTTCCTTTAAAGGTATGTTTTATTTCGTATTAGACCTTGTCTAGGTTATTCTTTGGTTTATTGAGGTATTTGCTCTCCTCACAAATGAAATGCCTTGAGTTTATCAACCAAGCTTTTCCTGTACACAAGAAGTATGTGTCTATCTTCTCTGATATATCCGGATGGGAGTTGGAACCTGTGAGAAGTATAACATATCAAGTGATAGGCGTCTGCCACTTAATACTACTTATGCAAGTGTCCTTCTCCAGCCGTAATGACAAGGCTTCCGAAGTAAACACCAACATAAGACATATGAATTCACCAAAGTCTAAACTATACACTAATAGAAAGCAATGGTAAACGCTATGCACACACATCTATTTCCCTATGCTAAACTATTACGCTAAGGTTATAATACCTTATATATTCACTTATCCTCCCGGAATCGAAATTAATAATTAAGCACATCGGCACTAATATCCCATTGCCTTAAACAATACGGGACTATAATTTCTTTTCCACCCTTGGGAGTAATAGATATCTCTGTCCAGTTTGGAACACACACTTAATCAAGAAACCCCACTTTTTACTATTTATAACGAATGGCCCATCCTCCGTTAGTGTGTGATGTTCATACCTCAACACTCGTCTCTTGACGTATCGTGCCCATCAAAAGGCGTTAAAATCACGTAGTGACTATTTGCTCGTTTCATCCGTTGTTACGCTGTTTCCCTGAGTTCCCCGTACGCGAATACTTCAAAGCATCCTAACTCGTTAATCGTTTTCTCCGTTCATTTTCCCCCCAACGCGATCTCTCCGGTTCCCGTGTCCGTACGATCCGATCGTCACGCAATGAACTCTGCGAACACCTGTATCCTATTTTTCATATTCGTAGGTCAATGATCTTTAATTTATCCTCCTCTCAGAATGAAGTACACAATTGTTAACCCTCCTCCTTCATTGTATTTTGATATGTAAGTTATCAAGGAATCACTAAACTGCAGTTTTTTCCGTGACACCCACACACACACCCCCACCCATACACTCATCACACACACACACACACACACACACACACACACACACACACACACACACATTCATACACTCACTTACTCATCCCTCAACCACTCACACCCACACATCCCCAAACCCACCCATCAACACATACATCTCCCAGTGGAGACCAGGCCAGAAAAAAATGTTGGTGGGAGGGGGTGCCTGATAAGCATGAGATGCAAAAGACAGATCAAGTGGATAAGGCAAGGCCAGGGCGGCGAAGGTGGAAGAAGGACAGGCGGTGTGGGAAAGGCCAGACCAGAGTGGAATAACAGACCAGGCGGCAGGAAAGGCCAGGTCAGGGAATGAAATATCAGGTCAAAGGGGTTAGACGACGTCAGTGGGGAAGGCCAGGCCAGTAAGGAAAAGCCAAAGAAGTATAGCCAAACCAAGCCAAAGAGTGCGAAAGGCCAGGCCAGAAAAGGTGAAGGTTGTCACTAGCTGTTTCAGTATCTGTACATAATGATAGCCAATCCCCACCCCCTCCTCTCTCTCTCTCTCTCTCTCTCTCTCTCTCTCTCTCTCTCTCTCTCTCTCTCTCTCTCTCTCTCTCTCTCTCTCTCTCTCTCTCTCTCTCTCTCTCTCTTGTTCATAACCCATATAGACAGCATATGTAAAGAAACCAGCCAAACAGAGACTGCAAGAACTCAGCATGATGAGCAAACACAGAAGAAGAACCAATGGCAAATAATACTATTAAAGAACTCCCATTTGGGGACGATCAAACTTCAATAGCAAAATCAGAAGCAGAATTACAAGACCACATGATTTGTCTAAACGAAGTGTGTAGGAAGATAACATGAAAATTAGCACCAGAAAAACAGAGGTAATGACTATAACCAAAGAGGACAAAACAGCACAGATTCATCTAAAAGAACACCCTTGAAACAAGTAAAGAGCTTCAAGTACTTCATAAGTATAAATAATATCATCAAATGGTAAATCAGAAGACGAGATCGAAAATAGATGCAATAAGGCAAACCAACTCATTGGACAAAGTGCACCAATATTAAAGTACAAACATGTATCAATAGTTACTAATAAAGCACTCTACAACACAATGTTGCTACCAAATCTATTACCTACCAATGCCAAACCTGAACAATGACAGAAAACGAGAACAGAAAAATCACAACATAAAAGAAATTCCTGAGAAGAATTCTCAATGTATTAAGAAGAGAGAAAATCAGAAATGAAGAAATCAGGACTAAAGTGGGAGTTACAACAGTGCTAGATGTTATTAGAAAGCTGCACGTTAAATGGGTTGCCCGTGTAACTGAGTGAGTGGCACCTTGCAGTCTTGACAGACCAAAGTATGTGAGTTGGAATGTGGCCAAAATTCCATCACAATGCCTGGGCAGAGCTTAAGAGAAACATGTGGTGCCCAAACGGCATGTTCCCTCTCTCGGCCTCGCCTTGTGTTTTCCATAGTAATGGGTAACCAATACGTCTGGCACAAGATAGGCTGCAGACGCTGGCGGCTCAGCGCCACACCTCCGAGACCTCGCCTCCACGAGCAGGTGGCGAGAAGGAGGGAATAGCAGAGTCCATGGAGATCTCGATACATGAAGCCCATAAACGGGCACTCTCCCGATGTTTATACTTCACCTCCACAGCACAATATACTAGAGGAAAAAGATGATCACTACTCAAGAGGTAGCCGGCAGTATCTGAACATGTTGGCTAGTAAACAGAAGTTTCTCTATATGGATGGTCCCGATAGAAGAGACAGGGGTTATCTTGGAGACAAAATACAGAAGGTTAAGAGCACTCCTATATGTAGGGAGATCTAGCAGGGTTGTCTAGTTTATCTGGCAAGGAGCTCTTGTCAGAAATATCATTATCATCATCATCATCATGTGTCATGCCGATAAGCGTGGGCGGTCATGTTTCGCCATCTTGTACTATCACCAGATTCGTGGATCAGCTCCGTGTTCTTGTCTCGACAATGCCTCGTAGCCAAGCCATCAAGACTTTTACATCTTTGCCTTAATCTTATTCATTTCCCTCCAATATTGCAAGTTGTCACCAAGTTCTCTAGTTTAATTATTTATACAGCGACTCCAAAATAGTGTGACAGTTTACGTCAAATTTCTCTAATCAGTTTACGGTTCTCATTTGTTTCTTGCAGGACTTGCTCATTTGTTTTTCTGTCTGGTCATAATATTCTTTGCATTTTCCTCAAACATCACATCTCCATTGCCATTATATGTTTTCAGCTTGCCTGTTCATTGTCCACGTTTAACATCCTTACACACGTACAGGTTCTGTATAGCAATACAGCACTTTTCCTCGTTGCAATTGACATCTTTTTATTGGTTATTATGTTATCCAAGAGGCTACTTCACCACATCGGTCCTTGGTCTATCTCTTCAGAGCACCTCCCGTCATATGTTATGGCTATTCTGAGATAGTGTACCGATTCACTTGTTTAAGACCAGTCCCATTTACACATATATACAATAGTGTTATTTCGTGTTTCCTAGTGACGGCCATAATATGTGTCTTCTTACAATTTAATTCTAACCCTAGATACTCACTGTGTACAACAACAGCATCTAATACATGCTTCATATACGGTTCATAGTCATCATCATCATCATCATCATTATAATCTTACACTTCTGCCGTGAAGCGGCGTGGGGAGGAGTAATTTGCGTTTCAGCGCCCGGTGGGCGGAACTGGATGTTCCGGAAGTTAGTGACATTCCGTGTGGTTGTACAAGGTCTTTGATGTCGTCAATCCATTTTCTTCTTGGACGTTCTCGTGGTCTCGTCGCAGATGATCTTTGATGTAAGGCCAGTGATGGTAGTTGCTGGTGTTGCATTCTAACGACATAGCCAAACCACTTGATCTTCTGTCTTTCAATAAATGTGGCATAAGGTGTTGATCCCACAGTCTGTCTGATAATAGCAATTCTTACTAGGTCTCGGATTGTTAAGTTGGCAGCTCTCCTCAGGCATCTCATTTCGCAGGTGTTGATTTTGCGAAGGTGTAATTTGGATAAAGTCCAGGTCTGAGATTGGTAGCAAAGGGTTGGTGTGAATATGCTGTTTATTATCTGTCGTTTTGCGGGCATGGGTATATCTGGATGTTTCAGTAAGGGTGATAGTTGATATGTAATTGCACTAGCTTTTTGACATCTGATTTCAAATTCTCTGTCTAATCTGCCATCTTCTGTGATCATACATCCAAGATATTTGAATTCTTTAACTTGTTTAAGAGTTGTGCTATTTATCTGTATACTTAGTGGGCTCGGAGATCTGCTAACACGCAATACTTCGGTTTTGGCTGTATTTATGCTCATATTGTATCTCCTGCATGTTGAACTCAGATTATTAATACGATTTTGCAGTCTGCCCACGGTTCATAGTCAGCAATCAATAGTGTACCATCTTTCTTGTCTAATGATGTTGGTGTTATGTCATCGGCATGTCTAATGTTGTTGATTTTATTTTCTAAATGTCCCATGTTTCTTTCATTGTCCTTTACTTTCCCTTTGTTAACATAACATGTGCATTGAACTAGAAGAGCCAACTTGACAACCAGAATAGTTAAAACAACAATTGCCAGGTCTCACATTGTTCTTTATAATAAATGAGTGAGATGGTCGTTGTCTAGGTGACACTGCTCCTTGTATGTCACTAAGGAGTGTAAGTTGAGCTAGCCACCTGTCTCATCATACAACTCACCCCCGCAGTACACATCCACCATTCATTAAACAAGATTGAGTTGGCGCACATAATTCTTTAATGCAGAAGGAACACGGACAAACGGAACACAACTCTATATCCAGAAACAATATAATCCATAGAATATAAATATCCTCCTCACCACTTAACCAACACACATTACTGCCTTCTCAAGGCCTCATGAATCCCCAATTCACAAAACAGTTATCCAGCTACTATCCACAGCTGGACCTCACACATTACAACCCACACGCTGGGTCTAGACTCCACTAACTATCCAACCCACTTTGGGTTCAGGCCTCCATTAACTATCCAACCCCCACTGTGTTTTGGGCCTGCATTCAAAACTGAGAGAACAACACAACACAGGACGGAGCTCTATTTCTAACTCCACTCCTATCCTTCGACTCCCGACCAGCTCGGAGTCTAAACATCAACTGTACACACGATCCGACCCGCAGTCGGTTTCAGCTCCAACTGACCTCCCAAGTCCCCTGACTTCATATAAAATTAAATTGTCTCTCACTCCATCCACCCTGGGGGTCTGTACGCACCCTCACCATTATTTCTCAGGGCTGGTTGTTTTTCTCGTAGTCTTGCTGCAAGTCACTCACCTCAATGTCAATGACCCAGGCATATGTCGTTACCCCCCCCCCCCCTTTAAAAGAAAACATCGTTTTCAAATGTTGGGAGACTAAAACTTATTAAATATGTGACCCAGACATATTGCCTGGGTAGCCCTACGTATGACTCCATCTGACTTTAGCTACCACACTAAATAATACCTCAAGTAGTCATAGTAAACTCCCATATTCCCCACACATCTATACAAACAACTTTCCATCTTGTGTACCAATACATGGACTAATATCTCACATAATAATAATAAACATATCATAGGGAACATAATATCTGTGTACCTGCAGGTCTATTAATATATTCACAACCACACAAAACTATTTGTGTACCAACCCTATATCAAGTAATTCTGTTCTTGCATTAACCATCCTCTGATTCCTGTCGATGCTGTGTCTACCTTTTATGAACCCATGACTCATGGTCCCTATATATTTACAACATCTGTTTGCTATCCCTAACCCTGGGTCAGTGAGGTCACAAACCGTCTTTTGAACTAACTTAAATTTTATATCTGCATATTGCCCCGTTACACTGGAGTCTCTGTTTAGTCTGACTTCTTTATTAAATCTTTACCAATATCCCTGGTACCCTGCTCTCTGCTGCTTATACGTTATTCCTATGTGCCCTGCACATACAATATCCTGAGCTGATCTAGTATCTCGGTCCCTACGTGCTAAGGGTACTACTACTTGCTCACGTGTAGTTTTGTCATCTGAAAACCGTCGAGTGAGAACATTGTTCTTCCTCTCGAAGCACCATCTACCCTTCTTTGACTACCTATTTTCTGCTCTACTACACCCTTGGAAACATTTGTCCGTAGTAGTATCTTGTCTCTGGGATTCCCTAACACTATATTTGGGATCCATTCTCATCTGCTCTACTCTACTACCCTTTTTTTCAGTCCATATGTCTACTTCAAGTGCCTCTTCTACTTCAGCTATACTCTCTAATTTAGGTTTTCTCTTGGTAACTATCTCGATACTGCTTACAGTATGTTTTTCGTCACAATAAACTACTTCCTCTTCTGTACAATCTTTAACTCCTGGCACATTTCCGATGATCAGATCAGCCACTGGTAAGTCCAGAACACACGCTGTCACTCTTCCTGTGATGTATGGTGTTTTCACTGTTATCACGGCTAATGGATAGAATTCTATTGTCCCATTAAATATAATGCATCTAATCCTTTTTCCTGTGTAATCTGAGGGGTTTACTAAACTTTTTCTAACCCCGATAGACGTACATCCGGAATCCCTAATTGTTAATGCTGGCCTATCATTGACGAATCCCTGGTGCAGCTTTAGACTTCCTCCTTCATGCACTGCTTATCCTGCTTTAACTGTGTGAACACATATTAAGACCGGCTGACTGTCTTTTTCAAAAAAGAGGTTTACATCCCTCACAACTCTCATTGTTAAATGTCTCAATCGCTTGGGCTGCATTAGAGTGCTCTGTTTCCCGCCCGTATATTGGTAGCTTACGTGCCCCTTTTTGCCACATTTGAAACATATGATCTCATTCCTTCCGTTACTCGTTGGCTCACTGGATGGTTGTACATCACACTTTGCTGCCATGTGTTTCCAGCTCCCACAATTCCAACATCTGGCAGAACTATTTGGACGTCTCTGAAAATTTCCCCTTTTATATGGGTACCGTCGCACGCTGCCAAAATGGTTGCCTCGGAAACCATTGTCTTTAGGTTCTTATTCCTCATATCTTTGTGTCAAATCTACACTTTTAGATCTTGGTCTAATAACTGGATTCTGATCTTGTTTTGTATACGCTGCACAGACTATTTCCTCACTCATGTGTCTACCAATAGGACTGTTTCGATGTGCAGTCATGTAATTTTGTCCTAACTGAGACATTGTGTCTATGTCCTTTGGTTTACGTTCTTCAAAGAAAGCCACTAAGTTAGTATTGCATGAAGAAAATACTTTGTCTCTTAACATTAAATCCACTAATCTATTAAAATCTTTTCCAACCTCTGCCAGCTCCATACATTTATTAAATGTGTTCTTAACTGTATTAACAAAATCTGTAAAATCCTGATTTATCTCTGGCACTAATTGTCTAAACTTTGTTCTGTATCCATGCTCAGTTAGTTGGAACTTTGTAAGCAAGCATTGATGCAGAATAGTATAGTTGTTTCTTTCTTCCAAAGGTAAATTAAACATGGTCTATAGAGCCTTTCCTGTAAGATACTCACCCAGTCTAATAGCATACTCTCTTTCTGGGATGCCAAACCCTTTCGCTGATGCTTCGAAACTCGACAGATAAGCTTCAAGATTGTCTTGGTCCGTAAAGTATGGCAATTTTAGTCTCTGTGACGATTGCGACGGTCTTCTGCCTTCCTCACTCTGACCCTTAGATGATAGGTCTAATTTTGTTAATGCAATTTCAGTTTCCATTTGACACTTGAGATTCTCTTTTTCAATTTCCACCGCATTTGTTTGTTTTAACTTTTCAAGTTCTAGTTTCAATTGTGTCTCTTTCTCCTCATGTAGACGCGTGTTTTCCATTTCAGCTAACTTTACTTCCTGTAGGTGTTTTTGTTGTTCCATTTCTAGTTTCAATTGTGTCTCTTTCACAGCCTGTCTTTGTTCTCTCTAAGCTTGTCTTTGTTCACTTTCGGCCTGTTTTTGTTCTTTTGCTTCTGCATACTCCTGCAAATCTTTGCCCTTCAGGCCTAACCTTTCACCTGCTTCAATATATTCCATTAAAGTAGGCATCTTGTACGTATGGACACGTTTCTGTCTGTCAGCCACCTATAAATGTAAAAACTCTGCTGCTAGTCTTTGTGTACCTTCACTAAGTACACCACCACTGTGAACGTAAATTCGTAGTACTAATATTATCACTCTCTACTCACCCAGTCACTCTACAAGCACTAGGAAGTGAGGGGGAATATTACATATAATCCCTCATATATATATAACAAATAGCTGTAGAAAATTTCTGGACATATTGTTAAACATACATATAAATACATATACAAAGGAATGAATGATATACAATAAGTGATGTCTATAAAACACTATACGCACAAGCTGAGTACACGGAGACGGTGATCACAAAAAAATAAACCACAGTAACATCCACAAACTTGTGTGGGACGACCACAGTGGGCGTAATATATATATATATATATATATATATATATATATATATATATATATATATATATATATATATAATGGCACAGACCACTAGACAGTAGATATGACGAAAGATCACAATAATACCTGTATCCGAAGAACCAAATGTCATATGTAAATCTAATGAAAAAAAAATATAACATCAAAATATACACATATTTGACGTTCGACAAAAAAGGCACTGTATATAATCCAGGACCAACACTGCGTCACTGCAGAAACAAACAAACCGACCTTCCGATTTACTTCCCAGAAAATAGATGGTGCACCTAAGAAAATTACTTTTTGCCTTGTCTCACGATCTTCGCGAGACAACACAAAAATTCCCTACCCTTGACAAACACCGGACCACATACAAATAATTGCATAACACCCGAAAACATTATATATATATATGACGATGGGAGCAAACAAAGTCTCCACATGGTTGGCAGCCAATAACGTGCTTATTAAGCAGTCGCAAAATTTCTTCGTTTGTTTTTAATAGTTTTCCACAATGTGCTGGGAATGTCTGTTGGTAAATGTTCCGAAATGTCTACGACGATAGCTCTCAACAGCAAAATGTTTTTTTTTTATATGTTGTTACTTTCCCTGGACGTGGTGAAAACAAAGTAATAGTCCAAACGTCTTTATATCTTGGTTGTGGAGATGGCCTCTTGTTGTATCATATATGTTATTGATACACGTTTACAAAAAATAATGGCAGCAAACGTGTAGCGATTTAACTCTGTATAGTAAGTTCTTTTTGACAACTGTATGCGACCATGCTTGCGGTGCCGACACGTAATCCTTCGTTGAAAGAATGTTTGCTCATGACAGAGTAATTATAACAGCGGGATTCAACACAACGACGAACATAAAGTCTGGTTTTCGTTCAAACCAACTTGTTTTTCAAGTTCTACCATGGACAATTTTAGTAACTTTCCACCGTCCATGGCCTTTACGACGCAGGTCAACCTCAGTCAGTACCTCAGTACTCTTTATCACAATAATACACACTTAATCTGTCCGTAAACTGACCGGAAATTTTTTCCGTCATACACAACACTTCACTGTCCTCGTAAACAGCGCTGACCCTCTGTCAACCCGACCTTGATTCTGCTGTTTTTATCATTCTTGAATTCAGCGTCCCCACACACCAGACGTGAATATATGTGACGGGCAAAACAAAATTTCACCAGTATTCTTTGGTTCATTCGACCCACCCTTCTCTTTACGTGCTGTGAAAATCTTGACCTGTCGACCTGCGACCACACCGTGCGTTGCCCTCAACACACACACACACACACCCACACACACACACACACACACACACACACACACACACACACACACACACACACACACACACACACACACCGTCTCACCACGCACAGGACTTCGCTACGAAATCGCTCATTGTCCGCTATCTTTGATTTTTATTTTTTTCAATCCTGTCTTTATCTCCGACAGTGACACTGTTCTGCCATCACATTTACCTGTAGTGACCTTCTTGTGAACTATCTGCTAGCCAGTTCCCGCACAGGAGAAAACCCAGCATTTATACCGTGAGCAATCTTTCACCATCCACTCTCACCTCTCCGATTGAGAAATGTTATTTTTACCTGGTTTCTCGTGAACTGTGTATTACTTCTCGGACACATTTGGCATTGACCGTCTACTGAAAATGGTGTTTATTCCTTGTGCCATAATTGTCGTTGTAATTGGGCATCCGACTAATGTCTCTGATCTTAGTATCCTCTCTAATCGACGAGTTCACAGATAAACAGAATGACAACAATGTCTGTAATGCAATGGTTTTTTGTTGTTGATTGGAGACCCCTCAGATATCTCAGTATATCACCGTGGTCCTTGACCGAATGTAGCTGTCAGAAAATCTGTACTAAGCGGCGAGCTCCCAGATATCTCACTATGTTCTTTATAATAAATGAGTGAGATGGTCGTTGTCTAGGTTACACTGCTCCCTGTACGTCACTACGGGGTGTAAGTTGATCTAGCCACCTGTCTCATCATAGAACTCACCCCCGCAGTACACATCCACCAGTCATTAAACAAGATTGAGTTGGCGCACATAATCCTTTAATGCAGAAGGAACACAGACAAACGGAACACAACTCTATATACAGAAACAATATAATCCATAGAATATAAATATCCTCCTCACCACTTAACCAGCACATATTACTGACTTCTCGGGGCCTTATGAATCTCCAATTCACAAAACAGTTATCCAGCTACTATCCACAGCTGGACCTCACACATTACAACCCACACACTGGGTCTAGCCTCCACTAACTATCCAACCCATTTTGGGTTCAGGCCTCAATTAACTACCCAACCCACGTTGGGTTCAGGCCTCAATTAACTATCCAACCCCCACTGGGGTTTAGGCCTGCATTCAAACCTGAGAGAACAACACAACACAGGGCGGAGCTCTATTTCTAATTCCGCTCCTATCCTTCGACTCCCGACCAGCTCGGAGTCTAAACATCAACTGTACACATGATCCGACCCGCAGTCGGTCTCAGCTCCAACTGACCTCCCAAGTCCCATGACTTCATACAAAAATAAACTGTCGCTCACCCCATCCACCCTGGGGGTCTGCACTCACCCTAACCATTATTTCTCAGGGCTGGTTGTTTTTCTCGTAGTCTTGCTACAAGTCACTCACCTCAATGTCAAATACCCAGGCATATGCCACCAGGGATTATACATGTCCCACTTGCTTTTACTTCCTTCCCCCTCCCAAAAGCCTTTACAGCTTTTTATCCCTCCCTTTGGCCTGGCCTAGCCTAACTTTCGCCACTCTCATGGAAGCCTTCTCCGCCCGCTTTTGTCTGGCCTGTCCTCCCCCTCCCTGGCCACCTTCAAGCTGGTTATCATATCGTTGTATCTGCACAACAACGACTTAGACGTATGGATCACAACTTCTTCAGTGTATCTCAACACTCGTCCATTATATTGTGTTAAAAATCGCATAAAACACATTTAATGAGTGCCGTGCTAATGGGTAGGTGGCTGTGTACACGTAGGTGTTACCGGATTATCATAATCTTCGGTTATTATTGTCTATCCAAGTAGGTATGTATTCTGTCAATGCAGAATTAAACTGTGTCTCTTTTTTTCTGTCAATGTACATAGACTGGCAATTACATTGAAAGTAATATGGCTTTCTTCCTGAACACTACTTCATTAAAAACAGCCCTGTAATTGCTGCTCATGTAATAGTAAATGAAAATATTCATCGAAGCGTTTATTGATTCCATAAGAAGTGCAAGACTGCCTATAACAATTACCAAGTAAGCAAACTTTCCGTTTATAGTAAACCCGGGTAATACAATAATTGCTATACAGGTAACGATGCCTGGAATATAACTGCAAATATACAGCGCTGCGATCATGACCACCAATTTAGCGATTTTCATGTTTGAACTTGTCAATCTGCCCGTGTTTGCAGAAAGGGCAGCTTTTTCACGCCATTTCGTTTGCATAATAATCTCAATTACGAGAATCGTGGTAGCGATAATAATTATGCAATAAGCGAGGAAAGGAATTAATGCATTGTTTACTGGGTAAGAAATGTTCTCAAAGTCCAATAGGTCTTTAGAATAAATAATACCTATAAGAGTTTTATTTCTGCTTGGAACATACTTTCTGCCCGCTCTGTAGTAGTAGTATTGTGGTGACACGCTAGCGATTAGCACTACAAATATGCTTGTGATAATGACGAATGTCCGTTTAGGCGTTGCGATCTCCTTAACCTTAATAATAAATAAAAAACAAAACATGTGTTTAGAATATGGATAATAAGTTATGATCACTGAAATACATGAATGATTTTGTAATAGGTAAGATAAGTAAGTACAGGACCGTGTTTATGTAGTAGGTATATGCCTTAAGCATGTCATGTTTAGTTTCGGTACTCGATCGGTACTCAAGTGGTGATGTTGTCGATGTTACGTCGGACGTTGTCATTTCTCAAAATAATGACTGGAAAATATTTTAGGATTAATGCACTGTGAGCTCTAATAAATGGGAAACATGTTTCCGTGGAATTCAAACTCATGAACACAGGATCATGTAGACTACATTTCCTACTTCACCTCGTAATTTTACTAAATGCTATCTATCATCTATACGTATTTAAGGGACATTATTATGATGGTCATTTTTTCCCAATAAATGCACACTGACATATCTACAATAATATCTCGGTTTGCCATGCCAGGCGGTGTCCGCACAAGTTGTTGTTTACAATGATTGTTAACTGCAGAATACAGGTATTCGGATTGTCGTGATAAAGGCGAGGCATGGACATATCACAGGAACATGTGTACATGGTTGAGAACTCATCATCATCAATTGCATGCCGCATTCACCTACACGGGTATGGTGGGATATATTTGCTCGTATGGGTAAGCAAACTGGATACATATTGCAGATTGGGAACAAAGTATCCAGACCTTCTATTCAAATCGTGTAAACGTACAATTTGTCAGAAATGCACAGCGCAAAATCAAAAGAAGTCAGAACAGAACATTATGGACAAAGAAAAATCCTCTACCGAATGGGTCTCACGAATTCTCTTCTTGTGGATGTAGAGCACTCAGACAAACACAAAACTTCTCTATCAAGACACCCGCGACTGTAACGACAATCGAGACAAACTCTTGGAGACCGGTGATGGTCTCAAGAGGACTGTCTTGTTTGTGACTCATGCTAAAATAGTTACATTACAAACTGTGTCCGCATAATATCCTTAAGCCGCTCTAGACCAAATTGAAGGCAATTGGGATATACTCATTAGAAATGCAATGAGAAAGAGACATTACATTGGTAATACGATGCAAAACAAACGATATATTATATTCATGTAACATCGTGTGTATTCTAAATTCAAGGATGAAGTGTGCAGTTTAAAAGTAATGAAGGGACTTTATTGTTGGAAAGATTCTTGGTCAAGCAATGGCTGTCATTAACAGCAGTTTCCACTCATCGACAGCAAGTAGCACGTCTATTGCTTTAAATTACAATACATGTATTGTGAGAACAAACTGCTTACCTAGAAGGTAAGTGATATATTGATTTTATTCAACATTATACAAAAGTAAAGATTTGCAAAAGTAGCTCCTTAATTGAGACAGCATTACTGACATTGGAATTTACATGCTGTTCTTTTCTTAGGATGCAATTAAACCCACAGAAATAATGAGGCTTCGCAGATTTTCTGTTTCATCCTTGTGAGCAGAAGTATATGCTTGACAGGATAACATAAGATGGGAAACACATTGGGCCCATGGAGCCCAGGAATACAAACTGGCTAGGGAAGGAGAAATCCCCAAAAAATAAACATCAACCATAGAAGTCGGAAGATGTTGGCCTAAATGGCTCTAAACTAGATAACTGACGTCACAGCACTACAATGGATGTTGTGCACCATCTTACATGTCACCCATACGGGAATCGATGCATAGAAAAAGTTGATCTAGGCAGAAGAAGAAGAAAATTACAAAGATTACTTATCTTACCTTATGTGCCATATATTCTAGGAAGACAGCGAAGAGGCTAATAATTAGCTTTATAATATGCGCCAATGTACACTTCCTGCAGCGAGGCGCTGTCGTCATTTGGAGATGACAAGTTCAAATTCCGTTTGGTAACTATAGCTATCAATTTTTATGTTGTCTATTGCGTCCTGTAGTCTCTAATTCTTTGCCCTACTTCTATGAGTGTCAAACAATACGTGTGCATATCTTGGACATATTTTGGTGCATATGTTGGACACGATTGAACAGCATGTTTAACAGTCATATATCAGTCTCACAGTTACATTCATCAGTATCTGTTTAGTCACGGTTCCAGGTTCACGGCAAAGGGTCGCCCCATTATTCTCCGTTCATGTGTCAGTGAATATCACACCAAATGCTCCTCGCAGCTCACAGTGCTTCCATATTGACGTGGATAGGCCTTAGGTTCGTACCAGAATGCGATCAGCGTTGCCAGTGATGGGTTGTGCTCAATATTTAAATACGTGTGTGTTTATTTATGAACTAGCGTTAGTGCTCATAGGGTTCCTAATTGATATTTATGTTTCATAAGACGAATACACGCCAAAATATTAAAGGGTGGATCTACTACTGCAAAACCACACATACTCGTATACACTTATTTACTGAAGAAATTGAACTGAATTGATATCATTGACCGATCATGCAACCACTGTGATATATTGGTGGCCTACATAAGGAATGCAATAATATAGAGTATGTGAATCAGAAGTAATGATGTATTAGCACATGTCAGTAACCATGCATACAGTGGTATACAATGTATACAATTTTGGTTTTGTAAAGGTTAGTTTGATGCATGTGAATTATATTGCCCCGAATATCGAGTTTGTGGGTATCAAAATTGACAATAATAAAACGTATAATCTATAACATGCACATATGTATAGTTTTTATGTTTGTTTTAAGTTTTTATGTGTGCAGTTTCAGTTTACACACTTTGATGTTTCAATTAACAGCTACACTTGCAACATATATGTGCTACTGGTGTTTGTGAACAAGACACTGCAATATATGTGCTATTGGTATTTGTGAACAAGATACTTGCAACATGTGTGATACTTTGACCACCTACTGTACCTTCAAAGGCATGGCCACACAAAGACACCTTTCTACAGTGATCATAGCTGTAATCCAGCTACTGATCCGTGTTAACATCACATGTGTAGCACCACTGGTCATATACTGTATCTCGCTAGGGTCAAATGGTAGGTCCAGCTCATAGAACGCAGGGGTGTAGCATATATTCAACCAAGCTAATGGTAGCAGACATCCTAGGTCAGATATTGCCAGACCTATGGAAAGCAAGATCCGTAGACAATCTCGTTAAAGCCAGTGAAATAATATGGGTGAAACATGAAACATTATGCCGCTAAAACAAAGGATAAACATATAGCCAGTGACTAACACACTGATTGTCACCTCTTTGATCGGTTGTTCGAATTAGCTTTGAAGCGCGATTTGGTCTGCATTGACTTTTTCTAAGAGACTGCAATAAATGGCTACCACATAATTGCTAGGGAAGTACATTATGCCTACTTATTTTTGACAACATAACCAACTGAGTGCCGATTAGTCTAACATATTGTCAAACCACTCTTCTCCGATCTGCATATGTTGGACACGATTGAAAAACATGTTTAACAGTCATATATCAGTCTCACAGTTACATTCATCAGTATCTGTTTAGTCACGGTTCCAGGTTCACGGCAAAGGGTCGCCCCATTATTCTCCGTTCATGTGTCAGTGAATATCACACCAAATGCTCCTCACTGCCCCATCCGAAAAGTGGAATAGACTGGAACCTCGACAAACCAACAGGCCGCACAGATTGTCGTGAAAATCACTGTAGATTAACAATCAGATGATACAGATAATACAGACAGTCTGATTCACAGCTGCAGTTGTTTACTACAAGATTTCGGGAGATGAAACAGCACCGCCGTCCTTGAGAATTCTTGGGTAGACAGAAAATATGTCAAGGTTATTATGCCGACCAGCGGAATCAAAGACAGGCGGGGGATGTTGTTGAGAGAAAAAAAGGGGAAAATACTTGTGACATTGGTTGAGCAAAGGGGAGAGAAGATTCCTGAAATGGATAATCTGCCCCTGGAACCATCTGATGTTTTGACATCAAAGGAACGTCACTAGATTAACCCAAGGTTCTTTGACAAAAACATAACTTGTTTACAGTTAGTGTTGAAGAAAAGGTTGACCTGAGCTGACGTGTTTTCTGTACCGCTGATAGGAATTCGGAGAGCTCTACAGTTTTAGATTAATTAAAGATTAAATAACATGTGTCTTTATGGCAAATTGTAGAGGCCATCCAGGAGTGATGCGGTGTTGCATAAGGTATTAAATATAATATATTTAGGCCTAATTAATATAGGCAGTAGCATTGTTAAAACTAGCTAGGGAAGTGATGATTAGCTCTGCTAGTTGATAATAGACTAGTGAAGAGATGATTAGCTCTGCTAGTTGAGAATAGAGTAGTGAAGTGATGATTAGCTCTGGTAGTTGAGAATAGAGTAGTGAAGTGATGATTAGCTGTGTTAGTGAGAATAGAGAAGTGAAGTGAGAATTAGCTCTGCTGGTGAGAATAGTGTAGTGGGTTGGGAGATGGGGGAAATGTCCAATGGTGGGATCTTCCTGTGGGGTGCCTACTGGGGTTCTGCACTATATCTATTAGTCTTTCCTTTTCTTACCCTGATTCAGATTGAGGAGATGAGCCACTCTGATCCTTGACAGAGTTTAGTTCACTGACAACTCTCTGAGCAAGGCAGTATGCCTACATTCAGCTAGTAGAGATAAGTATCAGGCGGCCCTCACCAGATGTGGTCTCTTTCTCTAACAGGTTTCCCCTACGTCTATGAGGAAGCTCTACACTGGGTTTGATGGAGGTCAACTCTCATTAAGAAGAACATCAAATGAACATTCACTTCATTTTATAAGATGAATAAATACCCAGAAGAAAGTACAGTCAGCACTGTTTATGCTAAGCCTAGGATCCAGAGGGTCCATACGAAACTGGCTCTGTTGAGCAAAACATTATAAACGATTCATTTACAATAGGGATTCACCCAGGGTGGATGATACTCGTTTCTTCACCACATACCACTGAACATTAGCGTGTAGAGAGCGACATTTGAACATGAAGTTCTCGTGGAAAAATTTAGTACAGTGAAGAAGTACTTTAGAACCGTTTGTGTGTGACAATCTATGAAAATGGATTAGAACAAATGTTAGACCTGTAACATTGAAACCTGGTTTTCACAGTACAGATATCCGTACTTATCTGAGTTATAGGGACCTTAGTCTTTATAGTGAGTGACAGATCCATGATTAAGGTTATACAATAACTATTTTCGGAGGATCATGCATCTAGTCGACCCAGTGGATCCCGGAGAAAGTCAACGTCTGGAAGAAGAGACGCATCAATGGGTGAGGTGTTCTTATGCTAAGCTATCATGCTGTGGTGTACCCTTGCTATGATGATCATCTGACTTGGCTCCTGATCTTCTGCTCTGAATCTACAGACACACTAGAATTCGACATACATTCTACACATTACACACACACACACACACACACACACACACACACACACACACACTTCTCACACACATACTCTTTGCTTTAATAAATTATTTTGTATTTATTTGTTAAAGCTAGAGTTGTTGAGTATGTTGTGTTGGGGAAGAGTGAGACGGGGCATGATCCAGGGGTGAGTGAGAGTAAGAAAGAGGTGTCTGCAGACTGACGGAGTTTTGTGGACGGAGTTTGGTGGTTTCTCTAGGACAATAATATTGGGGTAATAAAAATGTGGGTGTTGATTCCCCTCACTCCAAGGACGGCACTAAAGTAATAAAGGATTACTACGACACAGGTATACTATGCATAATGCCGCTGCCAGAATGCCAACACAAAAGTCCGCAAAAAAAAAATACAGTTCTTCGTCGATAGAAGCGGCAGTCACTAGAAAACCAGAAGCCACACATTATTGCATAAGGCATCCAAGTCTCTGGTCCAGCGATCGGCAAGCCTCAATTTTTCTGAACATGCAGCTCACGTGACAAACAAACGCGGACAGATATAAAAGCGCTCCACGCTAAATTCACAGCTCACAGTGTCGCTCCACGGACTCATCTAAGTAGCAGGACGACGGAATCATATGTATCAGTATCTCCTAATTTCAGTGTACTAAACAAGTGGTATTTAAGCATGTTGTACCGTGTACGATGTCTGAAGATTAAAACTTGCTCTCTCCGTTCGAGCTGGCAGTATACATTATTCCTGTATACTAGATCTATCAAATCTCAACAGGCAATGTGGTCCATAATGAGTACATACATGGTGATCTATATTCTATCCTCTTTATTATTCAAATATGTTTCTCATAAAACTAGCCCCATATATTTTTAGAACTCGACAGGGGATGTCATCAATATCCCTCGCGCAGACGCTATTTCTCCAGACATTCCCTGGCGCCCAATTTGGGTTAGGCCGTCGTGCAAGAGCAGGTCCATTTAAGAAAGAAAATGTGATAGACCCAAAGATAGACACAGCTTTGAATGGCAACATATAAAACAGAGGTAATAAAATAAATGGTGTATATGTTGGAACATTCCACACATACAGTACTAATCACGATAACTGGTAGCCAAGATGACATTCATCATCCATGCTGGTTGACCCGGTTATTGAGTTAAATTGAGTCAAGAACTAACATTACAACATTATGGATATCCCCATATGCTCGTAAACACCCCCCCCCCCCCTTTCCCCCAATAAGCGAAGCGGTCCAATTACTGATATCACAAGCTACATTCTGAATATATGTCCGTTTTGGGCCTTTCGTCGAGAACTGCGTGTCGGCCCTGTGCCTAATCGTGCACAATTACCCTACCCAACGGTTCAGACCCAGTACATCTTTCCGCCTGCTCTTTTCCCAACACACCTACATGTCTTTAGAGTCAAAAGATGTTCCTGATCTTTGAATGTATGCATTGATGCATGCGACTCCGCACGGAGTATGCATGCCCTCAACCTTCTCAGTGTGCTCTGTGAGTACGTTACAACCACGACAGGCGAGTAATGTTTGTTCTCCTCACATCAGAACGGGGCAGCAATTGCCCCAGCATCTATTCTCAGTCTTGGCATCATGTGTCTGGCTCTCTTACACCAAACGCAGTCCATGTACCTTCGCTATGAACTCCCAGACACATTTTACCTGACAGTTAAGAACCATAAATATTGTCGTGAAATAATTAATGTATCCCCTCCACCAACCCTCATATTCAAAGTAACCTCTACTGACTAATCCCTGCAACCCGACTTCATTGTGATAATAATATTCCATAAGTCTGCCTTTCTCCTCCCTGGCATTCTGACCAACTCTCTCCTTTCGGAATTCTCAAGCATACAAACATATCTGAATGAAACCCTCTGCATGAGCAATTCATGATTTTCCTCTTAACAGCCTTAGCCCCTTAACTATGTCCAGGGATTCGTGCTGGATGTTTCCCTTGTCTGCGGTCATACGGAGATAAGATTTAGTCTGTTGTATCTTGAGCATGTCCTCATGCCCACTGTTGGCATGTCCCCCTGTGCACCCCAGGATCACGCTTATAGTTTCATTCTGTATGCACCGAGTTGAATTAGCCGACTATTTGACACCGCGCGCCGTTTACCTCCATACACTCTTACTGAGATAAGCAGATGTTGATATAGTATGAAAAACATTTTTGCCCTTCGTCGATTGCTACTATAAAATGCAGTGCACCAAGTATCTTCTTATATGTCACTGTAACACATACCCTGCATGACATGCTGCTTCTGTCGAAGGCGTTTCCTAGTTATCTAAGTCTATTCTCATCGTAAAAATTTATGTCTTTTATTGCGAGGTCTGGTACATTAGCCGTACCAATCCTATTGTTCAGAGAGCACCGTAACGCAGGCGCTTTATCTGGGTTGATGACACCATTCCGTTCTCTTTACCAGTCGATCACTTTTCTGCCTCGTGCAACTATTGCGCTTTCTGCGCCCTTTCTCTCATCTACCTATGAGCACGAACACCATCTAAAACTGTTAGTACTCTTCCAAAAGCTGGTTCTTCAATGCTTGCAATATTGCTTGTCTAATCATTGATTAGTACAGGCGAGCATATCCTTGTAGGAGTAACAATGCCATGCCCATGAAACTAGTCAGAAAGGCAACCCTACTAGAGTGCAAGCTTGTTCCTATCCAATTCACCACCCAGAGACTAGCGCTCTTCTCCATACGAGTGTGCATTTAGAGAACATAGTTGACTCTGTTATGTAGTCCTTTGTTATATTATACTCTGCAACCGGTAATAAAGACTAGAAGGAAATGGTGCTATGTTTGACCAAGTGTATTTCTTTTGTTGGTAACTCCAAAGGCCACGTTTGAGGAACACTTCCCTATCCAAGTATTCCTGCAGCTTAACATGATTACATAGCTCTGGGCCCGAATGTCCTACGATCTCCAAATGCATTGATGAAATGATCCCATTTGTTGGATCCCCATAGATGTGGCCATTATTTTGTCTCCACCTGAAATGGACACCCAGATAATATCTATCCTAAATTAGGTAATAGGGAATGTTCCGAGAAATAAGTCGATATGCGTACTACTTATACAATTCAAGTTCCGATATGTCTAGAGAATATAGCGCTAACATTGTATTATATATCCAATGGGGTGTCGGGCATTGGTAGTAACTTTGGTAAGGATGACTGTCACGCTCTTTTCAGGAACCATTCCCCACTGACCCAAGCCTGACATTCAGCTAACGCGTGTGGCCCCTACCAGCTGTCAGCATGCGACCGCTGCCATCCCCCCCCCCCCCCCCCCAAGCAACAGCTGTGACGGGCTGGCTAAACCAGTCTTGGGTAAAGATTTGGTGCTTAACCAGTCGGTGAACTAGGGTATGACTACCCAGCATCTGAAGGCCGGATTCGGCAGACTGCGCGGAAGAAATCATTGATGACTCAACGGGCAAGAAGGCGTTTACCTGCAATGCCTTGTGCATCGAAATGAGCACGGCAAGGCACGTAGAGAGCCCTGGTAATCCACTGTACCTGTATTCGTCTCCAGTAGTCTTAACTTGTTTTGCCACTGGACTCAGATGGACTCAGGCGAGAGAGTGAGGTCGACGAATTGCGCACCTCTTCCTTACTTTAATCCAATGAATTCATCGTGCAAGCCATTCTTCATCCAACTTCATATATCACTTTCAAGCCCTGTGACGATGGGCGAGCAGCGAAGCGGCAGGCTTGAGTACGCAGGCAGTAGTAGTCGCAGACTTGCACACAGGCGGCTCAGGCCATATGGTCGTCTTCTACTAACCGGAGCAGATGTGGGATTCGGCAGCCCCTTGAGCGACTGAGCAGTCCTCTATAGGAAAGTTCTGCTCACCTCCATAGCATGAGGAAGGGGCTATAAAAGGTGCCCTAAACATTACCTATTCCATCATTACGTAACCAGCTAGCCGCAGTTGGTGGGTACCCTATCGACATACAAAGTTAAAAACCAACAGGTAAAGATTTTAAAAAAGCAAACCATATTCCCTTGACAATCGGAATCTGGAATGTACGCACCCTACTTGATAGAGACGCCGGGCCAAGAGAGACAAACATCAGTGATTGGGAGAGAGCTGGGCCGGTACAACATCGACATTGCAGTCTTGAGCGAGACACGACTTTCAGAAGAAGGTCAAGTCTGTGAAGTAGGTGCCGGCTACACATTCTTTTGGAATGGAAGGAAAAGCGAGGAAAGACGCCAGTCTGGTGTGGGATTTGCCATTAAATCGGACCTTGTTGACAAACTAGCTGTATTTCCGAAGGCTATAATTGACAGGCCTTATGACCATTAAGTTGCCCATGCTGAATGGAAGGAAGCATGAAACCATCATGAGTGTCTACGCACCAACTATGACAAATGAAGATGACGTCAACAATAAGTTCTATGAGGACTTGCACAGTGTATTAACGTCTGTTCCCAAAGGAGACAAACTTATACTCTTTGGAGATTTCAATGCCAGTGTATGCACGGATACCACCTCTTCAAGAAGCATTACTGGAAAGCACGGAGACGGAAATTGTAACCGCAACGCACTCTTCCTCCTTCAGATATGTGCCAAACACGATCTCATGATTACCAACACAATTTTCCGTCTTCCAATGAGAAATAGGGCATAGTGGATGCATCCTTGCTCGAAAAGCTGGCACCTCATTGACTATGTCATCGTCAGGAGGAGTGACAGACAAGATGTTCGGGTGACAAAAGCCATGTGTGGTTCCAAATGTTGGACAGACCATCGTCTCATATCTCGAAAATAAACATACACATCAAACCACCACGGTGTCCTCAGAGGGTAAATGTGCAAAAATATGAACTAAATGTCACCCGCCTAAGACATGATATGGAACATTTCTTCGACTCAATGAAAGCGGCCTATTGTCCTACATCACAAGGCTGGGCAGAGCATTTCAGCAACATCTTAAATACAACCTCCTCCATCGATGATGAAGCTATCAACTGCCTTTCTCCAGTCCCCACCAATGATAAACTTGATGACCTGCCAAATACAGTGGAAGTAAACAAAGCTATCCAGCAACTTTCCAGGGGTAAGGAGCCTGGTTCTGACTCCATCCCATCAGTGATATACAAGGCAAATGGGCAGGTCCTAAAAGATCAGCTTCACCAAATCTTTACAAACATATGGGTGAACAAGACCATGCCACAAGATTTCAAGGACGCGTCAATAGTCCACCTTTATAAACGTAAAGGATACCGCTAATCCGGTGACAACCACCGAGGCATTTCTTTGCTCTCAATTGCAGGGAAGATGCTCGCCATAATTCTTCTCAATCGCCTCACAGCTCATCTCGACCATGGTCTTCTTCCCGAGAGTCAATGTGGCTTCAGAAAAGAACGAGGAACTGTTTACATGATTTTCGCTGCAAAGCAGTTGCAAGACAAATTTCAGGAACATAACTCAGAAATGTTCTCCGCTTTCATTGATCTTACCAAGGCTTTCGATACAGTCAGCAGAGAAGGACTGTGGAAGCTTATGGCGAAATATGGCTGTCCACGAAAGTTTGTCCAAAGAGTGTGGCTATTTCATGATGGTATGCAGGCAAGAGTTCAGAAAAAAATTTGAGCTGTCTGAGCCCTTTCCTGTCATCGATGAAGTGAAGCAAGTATGTGTCCTGACACCAACACTGTTCAGCCTTATTTTCAGCTACGATGACGAATGCCTTCGAGAAAAAACGACATTGGAATAGACATCAACTACAGCAAGGATGGGCAGTTGTTCAATCTCAGAAGGCTGAAAGCTAAAACCAAAACTAACAGCGAAACTGTCAGAGTGCTCGTGTTTGCTGATGATTGTGCTCTATATGCAAGCCAAACTCAGAGGTAGACATGCAACACAATGATCGGCAGGGGATCTGGAAGAATCTCAAAACTGAGAGGGAAGACCAGGAGAACTTTTAATCAGATAGCGGTGGTACGATTAGTAGTATGACTCTTCGCTGGCTGTTGAACGAAGGGACGGAGCACGTATAGGAATGTCCTGAGTGCATTGATGTCGGTCCTTAACTCAATTCAACTGGCCTAAACTCAGCTTTCTCATATGCCTGTGCCAACTTTGGGCTCAATATCAACTTGGAGAAAACTGTAGTTAAGTACCAGCCAGCTCCAGGGAATAATCACACTGTGAGGAATATCAAAGTGAATGATCATAGACTAAGTGTTGTGGACAAATTCACCTATCTTGGCAGCACTGTGACACAAGCTGCCACAATTGATGACGAAGTAAATGCAAGAATCTCCAAGGCCAGCGCGGCCTTTGACAGACTTACAAGAATGTTTGGTACAGAAATGCAATAAGCCTGCAAACAAAGCTGAAAGTCTACAAAGCAGTTGTATTATCCACACTGCTATATGCTTGTGAAACCTGAACTTTTTATCATTGACACACTAGGAAATTAAATCACTTCCACACAGTCCGCCTTAGGAAGCTCTTAAAGATTAAATGGCAAGACAAGATCCCAGACACTGAAATCCTAGAAAGAGTGTCCATGCCCCGTATCCACTCTCTACCAATGAAGAATCAGATTCGCTGGACTGGGTCACTTGACTCGCATTTCAGATCACAGGCTCCCTAACCGATTTGTTTACTACGAGCTGCGTTATAGTAAACGCCCACAAGGCGACCAGAGGAAACGCTTTACAGAACTCTGAAGATCTCACTAAAAGCTTTTGGAAATTCATCATGGCACTTGGGAGACTGCTGCCAAAGACCGAAATTCGTGGCGTACATCATTACGCAAGGGTGCAGTCACTTGTGAAGCATCCAGAACTGCGAGAGCTGTGAAGAAAAGGCTGGACAGAAAAACCACTACAGGAGATCCTCCTCCAGGAAAGTCAAGCATTCTTTGAACACATTGTCAAAGAACATTGGAATCATAATTGGCCTTATCAGCCATCTCAGAACTCACAGCTCCATACTTTTAACCCCACTGGATGAAATGAATGGTCATCATCATTATTGATGTACAAACAACATACCCAAACACCTGGCTTTAAAAATGGCATGTAACTGTCTACAATTACATATGAAAACTGCAAATTATACATAAGTTAGATTATAACAGTTGCATTATCCTACATGTTTGCTTCCATACAGCAATGACACATACTTCATATTTGTATGTGTTTTCTTGCAGTCACATGCTATGTAACTATATACTGTTTAGCGTATGAAAACATCAAGCTTCTACAGATGTAACATTATTTATTGATTACTAACAACTGCATTACTCACCAGTTAAACTAACATTGATAGCATCTTTGAAACCTTGCTTTACAAAGCAAATGATGTTGATAATATTGCTGACAACTCCAAAGATGACGAATATTTGAGCAAGAACTCCAAACATTATCCAATTAAATAGTGTTATATTAATTACGTTATCAGTTACATTTGATTCGCTAACGTTTGTACGTGAGTGCTGTAGCCTGGATTCCTTATCTTGGTCCAGCATTGTTGTACACACATATATTATTGTGTAACATTAGTTAAGATAGGACGTCATATGCTTGCTTGTAATTTATATATTATCTAGTGATACCAAAATCGTATATTTAAGAAACAGTATCAGACAGAATAGGAAACATTATATGTGTAGTTCAATATCATATAAAGCATAATGTAAATTATAACATACTAAACATAATTGTACACAAATAAGTGTGAAAATAGGGTGGCAACTAGTGGTATAAGCCTGGCTTTCAACAAATATCCAAGCCAATTGCACTAAGTGACTCAATAAGCATGATTCAGAGCGTCGAAGCTGGATCTGTACGTAGACAGTGGACTGAGTCGCTGCGGAAGTCTGTTGTCCGTAAAGTCACCTTCATTTTCGTCCCTGGACATGCGGGAGTCGAGGGAACTGAACGAGCTGATAAACTGGCTGGCTCTGCTCCCCCCCCCCCCCCCTTAGGTGGCCAGCCCATGGATCGTGCCGATGTTATTAACGCCCTCAAAGATATGGCGAGAACAGAGAACTTTGACGTCAGCGAATCTACATCGCTGTCCAGGTTGAAAGACTTGGGAGTAAGAATCGGCACGGCCAGACGCGAGAGGTACATCGGGAAAGCGAGGCGCCTCGTCAACCAACACAGAACTGGCACTATTAGTCACCGGACGCTGATGCATATGCTGCGGGGGGGGGGGGGAGGTTCTGAGCACCTATGGACATGTCCGGAGTGCAATGAAGCTACCCCAACTGATAATTGATAACTGATAACTGATAACTGATAAATATCCAAGCGCAATGGAAAAACAAAAGCTCAGATGATTCACCTAGTCTGTACTCTAAACATATGAAAATACACGCTCAGTATCTCATATTTCAGTAGCCTGCAATCGAAATAGTACATTTATACATGAAAAATAGTATTGTAGTGAGAGCAATATAGATAAGCAGGTATGCAACTAAGTAATTGTGATATACATCGTGCGAACGAAGATTCACAAATAACAAGGGCAGAATGAAAACGACAAAGTGTGAGCACGTCAGCAGAATTAGGTTGCAGCATACAAGTCTACATAGCAAATAAGAGCGATTATGTTTGCTGCTTCGTATGGTATTACTTCTGGTGTACCCTTAAAAACACAAAACACATTAATATCACATACTTCAGAGTTCAGCGATCAAACACGTTTACGTTTACCACGAGATCGTTGTAATTTGAAACCAAATTGCCGAGATGTTTCATTAATAACACCACCCGTCAATGTAAATACACTTCACCATTCTATACATTACATTAACCATGTCCTGACTACATATTTGTTTCAACATGTCTCTTTGAAATGTCCTGGTGAATGATGATGTTTAAAGCTAATAGTAGATTCTCCTGAGACACAGAGGCGTTTATCTATTTGAACATGTCTTCAGTGAAAGGTCAAAACATAAATTAACAGAGACCTTTAATTCAACAAAGGGAATTCCGAATAATATAGATGTCATGTTAACAAAAGTTTACCATTTCAAACACATAATTATCGAACATGTCTCTTCTTGCTGTAGTTAATGCACATATGTGCAGTACACATATGTTTTCTTAATGACATGTTCTGTAGACAAACAACTGGTGTCATGATAACCAGTAATTGTGATTTCTCAGATCAGTAACCCGACAATGATACTAGGTTTCCCCATTTAATTTCGGCCAACTGTTTCAGGTGTTCGTCATCTTTCCACTCATTTGGCAGTATTGAACTTTCTACTGATTGGCATTTTCTTACCGCATTTGATTCCTTTTATGTCATAAGGGTGTGGGTGATTTTCCCATAAAGAAGGAATTTGGGTGAGGGTGCTACGC
This sequence comes from Cepaea hortensis, assembly GCA_963921405.1. NCBI lineage: Eukaryota > Metazoa > Mollusca > Gastropoda > Stylommatophora > Helicidae > Cepaea > Cepaea hortensis. Next base: position 110,680,610 of record OY992881.1, read on the forward strand.
ACTTGGTTCTTGCCATTGACCTTAAGAGTAATGCAAACGAATACTTTAAAAAAAGAAAAACACCTTGTAAAGGCTGTTCGGATTTTCGGTATATGATGCTAGAACAACATTTGTATTAGAATATTTAAACTCGTTGAGAGACGTAGTCAATACATGGCCTTTACTTTATTACTCAGCCTTATTCTGTTGTTACGGAATTCGCTTAACTTGTTGGCTCATATGTTTAAATGTTAATACCTATTATTTTCTATATAAAACCATGATCGGTGTGAGATATCTTTAATAACGTTCTGTTTGCGACAATCCGTAAGGCTGTTATAAATTACCGCTCTTTAAGACGTATATACTAGTAACTGAGTGGACATTCATTCAAATGATATGTTTGTTGGCAGTTTAATGTACATAGGATGTGTTTTTAAAGACTGTTGGGTTGTTGAAAATATTGCCGTTCCAAGTGTTGTATTCACCCTCTGTGGAGTTCATGCAACAATAAAAGGTAAATACAAAACATGGATCGGCAATATTGTTAAACACCCCATTGTCAATAAAAATACACCCTGTATTATTTGAAGGCTTTATTACTGTATGTAGATATTTCAATCACAGATGTAGTTTAATTATATCTAATCCATGGATATATCACTCTTCTTCTTCTTCTTCTTCTTCAGCGTTCCGAGCCATTGAGGTTCTTTGCTGCAAATACAATCCGTCTCCATTCGTCTCTCTGGTGGACCTTCTCTTGCCAGTCGTTGATTCCAAGTGCTTGTAGGTCTGTACATGTATTATCTCTCCACCGCCTTCTTGGTCTACCTCGGGGTCTACGGTCATTTATTTCCTGAGCAACTACATATTAGGGGCGTTCATTTGAAATCCGTTCGTGCCGCACAGCGCGTAATTGTGTACGTTGAACATGATCATGTCATAGTCATGTAACAAGTACTGACCAATGAATAAAAGAGCACGTGCTTATCGTCCCATGATGCATAGGTTCTGTTTCTGAACGTTAAGAAAATGGCCGGGTTGATCCAAAATCCGTCCAAAGAAGCTCAAAGAGCGGTGATTCAGTTTCTTTCATTTGAAGGAAGTCGACCAATGGACATTCATCTAAGAATGCAGGCAGCGTATGGTAACAAATGTGTGTCGAAGACAACAGTGACAGACTGGGCACGAATGTTTCGGAAAGGACGATGTTCACAACAAATCTTCGACGGCCGGGTAAAGCACATATTGTTGCAAGAGAAAAAAAAAATATCGCCGAAATTGATCCAGCAGTACAGATGAACCATTGTCGAAGCATACGTTCGACAGCGAATGAATTTGATGTGTCAATTGGGACAATTCAAAAGGTCTTTCGTAAGAAACTGCAATATCGGAAGGTGTGTTCACAGTGGGTACCATGGATGTTGATCGACCACCAAAAAGAGGAACGCATGGGATGGTATTTGAACCACTTGCTGCGTTACAGAGTGGAGGGTGATGGATTTCTCTTCCGCATAGTGCCAGGCGATGAATCATGGTGTCACCACTTTCAGCCGAGCAGCCAATGAGAGAGGCTGAAATGGAAGCATGCTGGGTCATCAAAAGCCAAAAATTCAAGTAAAAGGTTTCCGCTGGTAAGGTTATGCTGAGCGCATTCTTTTACCATGAAGGGCTATTATTGGGCGACTTTAAAGAACCCGGTGTCAACATCAAGTCTACCCACTATATGCAAACACTAGACAAGCTGTAAAGAGCCATCAAGAATAAACGACCCGGCTTGATTTCTCGCGGTGTGATTTCGTTGCACGATAAAGATTGTGCAGGAAGCATTAGTTTTGAAGAAGAGGGACATTCTGCAACATCCAGCCTTTAGTCCTGATTTGTCACCATGTGGTTGTCATTTTTTCGGACCTCTAAAAAATGCTCTTAACGATTTCACACAGATGCAGACGTAATGAATGCTGTCAACACTTGGTTCAGTGAGCATCCACAATCTTTTTTTTTTTTGCGGACGGCATTCACCGCCTACCTAAGCAATGGGATGCTTGCCTGAATGCCTACGATGACTTCTTCTGACCAACCCATAGTGCATAATTCATTCAAAATAAATGCTTTGTTTAATTCTACCAAACCTGTTAATGTTTCTTTCATACTTGTGTAATAAAGCCATTGGAACGGGACAGGTTTCAAATGAACGACCATTATATTACTCGCTTCATTTTTAACATGATATATCATTTGTTAACATGAAAGTAAATGTTTGTATATGTCTAGGAAGCAACAAAACACGCCTTACTGGTGTGTTCGTCATTACTAAAAGACTAGATAACACAGGAATATATCCCAGTTAACATGCTATCTGAAATGGGACATTTTTTTTTTTTTTAGCAGACAACTGTAAATTCATGTAACTTTTAATCTGGGAACCCACAACTTCATTGCGAGCCTGGGTTTTCCAGCTTTGTAAGCCAATATTACGGACTTGAAGGGTTGCACATACTTGTTGTTCTCTCTACATTATGAATACCGGAAATTCTCTGGCCACTTCCTCATGACTATGTTGATTTTTTCTTCTCAGTACAGCGCTCGTGATTATATCGTAATTGAGCTGAAATCACTGGAGCCTCGGAATACACATACATTGGAGTTAATTGTAATATCAGCCTGCGCTTCACCATAGCTTCAAGTGTGCTTACTATCGCCTTTCTTAAATGGCGTGCTGCATTGTGTCCGTCAACAAGATCCTGTTCATTTGACCGATATGTCTACAAAGGTCATCTATCGCTATGTAGACTGCCACGGCTCTCACAAGTAATGCGGCTGTCGATCCCTTTCCTCTCACAGTCGACAATAGTCTGTACCTCTTAGGGATGAAGCTCACTAGCCGAACACTGGATTTAGCCATAGAGGATGTCTAAATTTAAACACAAAATTGTTTTATGTGAATGCATATTATGTATATTGCATAACTAGTACTTAACATTGCTTTACATTAATGGTGTAATGTACATTAATAATACGAACAAAATGTGTGTGTGTGTTTATTTTAATCGTTATGTTATAGCATCGGCTATACATAACAAAACACTAAGACAGCGTATCTTCTACAACACTTTCTTAATATATATTGTGAAAAACGGGCATGCATAACATATAATGCCGTTGTTAATCTCATAAACTTATGTAACATGCAGGTCTTAACTATACAAAGCGTTCTTGAAAGCTCTTTTCCATGCACCCATGTGTATATGCAGTTAAAAGTCAGTTGCATATCCTTTACAGGAGGTCGCAGTCAACACCATCATTTTTGCTAATGTGATCTCTTGACAAGTTTGGGTTCAGTAGTTTGCCATTGCTTTCTAAATGATCCGACACAGATGCCATTTCGTTAAAAAAACAACGCAAGGCGGTCTGCTGCCAAATCGCCCGCAGCTGTACCTCGAACGTGGCCATGCGAAATTACGAACTGCGTCCGTAACATAAAACACAGAAGAAATAAATATATAATTGAAAAACTAACATATTAAACATGTCGACAAAATATCCGTTTATCAATCCCACACCCCACCCCACGGGCTTCTAACGCCCCATAAAAATACAAACACGTTTCTGCAAGTTAAATATACTATTATATATATTGTCAATATTATGTTATACTATTAATTAGCTAGTTATTTAGTCCTCACTGCGCCATGTGAAAAGTTACAACAGACAGGGGTCTCGACAAATCTGGCATACCAAAATGCTATACTACTATCCAATACTCCAGCACCAACTGTTAATCTGTGTTCAGAGACCGTGGAAAGAACGCAGGCAATGAATTACCTGGGGATACGTTTTGATCGAAGCTTTGATTATAATGAATATAATGAAATAACAAAGGCCAAGCGGGGTTTGGCTGCGATGCGGATGATGGCGGCAGCAAACTGTAAGTAGCGCCATCTATGCCTCCAATATGGCTGGTCATGTCTGTTTTTGAGTATGCAATGGCGATCCTGACTCTCAGCCGTAAGCAGATAGAAAGGATGTAAAGGATCCATAACGAAGCAATGCGCATTATTCTTTGATGTACAAGAGATACAGCATGCAGGGCGATGCGCTACCTTCTTGATTTTTCCAACCATTGAAGACAGACTACAAATATGCAGAGCACGTGCTGTCACTTGTTTTCCCGAGAGGAAGTTGGAATCAACAAGCACATCTTCAAACTTATTATCTGTTGGGATTATTGACTGAATTTGGTCTACACTCCTCTCTTCGGTCTTCCCTTCCATATATCTATTTCTTTCACTCTCTCTGTTATTCCCTCAACACATACTCCGACAACAGTTCCTTTCAACGATAAACAAAAGATGTATTAATAAAAAACTATGTCTGGTGTATGTATGGATAGTGTCTATGTAGTTGGTATGTTCTTCTAGTGTGGATGCAAGATAAGATGTTGATAGATAGTCTCCGTAATCTTCTCCGGCAGATTCAACCTGCCAAAACATCAGATATCAAACATAGAATTAGAACGTTCTCACCCGGTATGATCCGTTCAGCTTGAGTCTTGACTTAATCCAATTCTTGAAAAAACAAACAATGGTTCACCACAGTAACACCGTACAGTAATGTGATCACGGTAAGTCCTTTCCGTAGACAGAGTTTTCCGTTTTATGTTGTTATAATCCATCAGTGAAAACACCTCACACCTGTCCACAGTTATTTAACCGTTCTCTGAATATAGGTACACTGGTCTAGGGTTCTTCCCTGTTTCGTTTAGGTGAGTACTCCATGACAATGTTTTATCCTATTTTCTATGCTTGAATAAAGTTCCTTCTCTAAGGATCACCAAAACCTGTTTTTTTATATTCGTTAAGTCACCCACTTTGCATTTGCTATAGTGACATACTTTCACTGCACCTGTGAAGTGCCTGATTAAATTAACATGTCTTTCCTGTATTATCAACACTGCTTTCTCTGTACAAGAGATGTACTGGTTGATCTTCTTTGATAGGTCAGGCTGTGTAGTAGAACCTGGGTAATAAACATTAAATCAGGTGATTTAAGTCTGCCTCATATCCCTGTCTATGTGATTATCTTTTCTCCAGCCGTAATGAAACAGCACAACCACATCTATATTCCTATGCTAAAACTATACTCTAATATATTAATACCTTATATATGCATCTATGTTCCTGGAATCGAAATACACTAAGCGAATAACACACTAATATCCCCTCTTTCCATCATTAGGGACGTATATTTCTATTCCCACTCAGGAGGCATAGATCATTCAGCCCAGTTTGGAACACACACTAAACCGAAACTCCATGTTCAGCTATTTATATTGCGTGTCCCATCCTCCGTTGATTGTTTGATCTACAATCAAATTGGTCGCACCCGTAACATCAAAAGTTCAGTGAAATCACGTATACGTCCGTATACGTCCGGCCGCTCCGCGCTCCGGTCTCCTTCGTCTCTACGATGTTTCCCTGTATTCTCCGACGTTTGTACCTCAAAGTGTCCAACCTCTTTGATCACCGTCTCCGCTGGTTCGCTGGTCCTCTGTCCATCGCTCGTTTGCACTTCAAAGCATTCTCCGTTCATTTTCCCGTCGGCCGATACTAGCGGGAGTCACTGCCCTCGGCGCGTACCTGTATCCTATTTTTATATTCGTAGGTCAATGATCGTGAATTTTATTCCTCCTCGCAGAATGAAGTACACAATTGTTAACCCTTCTCCTTCCTTGCATTTTGATATGTAAATTATCAAGGAATCACTAAACTGCAGTTTTGTCCGTGACATAGGCCCCCTCTTAAGAGAGTTGACCGCGTCGACTTTTCATCCCTGTAGTTTTGATTCCTCTGATCCTCCAACTTATTCCTCTTCCTCTGGAGTTGGATGTCTAGATAAGAAATCCGCTCCCACATTCTCCTTACCAGAGATCTATTCCACTGCGAAGTCCTGTTGCAGCAACAACGTCCTTCACATCCATCGTGCGTTGAGCTTCTGCGAAGTAGCTATTAACATCACGTGTTGATGATATGATTGGATCCTCACATGGCTCACCTCATACAGTAGGCGCTCTAATTGACACCCTACTATACTACTCACGACTGAAATTAGTGTTGGCTCATCGCTCCGGTACGTTCAGTCGGCCTCCTTTCCACTGGCGTAAGCGATGGCTCACAATACAGACGGATCGTCCCATCCTGATTGTAACACTGCCTCCATGTCCTCTTGGTTTCCCCCGGCTTTTCATCTGGGGATGTTCCGCCTCGTCCTCGTTGGACAGAGTCGTCTTTCCCAAATCTCCTGGACTTTTGCTTCCAGGACCATCTTGGGCGATATTGTATCTGGTCAGCCAATCTTCGGTTGGAGTCCTGGGTAATTCTCGCTTTTCCCGACGTTACCCACCCCTTCTGAACTTGGTTACCGGTGAAACTTTCACTCTTGTCCTTTCCCCGACTTGTGATTTCCCTCCTCCTGTCGTTGGGTAAATCTGACCTATCACGTACTGTCCCATAGGCCCTCCTTTGTTGTACTGGCGATCTCTGGTCTTCGTCTGGACTGGTAACCTTTGTCCCAATGGCTGCCATCACCATAAAGTGCGAAGCTTTGCTCCCGGATCTCTCCTCATATTTCCTAATGAGATGTCTAGGGAGATTTTTCTGCTCTTCCCCGATCCGTATTTTGTAGATGTTTTTGGACACCACCTTTTCCACAGGATAAGGTCCTTTCCATCCTACTTGGAGTATATTGGTCTCTGCTGGACTCCACACTTCCACTTTGTCTTCCACTTTAAGAGCTATTTACCTCTTAGTCCGCTTGTTGGGTGGTGCGTTCTGGCACTCCGAACAAGACTTCAACCACCGGCGTACATCTCCGGTCATTCCTGGCCAGCAATAATGGCCGGAAATTTTCTGCAAGGTCTCTCTGACACCCATATGTCGATTCTCGCCTATGATGTGTCCACTCTGAAGAATGTGAGGACGGTGGGTCTCTGGAACCACCCACTGCTCGTGCAGGTTATCTCCCCTCCCAGCTCTCCGATAGAGTAGTCGATTCTTCAGAAAGTACTGTCCCCGTTCTGGTGGCTCAGCACTTCTTTGCAGCTTCCTGTAGCAAGGATGCAACGTAGTATCCTTCCTCTGGGCAGTATGCAATTCTCCTATCCCTGAGTTGTCGCATAGTGTCTCTGCCTCTTTTTCCTTCCCTTGAGATCCACTGACTACTGTTCCCTTGTGGGTTGGCTGTTTGGGCATTCCCAAAAAGACATATTTCGTACCAATGATCATGGGAAATAAGAGTCAGATAATACAGCAGCTGGAATAATGCCCGTGACGTACCTGGATTTAATCTCCACCTTGGCGATTGGCAGCGTCATGGTAACAGCACTCCTCATTGCCGGCTGTATTTCTATGGTCTCCCCTGTAAGTTGGTCTGGGCTTACCAAGCTGGCGTCTATCACAGCTTCCCCATCCAAACCGGTATCGTAGAGACAAGCAACCTGTTGGCCATTTACTTCAATCAGTTCAACCACAGGTGGTCTCTCTTGGTCCTGAGTGCCTTTCATCTCCTTGACCGTTTCCTTGCCTTCCTCTTTTAATTCCTCGAGGTTGGTTATGCAATTGGCGTCGTTTGCCTTGCATCTGCCGTCCACAGTATTATGTGTTATCGACTGGCAGTGTGTGCACCCTGTTCCCTTCCTAGGTTTCCGTGTGTCCTTTTTGTTCCTTTCTCCTTCGCCGACCTCAGCCTTGTCTGTGATCACCGATGTAGGAATCACTTTGCATGCTGCGAAGTAAGAACTTTTAGGTTTCGATCTGCAGTCCTTCGTGTTATGAGATGGTACCTTGCAGAATGAACACCACCTCTCAGACCACTGTCGTTTCGCTGGAGAATTCGAGGTGCTCTGGTTTCCTTCCTTCACCTTCTCTGAACTCTCCCCTGTGTGCTTTATATAAGGTTCCACTTTTTCTCCTTCCCAATTCTTAGGTTTCTTTTTCTCTTGTTTCTCCTGACCTTTGGTTTGAATACTGAGTTCCGCAGCCTCCCCATGTACCTCTACGAATCGTTCCGCCAGCTTGTTCACAACATCAATCCGTTCCGCCCCTTGTTCTCCCAAGAAGGTTCTGAGAGGTTTCGACATTTGCTTACGCATCTGGTCGACCACCATCATCTCTTCGAGATTCTCATAATCCCTCTTGAATTCTGCCAAGTCCATCCATTTCTGGAGATAGGATTTAAGCCTTAAACTGTAGGCGGCGAATAGCTCTCCCGGCTCTCGTCTAGACGATCTAAACTTCTTCCTATACGTTTGTGCTGTGACTTCATAATGTTTCATCAAAGCGGCTTTCAATTCCTCGTACTGATTTTCATGTCCTGGTGGTAGGCGTGTGTAGACCTCGTACCCTGAACCACGTAAAGCCTGGGATAATTTAAGAGCCCATCGGGTTCTATCCAGTCCCATAGCGACTGCCATAGCCTCGAACCGATCCAAAAACTGGTATATCTTCTCTTTACTTTCATCAAAGACCGCCGAGGGAAACTTCATGGCATGGTAACCCTGCCCAATCATGTGGGTTGCCCCAGGTGAAGATGAACTTCCTTCTGCTGCATCTATTTCCCCCTTAGTTTGTGTCTTGAGTTCTAACTCTTTCAAGCGGTATTCATGTTCCATTTCTTGTCTCCTGGCGTTCTGTTCCATTTCCAGTTTCTTGGTCTCCTGTTCCAGTTTCTTGGCCTCTTGTTCCATTTCCAGTCGCTTGGTCTCCTGTTCCATTTCCAGTCGCTTGGTCTCCTGGTCCATTTCCAGTCGCTTGGTCTCCTGGTCCCTTTCTAGTCGCTTGGCCTCCTGGTCCATTTCCATTCGTATGGTCTCCACCTCTATTCTTCTCAATTCCAACTCAGCCTTTCGATTTTCTCGTTCTTCTTGTCGAATTTCTCGCTCTCTTTCCTGGATGTAATCCGTTAGGATCGAGCCAGATAACCCAATTTCTTCTCGGTTGGCCCTAAGTTCTGCTGTTGTTAGTTTAGGAGTGGCCATATTCAAGAAGGTACGTCAGCAAATAGAGTACACCCTTCAAGGCAGTAAAGCAATACTCACTATAGAATTTTATTCTACCTAAAACCTATATCATTTATCTATGTTTATTTATTATATTTAATCTACAACACCACACAGTACATCACAACCACTCTCTCATCCACAAGAGGAGATATAGGATAAAGACTTATGTAGACGTGTGACCGTGTGACTAGGTATGTAATGTGTCTTACCACCTATCTACATTCACTCTGTCTGGAACTTTCTCACTGTAAAGTCACCAGCATTAATGAAATGGTTCTACCATAAATGTAATGGCACCATATATCCAATGGACGTCCTTCCATTAAAAGTCATCAATATATACTTATATTTATTCCAATCAGTATGTCCCAACATGCAGGTACTCCGCTATGCCTGTGCCAGTATGCAGGTACCCCTCTATGTATATGCCCTGTTATGCCCAGTTCATATGGGTATTATTTTCTCTACCTCGCTGCTCCACCAATTATGTCACTTGTTTTCCCGAGAGGAAGTTGGAATCAACAAGCACATCTTCAAACTTATTATCTGTTGGGATTATTGACTGACTTTGGTCTACACTCCTCTCTTCGGTCTTCCCTTCCATATATCTATTTTTTCACTCTCTCTGTTATTCCCTCAAAACATACTCCGACAACAGTTCCTTTCAACGATAAACAAAAGATTTATTAATAAAAAAACTATGTCTGGTGTATGTATGGATAGTGTCTATGTAGTTGGTATGTTCTTCTAGTGTGGATGCAAGATAAGATGTTGATAGATAGTCTCCGTAATCTTCTCCGGCAGATTCAACCGGCCAAAACATCAGATATCAAACATAGAATTAGAACGTTCTCACCCGGTATGATCCGTTCAGCTTGAGTCTTGACTTAATCCAATTCTTGAAAAAACAAACAATGGTTCACCACAGTAACACCGTACAGTAATGTGATCACGGTAAGTCCTTTCCGTAGACAGAGTTTTCCGTTTTATGTTGTTATAATCCATCAGTGAAAACACCTCACACCTGTCCACAGTTATTTAACCGTTCTCTGAATATAGGTACACTGGTCTAGGGTTCTTCCCTGTTTCGTTTAGGTGAGTACTCCATGACAATGTTTTATCCTATTTTCTATGCTTGAATAAAGTTCCTCCTCTAAGGATCACCAAAACCTGTTTTTTTTATATTCGTTAAGTCACCCACTTTGCATTTGCTATAGTGACATACTTTCACTGCACTGTGAAGTGCCTGATTAAATTAACATGTCTTTCCTGTATTATCAACACTGCTTTCTCTGTACAAGAGATGTACTGGTTGATCTTCTTTGATAGGTCAGGCTGTGTAGTAGAACCTGGGTAATAAACATTAAATCAGGTGATTTAAGTCTGCCTCATATCCCTGTCTATGTGATTATCTTTTCTCCAGCCGTAATGAAACAGCCTCCGAAAGAATACTCTGACATAAACAGCAGAATTCACTAAAGTATAAACTATTCACTAAATAGAAAGTAATAGTAAACCCTCCGCACAACCACATCTATATTCCTATGCTAAAACTATACTCTAATATATTAATACCTTATATATGCATCTATGTTCCTGGAATCGAAATACACTAAGCGAATAACACACTAATATCCCCTCTTTCCATCATTAGGGACGTGTATTTCTATTCCCACTCAGGAGGCATAGATCATTCAGCCCAGTTTGGAACACACACTAAACCGAAACTCCATGTTCAGCTATTTATATTGCGTGTCCCATCCTCCGTTGATTGTTTGATCTACAATCAAATTGGTCGCACCCGTAACATCAAAAGTTCAGTGAAATCACGTATACGTCCGTATACGTCCGGCCGCTCCGCGCTCCGGTCTCCTTCGTCTCTACGATGTTTCCCTGTATTCTCCGACGTTTGTACCTCAAAGTGTCCAACCTCTTTGATCACCGTCTCCGCTGGTTCGCTGGTCCTCTGTCCATCGCTCGTTTGCACTTCAAAGCATTCTCCGTTCATTTTCCCGTCGGCCGATACTAGAGGGAGTCACTGCCCTCGGCGCGTACCTGTATCCTATTTTTATATTCGTAGGTCAATGATCGTGAATTTTATTCCTCCTCGCAGAATGAAGTACACAATTGTTAACCCTTCTCCTTCCTTGCATTTTGATATGTAAATTATCAAGTAATCACTAAACTGCAGTTTTTTCCGTGACACGTGCCTACCTCAGAGTTAACGCAAACACACAACATCCGCTGCAAAGTGAAACTAGAAAGGTGAAGGGCAGCAGGTTAAAAAGAGGAAGGTCGTGGATGGGTCGAGCCGAAGACATTCTTCAACAGTTGTGTTCACAGGAGGACTTAGAACCTGGCGTGGAGTGGGTACACGTGCCAACAGATTTATGTACGTCCTTTTCAGTTTGCATCCAACTAGACAGAGTTTAGTTTAGTTTAGTTTAGTCAATGGATCAACATGACGGCACACGGGTGTAAACCTTAACCTCCTAACTTAAACATGAGTCTTGTGAAACGCAGCTCAGTGCACGAACTCCGTAGCAGCGGTGAGGATCCTGAAATACTTTGGGTAGATTTTTAACTTGAAATCTTGCCCGGGCAGCGCCGTTAGGCTACTCTTTTTCGATTTCCAACTGCCCAGGGATTTTTTACGTGCGCCACACTACACACGGGCGTCCGATCCCACTTCCCAGAGACCAGGGGGAATTTTATTACTAGAAGTCCACGTGAAAAAATCCCGATCCTTGCCGGGGCCTGAACCCGGGACCCCCAGGTCTCGAGGCGGACACCGTACCTCAAGACCACGCAGCCCCCTTAACAGCCCCCCCCCCCCTCCCCAACAAGACAGAAAATGCAGACAAGAAAATTCGGCTGCTGTGGAGGTGGAAGTACAAGCATTGATTTTCTAGAATTCGTTAGACGGTGATGCTGTCATTTACACAGATAGGAGAATGTGAGAAGCTCATGGACCTTTACGGCGCGGGCCGGGAGGCGAAATGTGAAGGAGAACTCTGGTGCTTTTGTTGAGACCACAAGGAGCCTGAATATGCAAGTCATGGCAGTAAGTAAAGCAATAACATGGTTCGAGATACAGACATTCAATAGAGCATCTTTCCTTAGCGACTCAATGAGAATACTTACGAGAATAGAGACGGGGTTGATCCGAAGAGAGTGGTTGCTGTCTCTGTCTCTCTCTGCTGACAAACACCAAAGAGCGTTCTGTTATCCGGTTTTTGATCAGTGAAAGGATGAAACCTACAGAAACTCATCGACGAATAAAGGTCCAGTATGGTTATGCATGTCAGCCAGTCCAGCAAGTGTATAAGTGGAGTAGGAAGTTTCAAAGCGGCGTGACTTTTGTGACAGACTGTTCACGACATGGTAAAGGCACACCTAGTAGTGACTCCAGAGAATGTGATATTTCTACAGGAATCCAAGCAGTTTATCGGCCCTGGAGGACTGGAACACAGTGGTGACTACATCGAAAAATGATACATTTCCTTTTTACTTTTTCAGAATATATTTACACCCACAAAAACAAAAAGTAAGGTTTTTATTTGAATCCCCCTCGGATTAGACAATTGTTAATTAATTCACTTAATTATGAGTGCAATTGTAATAACATAGAACGTAATTTGCATGTGCTTAGCCTGAAAAACACAACTTTCATGGATACAGTTACAGAAACCTACATCAATACAGACATTAACATTACTATGACTGAAGAACACCATTTCATTTTATATTTTACAAACGTTCATGTTAGAGTGAAATACAATGACATAAAAAACAATGTATAGGGATATTTAAAATGACTGTTTATTAGATAAGTAAAACAAAGAAAGAAAAAAACAAATTAAAAGAAAGAAAGAAAGAAATAATATGACAGAAGGTAGGGATAAGAAAGGAAGAAAACGAAAACAAGAACTCGCGTCAGAAAGAGAGAAAGGCAGAAAGAAAGAAAGAAAGCACACAAGAAAGAAAGAAACAAACAAACAAACAATCAAAGGGGAATAAATGGGGACAAAATTAGAAATTAATTGGAAAAAGTAAAGAAAATAGCAGTGTAACTGATATAAATGTATACAGATCTAAAACTAGACGGAAATTGATAATACACAAGGGGTCTAACATGGGAATAGTGCACACAAAAAGGAGCATGTTCATTTTTCATGGTCATGACCCCCAAAAGGCCTGAGCATAAATAACAAAGACTATGAACGTGTGAATTATAAGAAATCTATTGCTGAACACAAACAAATACGAGTTTGTAGGATCCTAAAGGAGAAGGAAAACCATGACATTTGATCTGAGAATTCAAAAAAAAAAATAAAGTGTTGACAAATTGTTTCCCCAAATGCAATGTGATCCTGTCATGAGTCATATATCATAGGCGAGGATGATGATGATGTTGGTTACGACACAAAGAAGAAAGAAGGGAAATGACGAATGTTCGGAAAAGATGTCACGCAAAGTTAAGCAAAAGTACGATGAGAGGGAGAAGAGCATGAATGCGTGAATTGTAGTAAGATTTCATGCGGAGAAATACGTGTCGCCGTGAGACAGGCCTTTCGGTACTGAGCAGCGGTTGTGTATGTGTTAATGTGTTAACACCCCCAAGCTCCAAGAAACAATATAGAGTGAGTACACGTCTAACAAACCTATGTAGAAGTTTATACAACAACAGTGAATGCATAGTGAGAGCAACTGGAGGACACTCAGAACCCTTCACCATAACTTCTGGAGTACGACAAGGTTGTGTCCTGTCCCTTCTCTTGTTCATAACATATATAGACAACATATGTAAAGAAACCAGCCAAGCAGAGACAGCAAGAATATCGCATGACGAGAACACAGAAGAAGAACCATCTGCAAATCTAACCATTAGAGAACTCCTGTTTGCGGACGACCAAGCACTAATAGCAAAATCAGAAGCTGAATTACAAGACCACATGAATAGTCTAAACGAAATGTGTAGGGAACATAACATGAAAATTAGCACAAGCAAAACAGAGGTAATGACTATAACTAAAGAAGAACAAACAACAACAATTCACCTACACGAACATCTTTTGAAACAAGTAAAGAGTTTCAAGTACCTAGGAAGTATAATATCATCAAATGGCAGATCAGAAGACGAGATCGAAAATAGGTGCGATAAGGCAAATCAACTCATTGGACAAATGGCACCAATACTAAAGAACAAACATGTATCAATAACTACTAAGAAAGCACTTTACAACACAATCTTCCTGCCAACTCTATGCTACCAATCCCAAACCTGGACAATGACAGAAAAAGATAAAAGAAAAATCACAACAACAGAAATGAGGTTCCTGAGAAGAATACCCAACGTATCAAGAAGAGATAAGATCAGAAATGAAGAAATCAGGACTAAAGTGGGGGTTGAAGCAGCACTAGATTTTATCATAAAAAAGCAAGTCAAATGGTTTGGCCATGCAAGTAGGTTACCAGTCAAGAACATACCACAACAAGCAATGATTTACAGACCAGAGGGAGGCAGAGAAAGAGGCCGACCACGTAAACGTTGGACGGAGGGAATAGCAGAGTCCATGGGAATATCGATATCTGAAGCCCATACTCGGGCAGTCTCACGAAGTTTATACTTCACCTCGACAACGCAAGGTACAAGAGGAATATGATGGGATGAGATGAGATGAGACCCCCAAGCTGGTAGCGTACAGTCGTGTTGCACGTCTTTGCTTATAGCTCTGTGCTATTATTGAACAGTGTAAATTACGTGTCAGCAATATTCGCCTGCCAGTCTCTGTGACGAAGGTTTTACGGACGTGATTCGTGATCCCGCAAACCCACGTTCGAAACACAGTTGCACGCGATTTGGAAGCAGACTGCGTTGCGCCAATTTCTTACGAAATGGTAGGGTGCCGGTCGTTCAGAAAGCAATGGTAACCTACTGAACGTAAACTTGCCAAGACATCAACAACAGCAAAACATGCTAGCGGTGACTGCAAACATTCTGTAAATGATGTGCAACTAACTTGTTAACTAATATTCACCTGATGTATCAATGTGATAAGTCAAAGGAAACTTGATATAGATATGTGAGAGGCTGCATTTCGAGTCAGAAGTTAAATGCGATGTGTAATTGTTTATTAAAGATGATATCGGAGGATGAACATGTCATAATGAGTAGCTGAAGAGCTGGAGTTAAAAAGAGTAGCTTGTCTTTGACTAAGAGTGTACTAGAGTCCAGAACTATATCATAACTACCACCAATGGAAACACACATTTTTTGTTTTGTTCTATGAGACAGCCAGCATTGCTGTGACCCAGAATAGAGCACCATGAATGAAAGACTAAACTCGGTAGACCAAACCTATTAGGCTAGATGTGACCCGAATCACTGAAGCGAAGAACCAACTCTTTCGTTTTTGTAGGATCATCATCCAATTGATTCAGTAAAAGCTACTTAGGCTGGAATAGCATGTCCACCCACCATGTCATTGTATAATGTGTATGCCTTTTATTCGTATGCCACACCCAGCTTATTTATCGTGAAGCTATATTAAAGCAACAATCGAACGTCATCGGGCTTCTCGTTCTAAAGATGCCAGGTATGGTGTGTGAGTGGGTCATGGACTGCATAGCTGCCACAATATCAGACACTTTCTGGTCAGCTGAATGAAGTTCATGCATCACTCACCCCCTCCCCGAACCTCTACATCACATGGTCTACAATGCCATTTCCTATATTAACATATTGACAAATCTACTTATAAATATATATTTAATATTATTATTATTGCTGTCAGTGAGTGCTATGGTAAGGATAAGTTTGAATACCCTATCCCAGTGTGAACCTTTCCGAAAGCGATTCATGTTCCGAGTATTAGGAATCTCCGTGGTACCCTTTTTCACTACGCTAGACGGCGAGAATTATGCGTGACGTGATAGTTACACATTGAAGTTTAGCACCATTATCACTTGCCATCAGCTGTTGAGTGGAGAGAGTCAACCATGTTATCCAAAGGTCCTAGATTTTATTTCTATGGAAGATAAACGTATTTCACTAGGAGTTCTTGCTTACGTGGAAGGTAACAATCCAGTATACTATAGCAGATTGTCGAACCGACATAAATTCCTTTACTCCTGAACGAAAGAAGAAATGGAAGAGTTGCCATATCATTTCTGCTTTATTAAGTCAACCGTTAGTTAGAGTGGACAGGAAAATGGATAGACATATTTCAGTATTCTGTTCCATTAGTTTACTGGGGTCTTTCAGATTATGTAGTTATATGAAGTGGGACATGTTAGGAATTTACTGGGAATCTAACTCAGGTGAATATAAATCGATTGACTCCTAGTGAAATTCATCTGCTCATCATCATATGACGTGCCAAGACTCATAGATTTCCATATACTTTACTTTATTGGGTTGCACTATTTAAGGAATCCAATAGGAAGATGCCGATCTCTCTGGCCGAGGGGTTATATCACTTTCTCCGTAATCCCGTTTATCACGCAGAGTCTCGTATCGGGCGAGAACTGGAAGCGGTTCTACCCCCGCAGGTGACTTGCTGGATAACTGAGGCGGCCGCTCAGAAAGCAATGGCAAACTACTGAGCCTAATCTTGCCAAGAAATCAACAGACAGCTGAAAGATGCTGCTGTTGACAGCGATGTCCTGTAAAGGAAATGCGAATTAAAAAAAAAAAAAAAAAAATAGGTAGATGGTGTCCTTAGATTTGGATCTTTATAAGATAACTGATGTGCGAAAGATGAGTGGCTGGAAGACGGGACAGAGTGCCAATATTGTGACCCTTTGAAAATAATGTGCGGTGCTACCTGTCTGTCTGTCTGTCTGTCTGTCTGTCTGTCTGTCTGTCTGTCTGGCTGGCTGGCTGTCTGTCTGTCTGTCTGTCTGTCTGTCTGTCTGTCTGTCTGTCTGTGTCTGTCTGTCTGTCTGTCTGTCTGTCTGGCTGGCTGGCTGGCTGGCTGGCTGGCTGGCTGGCTGACTGTCTGTCTGTCTGTCTGTCTGTCTGTCTGGCTGGCTGGCTGGCTGGCTGGCTGGCTGGCTGTTTGTCTGTCTGTCTGTCTGTCTGTCTGTCTGTCTGTCTGTCTGTCTGTCTGTCTGTCTAGCTTTCTCCGTCTTTTCGTTGAGCTGTGTTTAATTGTAGGGTACACTTTACCAATTTTAAATTCAGACGGAAAGCCGTTTTTTGGCGTTCAAATCATTGTATATGCATGTTCAGGAATGAGTAATGACTGTTGCAGCACAGCTAAGAATTCGATTACTGACACCATCTAGCCCATATGAGTTGTTTCTTTATTTTTTTTTCTAATTGAAGAGATATGCATATAGTTCTTCAACAAGCATTAGGGTAATCCCAGCAGGAATTATTTAGTGGATTTATCCTCGAGAAAAAAAATCACAACAGCAGAAATGAGACTCATGAGAAGGATATTCAATGTATCACGAAGGGAGAAAATTTAGAATGAAAGAAATAAGGACTAAAGTGGAATTTATAGCAGTGATAGATGTCGTCAGAAAGCAGCAAGCTAATTGCTTTGGCAGTATAACTTTATTACCAACAAACAATATACCACATCAAGCAATGATGTGCAGACCAAATGGAAGGAGAAGGAACGGTCTACCATGTAAACCATAGACAGAGGGAATAGCAGAGCCCATGGGCATCTTGATGCTTGACGCCCATAAACAGACAGTCCACCGCTGTTTATGTTTTGCCACGACAACGCAAGGTTGTTGTCAGCTTGCAGTCTTGATAGACCAAAGTATGTGAGTTGGAATGTGGCCAATATTCCATCACAATGCCTGGGCAAAGCTTCAGAGAAACATGTAGCGCCCAAACGACATGATCCCTCTCTCGACCTAATCTTGTGTTATCCAGAGGAATGGGTAACCAATACGTCTGGCACAAGGTAGGCTGCAGACGCTGGCGGCTCAGCGTCAACCTCCGAGACCTCGCCACCACGAGCAGGTGGCGAGTGATGGCCAGACCCTGACACTCAAGGGACCCGGCTTAGAGGCGTTCAGCCAAGTCCCACAGGTGAGGGCCTCGTACGAGCCCGGACCGTAGGGGCACGCACATCTGTCAATCACAAGTGTCTGGTCCTGTGTAAAGCGTGCACTATCGTCAGACTCCCCACCTGACTTTAGCGGACCCCGCGAACAGCGGGAATAAGCTCGACAGAGCTACCGCAGGAGATATTGCTTGTCTATTGCGAGCAAATCCCCCGTCTTTCCACTGTGCGGATCTCGCGACCGGCGAGAATAGGCCCGCCAGAGATTATGCTCGTCTGCTGAGAACAAATCTCTACCGAGAGACTGAATAAGTAAAGAAACGATAAAAGTAGTGGAATTTCAATTGCGCTTGCGCTCCCACCTATGTTACACCCTTCATGTGTCTTCACAAAGTCGGACTACATTCAAGCTCAACAGGGTCTTCTTTCCCCGCTGATTCTACCAAGCCCGTTCCTTTGGCTGTGGTTTCGCTAGATAGTAGATAGGGACAGTGGGAATCTCGTTAATCCATTCATGCGCGTCACTAATTAGATGACGAGGCATTTGGCTACCTTAAGAGAGAACCTCGCAGAATGATGGCAGTAAACATAAATTGCATTCTGGATCTGGATTTGCAGACTTTAAATATTCTATGTCTAAAAATAGGAAAACTAACTGGTTATGTCGAGTGTAAAAAATAACACCAACATATGACACATAAAGGGATACTGCTCACTGTATGTAATCTGACTTTGCAACATCACTTCGGCAAAACACGACAAAAAGGTTGCCGATTCCTGTCTTTATCATCATCATTATCAGATGTATGTTCATAAACCTTAAAGTCAGACTGTGTCAGTAATACGTCCTCAGAAAACTTAATAAAACAAAATATTGACAACTAAATAGAACTCTTACTGGTTTTATTATTAAAATACTGTATTTGAACATTTCTCAAACGAAACCAATTACACATTGCTTACCTTTACAATACCTGCATTCTCTCTATAGTAAATCTCGATTAAAGAACGACAAAATACATCAACAAAATGGATACTTCTGAAGTTGTTTCCATGCTGGAAATAGCGAAGAAGTATATTGTCAAGATGGTTGCTGTGGTTTGAAAATTTACAATCTCTAACTTTATCTGACTGTACAATATGTGTACCAGTTCATCTACTGTGACCAATTCGCTCATTTTGACTTTAGAACTCTTGACTGCATTGGATGAATAATCATTGTTTCTAGAGAGATATATTCTAAGAATATTTTATTGAGCATCACACTAGCATAGGCAATGGGTATGTTGCAGATATTACCATAATCTGTAATAGTGAAGTAGGATAGCGACGCATGATTTACATGTAACATCAACAAAGGCAGAAAGTATAGCCTATAGTAGAGAGATATTTCATTACACATTTTGACGAAGCTTACCTGCATCCGTGTACGTTTTCATTAATGTATGTTGGACACTGTCCTGACGACCAAATAGTTCTCGAAAAGTCGCTCTGAACTTACTGCTCATGCTATAATATACAAAAATATTTGAAGACGAGTTTGCGGACTCTAAGATAAAACTAATTCCAAAGAGAACAAGGAATGTATTTCTATACTGCCCGTACATTTCAATTCTCGGTTCTATTGTCATAGCCAAACAACTCACACAACACGGAATAAAACAGATGATAAATACTGAAGAAATTATTAAAATCATTTTGGAAACTTTCTGATCACGGCTAAGCAAATGTCCAGTTTTAACAGCAGCAGCAGACTTCCGCCATTTTGTTTTTCTATGTAAACTGACAACAAGAATTGCAGTACAAATAATGATAACTGTAAAAGCAACAAATGGGATTATAACGTTGTTGATCGGTATAGAGATTTTGATGACTTCCATTCGATTCTCTGATTGGATGATACCCAGAATTGTCTTGTTTCTTGAAGGATGAAGCACCATGCCAAATCTGTTGACGTAGTATATCGGTGAAATGGTGATGACGAGAATAACAAAGAACGAAATAACGATCATTGTTACTTTTTTCGACGTAAACAGCCTAGTCACCTGAAATAATAAAACAGTGTATGTCTTGACTAAAAAAAAAATTGTTATTTAAACATCCTAATATAATTGTAAATAGTTAAAGTAACTATTCATTTTTTAAGACATTGATACATGAATGTCCTAAGACACTGTATGAAACAAAACCAGTGTGCTTCATATTTACATCCCAGTACCTATATGACTACTTTAAATGATGTTGATAACACTGGTGATACATCTTTATTTCTATTATGAAGGCACATGTAGTCAGCATGTTGACAGAATATGCTCTGTAATACCCTGCACGTTATTAAGTTTCTACAACAATGCCTGATACGGCACAATTCCATTACGGTGTGTAGATTGTCTACTAATCATTCCAGAAGATTATGTGTAATGTATAGTATACAGGACCATTGATTAGACTGTACAGTTTTGATCAAATCGCACACCATAAGGTTCGCCAGAATCTCTGCTGGTATGCCACTATGATGTGTTCATTATTATGTAGCCATTCAGTTGACTGGATTTTATTATCTATTGGCAGTTCTATGTATATATTAGGTGACTACCAGGCCGTTTTTAGACCAAACAGATCAACAATAGATCAGATATTTATCTTACGACAGATAGCCGAAAAAATTGGGAATATAAAAGAGATCTCCATAACAATTTTGTGGATTTTGAAAAGGCTTATGATAGTGTCCATAGGAATTGTCTGGAATGCTATGCAAGAATTTGGAATACCAAGGAAGTTAATCAACATGACCAGACTATGCATGGAAGATACTTATAATATAGTAAACCAAGGAAGTTAATCAACATGACCAGACTATGCATGAAAGATACATATAGTAACATATAGGTCAGGTTTAAGAGCCATACGGCACAACTGGTCTGATCAGTGTTTTGTATATTGTGATCTTGGTGTTACGAGATAGCAGATTTGATTTTAGCAGATATTGTAGTGCATAGTATATCTTATTTCCAGAGTTGATTCTAGCTTGTATTTCTTCCCTTATTATGTTGGAGCAGTTGAAGATTGTAGCCAGGTATTTGTATGCTTCCGTTCTTTTAATGGTCATATTATCTATTTGTATGTGGCCAGAGTTTTTAGCTATTCCTTTTTTTGAAATTACCATATATTCTGTATTATCTTGGTTGATAACCAGCCCCATCTGTTAGGCTTTTTCCTTTAAGTGAGTCAATATTTCCAATGCCCTTTGTTCATTTTCCCCTATAATATCTATATCATCTGCATAACCAAGCAGCTTGGATGTTCCTCCAATATCACAATCCTCCTTACCTTCCTTACAACTTTCTCTAGAGCCAGATTGAAAAGTAGAGGCGATAGTGCATTACCCCGTTTCAAGCCAAATGTTATTTTGAAAGGGTCTGATTTCCTCTCTTTGTATGTTACTATATTATAAGTATCTTCCATGAATAGTCTGCTCATGTTGATGGACTTCCTTGGTATTCCAAATTCCTGCATATCATTCCATAGACTATTTATATGGACACTTTCATAAGCCTTTTTAAAATCCACAAAAATGTTATGGAGATCTCTTTTATATTCCCAATTTTTCTCGGCTATTTGTCGTAAGATAAATATCTGATATATTGTTGATCTGTTTTGTCTAAAACACGCCTGGTAGTCACCTAATATGTCTTCTGAATATGGTTTTCGTCTGTTTAGTAATACTACGGATAGTATCCTATATCTTGTGGACAGTAGTGACATTCCTCTACAATTTTCACTTTGGAACTTGTCTCCTTTCTTAAAGATAGGTATCAATAATGACTCTTTCCAATCATTGGGTAATTCTTCTGTCCTCCAGATTTTTATTATTAGTTCGTATAGCTTTAGATGCAATGCATGGCCACCTGCCTTTATAAATTAATCAGCAATTCCATCAGCCCCAGTTGCCTTATTGTTTTAAGTCGTGTGATTGCACATAGGATTTCTTCAAATGCATGTTCTTCAATTTGTGGTTCACATGTTAGAACCTCTTTCTGTGGGAAGGTGTTACTTGGAGCTTCACAATTTAGGAATTCAACAAAATATTCTTTCCATGTGTTGCACATTTCATCATTGGTATTTATCATATTCCCATTTTTCTTTTAAACCATATGTGTTGTGTTGGTGCCATCGTTTCATTGACTTCAGTTTTTTAAAAACTTTCTGGATTCGTTTTTCTGGTGATTAGTTTCCATATCTTTGATTATATTTCTCATATATTCTCGCTTCTGCTATAGAACTATTTTTGTAGCCCCTTTACATTCATTTCTATATTGCTCTTCCTTTTGGATGTTGTTGATGTCATTTAACCATAAATGTCTGGCATTCTTTTTCCTAATGACTGCTTCTTCACATTTTTGATTGAACCATCTGTTCTTTCTTCGCGGTTAAGACACTGATACATTCTTCTGCGGTAGATTGAATTGTATTCTTGATGTTCAACCAAGTTTGGTCAACGCTTTCCTCCACGGGTTTTGCAGATTTTCAAGTTTACATTTTATTTTATCTGTAAATTTCTCTTTGACTGTAATTTCTTGTAGTTATTTTCTCTGTTATATGTTGGGTGCAATCTTTGTAATTTAGTATATAAAGCTCTCTTAAGTTTTATTTTAAATTTTGCTCCAACGAGGACGTGGTCGCTGTGGCATTCAGCTCCTCTATAACTTCTAACTTGATGTATGTGTGATGCATTTCTGTTGTTAATTAAAATGGGATCTATTTGATTATAGGTTCTATTGTCACATGATTTCCAAGTTTGTTTGTGTATACCTTTTCTTTGTAGTCTGGTACTGCTAATCTGCAGCCCTTTGGCTTCTGCCAGGTTGATGATATATATATCATATCATTTAAAAAAGAAAATCAACGCAAGACTATCTTCTGCTAAGTATTCCGCAGATATCCTCTAAAGGTACTGGAGAGTTTTGGTCATCTTAGACCATAAATTTAGGAAGGTAAAATCCCTACTGCACCTCCCAGTGGTAGAGGATGGAGACACCACATTATGTCAAACGCAGTCCTGGGGACCGAGTATCCACTGGGATAAGTTGGTAACTCTGCAGCTGAGCAGAACAGGACACTAAATTGTCCTGACAATCGTAAATGGCTGTCAAAGGCATAGGTAAAAGACACCAATATGGATGTGGAAGGCAAGAGGAAATTACTACATGAATAATCACATATCAGACGCAGTGAACGACGTTAATGGCTGTCTTATGATATCAACGCCTGGTATGGACAGTCAGAGCTTCAAGTGACACTAGACCGTCATCCAGCTACTGATGGCAAAATCATACTAAAGATATTTAAAATAGAAAGGAATTTTCTTGAATATCAGGACAACAGTAACAATGGTTATATCAAAGAGAAAGATGATATCAAAATGTCAAATGTAAATAAAAACGAAAATTATTGTCCAAGTGGATAATTTTAAATACCCAGGGGCATGAGAATGAAATTAGAATCAAATTACCTAGAGCCTAGATAATGAAATGTTTATAATGCAAAAAGAGTCACTATCATTGGCTGTAAGAAAGAGAGTGCTGAAGTGATATAAAGAACCTGCTTTTCTGTATTGCAGTGAATATTTGAATGTAAATAAACTTAGGAAGAAATGAAAAATATACGTGAAATTAGAAAGAACTTGGAGGCAACATGGTTGTGTTTCCCGAGCCGAATGTTACAATATCCTTGGCCTGCCAGAGTAACCGTCGACGAATAGCTGAAAAAATAACACTACAACATTATATACACCAATAAGTAGGAGAAAAAACATCTTTCGTTGGACATCTGATGGGGAAAGAGGTATTTGAGAACATCGTGACAACTGGAAACATTAACAACAACAACAACAACAAAATTTTATTTTCTAAGGGTGAAGTAAGTAGTAAGTAAGTAAGTAAATCTTTATTTTCCAAGGGTTAAGAATTGGGCACGCAGGCCGTCTGACATTCTACCCTTCTTCTCTATTTCCTCTCATACATTCTTTCATTCAACATCTCGTATGTGTCACAGAATACTGGAAGGTTAACGACCCTACGATGAAACAAAACATAGATTGCCTATATACGAGTACTGAAGGTTATTGACCCAAGATCAGAGAACAGAGATCGGTGCTGTCCCGAGGTGATTACAGGTTATTGACCCTAGGTTCAAAAGAACGGAGAGCGGAGATCAAAACAGATACCACTTGCTTATTGTGAGACAGGGAGCCGGTAAACCACGATCACATCGCTTTAAACACCGAAGACGGAATCACGATCAGAGGTCTTTTGAAGTAACGGAAACGTATGTCCGTGATCCCGAGAAACGAGTGGATAATCATTGATGTCCCGAAAAGATCGTTTATCAAAGAAGATTTTCGGCATGTTGTTGTATGAAGATCAAAAGACAGGAGTAGAGAACAGGGAGCAAATTGGTGGAATATGCCAGTATAGTCATACAGAGCCAAAGTATAAATGGTCTGGATATGTAAGTCTAATTCAGTGTGCGACGAAGTCTTCCACGAGAGAAATGGTGATCTATTCTGAAGCTAATAAGAAAAGGGATTTACCATGTTCCACGTTGGTTGAAACCAACGAGCATTTGTACTGGATGTGCATATGTATTCCCGATTCAGCCGAGGATAGTGGTTATAAGGTAGTAGTGATGTTAAGTAGAACTCGAGCTTAGTATATTTGCGTGTGTGACCGTAATATCGAGTGTCGGCCGCATTTAGCTGAGAAGTAACTTAGTGGATTGAGTAAGGTGTCAGTGCACTCGATAGAATAAGTAATATCATAATAGAAGATAGGCCGTAAGGGGGGGGGGGGGGGATAACGATAGGTCTATAATAGGAGATTCTAGTGTAGGTGTTTACTGGAATTTCTGAGCTTTCCTATGACTTTGCCTTCTTTTACCTAGTCTTAAGTTATGTGAATAACTCCTATGTCTTATGTCAGAGGTCATTTCTCTGAATATATAGAAGTTAATAACTGATAATGGCCATAAGCCTACTCTCACCTCTAATGAGTCTGAGTTAGGTTGAAAGCACCTGGTATTGTCTCTTCGACAGGTTCCACTGAAAAACGCAATAGCTACACTCCTGTAAAGAAGGAAATTACCATAGTCTGGTACAGTGATAACTATCGGCAAGATTGGAGTCTTGTATCACAAATAAAGGTCAGCCAGTTCTAGAAATAACGGACACATAGAAGGCAGTCATGACAAGAGACTGACAGCAGAATAGATTTTCACACAAACATAGAACTGAAGGTAAAGATTGTTCACATGAACTCTCATCTAAATGACAAGGCTGTAACGCCAGAACATATTCTCGGAATAACAGAACATTTACTGAATTAAATGAAAGCAGTGTGTCGGTGATATAACTATAGACAGTGTTTTGATTATTCATTCATAAATAAACGATAATACATTCAAGTGACTCGGATGTGTAGACATTATCTGGACAATAATACCGTTCATTGTATTGGATATTTAACACTGAAAGACACTACCTACAAAAAACATGCAGTGGTGAAAATACTGTTTATTTCAAGAGTTTTCAAGGAAATATTGTAAAGACATCAACATCATTCAGAGAGACACTACACTGGGTGAACGTATTCCAGTTCTGTGCTGTGGTGATAATATATGGCCGTTGCGTGATGAGAACTGTGATGTGGATCTTAGACTGTCAATCTTGTCTCACTTAAACGATAGTACACACCACAGACGACTTTACACCTTCACTATACACACACATGACAACTTTTACTCATTAAATAATTTTAGTATTTATTGGAGGACATTGTTGTGTGGGTATGTTCTGGGGGAATGTGAAGAGAGGTATGATCTTGTGGCAATAGAGAGAGAGATAGTGAGAAAAAGACTGGAAAGGGGGTGTGTAGACAAAGGTCCGGCAATAGACCCAAAACTGGAAAAAGGGAAGTTTGAAGTGTTCTTGTTGATTCTACTGTCCCCCAGATACGACAAGCGACAGTATGAAGCAATTCTTTGACAACAAAAGAACAATAAGCATTAAAACGCATGAAAATAATCAATAATACATGACTCGTTGAGGCAACGAACACTAATAGAAAGGTCAATATAGAAACAGAGGGACATATATTTATGCTTCATAGATTATACTAAGGCATTTGATAAAGTAAAACATGATGAGCTGATTAACATTTTGGAAGATGTCAACATTGATGGGAAAGATTTAAGATTAATAAAGAATATATACTGGAACCAAGTAGTAGCAATTAAAATGGGAAATAAAGAGGGTAGTTACGAACAGATAAAGCTAGGAGTATGACAGGGGTGTGTCTTGTCACCCGAACTCTTCTCCCTGTATAGCGAAGTAATAATGAGAGAGATCAAAGAGAAGCCAGGAATACTAATCGGAGGATATAATATAAATAATATACGCTACGCAGATGACACAGTATTTGTGGCGAATATTGCAACAGACCTACAACAATTATTGGACATTGTAGTATCAGAGAGTGCACAGAAAGGACTTCTTGAATATCAAGAAAACAGTATCAAAGGTGATATCAAAGTAAATGGGGACACCAAAATGTGACATAGAAATAGAAGGGGAACCAAGTTGATAATTTTAAATACCTAGGGGCACTTATAACATCGGATGGAAGATGTACAACAGAGATTAAGAGCAGAATAGGGCAGGCAAAAGCCGCATTTCAGAAAATAAAGAGTATCTTATGCAATAAGTCGCAATCAATGAATGTAAGAAAGAGAGTACTAAATTGCTATACAGAACCAGTTTTACTATATGGCAGCGAATCTTGGAATTTATATGAACAAATTAGGAAGAACATAGAAGCAACAGAGATGTGGTTTTTAAGACGAATGTTGCGAATTCCTTGGACTGCCAGAGTAACTAACAATGATTGCCTGAAAGAGGCTAATGAAATTAGAACACTATATACAAAAACTAGATGACCCGGCCCGGCTTCGCCCCTTCCCTGGCGGGTCTCTATCTATCTATCTATCTATCTATCTATCTATCTATCTATCTATCTATCTATCTATCTATCTATCTATCTATCTATCTATCTATCTATCTATCTATCTATCTATCTATCTATCTGTCTATCTGTCTGTCTGTCTGTCTGTCTGTCTGTCTGACTCGGCCCGGCTTCACCCAGTCCCTGGTGGGGAGCATCTCATTTAATTCATATAAGTAGTCTTATAAGCTCCCGTTCCCGACTATCTGTCTGTCTCTCTATCTGTCTGTCTGTCTATCTGTCTGTCCGACAAGGCCCGACTTCACCCAGTCCCTGGTGAGGAGCATCTCATTTAATTCGTATAAGTAGTCATGTAAGCTTCCGTTCCCGACTGTCTGTCTGTCTGTCTGTCTGTCTGTCTGTCTGTCTGTCAGTCAGTCTGACCCGGCCCGGCTTCGCCCAGCCTCTGGTGGGGAGCATCTCATTTAATTCATATAAGTAGTCATATAAGCTCCCGTTCCCGACTATCTGTCTGTCTGTCTGTCTATCTATCTGACCCGGCGCGGCTTCGCCCAGCTCCTGCCGGGGAGCGTCTCATTAAATTCAGATAACAAAAAAAAAAAAAAAATAACTTAAGAATGTCCTTCCACACACACTATCCATTATTTTTAATGAAAACTGTTTTTAATCACCTACATGACTATAGATAACTTCTTTAAACATAAAAAGATGAGTTAGAAAATTTTCACTATTTAAATAGATGCTTTTTTTATGAAAACTTTGAAAATGCCTTAAAGATTATATCATTATTTAGTATAATGCATGTCATCATCATCATCATCATCATCATCATCATCATCATCATCATCATCATCATCAGCATCATCATCATCATCATCATCATCATCATCATCTTCCACTTCTGCCGTCAAGCGGCGTGGGGAGGAATAGTTTGCGTTCCAGCGCCCGGTGGACGGCACTGGACAGTGTCATTCCGTGTGGTTGTACAATGTCTCTGATGTCGTCAATCCACTTTCTTCTTTGACGTCCTCGTGGTCTCGTCGCAGATGATCTTTGATGTAAGGCCAGTGATGGTAGTTGCTAATGATGCATTCTAACGACATGGCCAAACCACTTGATCTTCTGTCTTTCAATAAATGTGGCACAAGGTGGTGATCCCACAGTCTGTCTGATAGTAGCATTTCTTACTCGGTCTCGGATTGTTAAGTTGGCAGCTCTCCTCAGGCATCTCATTTCGCAGGTGTTGATTTTGCGAAGGTGTAATTTGGATAAAGTCCAGGTTTGAGATTGGTAGCATAGGGTTTGTGTGAATATGCTGTTTATTATCTGTCGTTTTGCGGACATGGGTATGTTTGGATGTTTCAGTAAGGGTGATAGTTGATATGTAAGTACACTAGCTTTTTGACATCTGATTTCAATTTCTCTGTCCAATCTGCCATCTTCTGTGATCATACTTCCAAGGTATTTGAATTCTTTAACTTGTTTCAGAGGTGTGTTGTTTATCTGCATACTTAGTGGGCCTATTGTATCTGCTGCAGGTTGAACTCATATTAGTAATATGATTTTGTAGTCTGCCCTCATCGCTGTAAAACAGGCACTGATCGTCTGCAAATAGAAGTTCATGTATTCCCTGTGGGTCAGTTGTTTCATCTGGAGTAAAGCGTTCTAAATTTTCTGAATCTGTTCTGTCGAGGCTTGCTTCTTTGGAAATTCTGTCCATGTAGATATTGAATAGCAGGGGAGAGAGCACACATCCCTGCCTCACTCCTGTATTGACTGTGAACATATCTGATATACCTTCTTGTGTTCTTACCGCACTTTGGCTCGAGTGGTACATGGCTATGATGTTTTCTAGCAGTTGCCCTTCTATCCCATAGTCTTTAAGGATGGTACATAATTGTATCTGTCTACTCTATCGAAAGCCTTTTCCTGATCTACAAACACAATATTCTGCTGGTCACTATATTCGATAGTTTTTTCACAAATTTGTCTAAGTGTAAATAATGCATCAGTGCAACTTTTATCTTTCCGAAAACCGAATTGTGCTTTGCTAACTGTTGTTCAACTATTCGTCTAGCTCTTTGTTCCAAAAGTTTTGCATACATTTTTCCTATATGGCTCACGAGTGATATATCTCTGTATGTTTCACACCCTCTCATATTGCATTTCTTTTTCCATATTGGTACTATTATTGCCTGTTGCCAATCATCTGGGACTTTTCTTTCTTCCCATGCTATATTAAAAAGTCTTGTTAGCCATTTAACAACTGTTTCCCCACAGGCCTGAATAGCTTCTGTGGTTATTCCATCTGGACCTGCTGATTTATTTTTAGGACTTTTCTGTATAACTGCTTTGACTTCTGCAGGTATGAAATTTGGTTCTTGCTGTCCCTGGCATTTAAGCACAAAAGTGAGGTTTTCTATGTTATGTGTGGGGTTAAGTAGTTTTTGAAAGTATTCTGCCCACCTTGCTAGTCTTTGTTGTGGATTAAATGTCGGTATACCCCTTTTGCTGTTTATGATGTAACATACATCTCTGTTTCTCATTGTGATGACACGTTTAAAAATTTCTCTTGGGCAGTCTTTGCTAAGGGTCGCCATCTGTTCACCGTATATTCTCCAGGATTCATCTCTAGATGCTCTAATTGTTAGTTTGGCATTACGTCGTGCTATTCTATAAGTAATATAGTCCTGTTCATATTTAGTTGTGATCCACTTTTTGAATGCTACCTTCCTTTTGAATATGCTATCTTTAACTTCGTTGTTCCACCAGGCTGTTCTTAATCTTTTGTCCTGCCCTACTTTCTTTGTTCCACATTTATTTTTCAGTGTGTCTAGCATGGCAGCCTTGAAACATGTCCATTCCTTATCTACGCTTGAGTGGTCATCACGGATTTCTTATGTAGGTTTTGGATTTCTTGATTGAATTCGTCTTTAACCGTATTTTCCTGCAGCCTCCTATAATTGATGACATGTGTTGTTACCTCTTTGTTTCTTATGTTCCTGTGTGGTGAAATCTTTTTTATTATGACTGGTTTGTGATCAGTATCAACATCTGTATTTGGGAGTGCTCTTGAATCTAATAGTAGCCTTCTGTCTGATTTCCTAATTAGAGTAAAGTCAATTTGAGATGCTTGGTCTATGTCATTCCATTTATACCAGGTTTTGGTGTAGCTACTACGATGTTGACAAAAACTATTTGCTATTGTTAGTCCATGCTCCGAACATATGTTGAGTAGACGTTGACCATTGCTGTTATAATCAGTCTCTGTGTCGCTGAATGGCCCCATGCAATCCTCCTACGGTGTTCTTCGTGTGCCTATTCGTCCGTTAAAATCACCCATCACAAATAGTTCATTTGACTCCTTGACATTATTTAACGTGTCTGCAAGTTTATCAAAATATTCGTCTTTGTCTTCGTCGCTGTAAGTGTCATAACATGGGGCGTATGTTTGTATAAAAGTTGCATATGCCTGTATGTTTGTATAAAAGTTGCATATGCCTGTTTGTTTGTATAAAAGTTGCATATGCTTGTAAATAACTGTAGACAAAGAGTTTATAAACCTTTGAAAACAATGCAACAATCTATATATAAAATATATAGCAATGCTATTAAAAGGTATGCCCCTTGAAATAACTTTTTTTTTTAAAGTTAAATCCCCTCGCTATATATAAATGATAATGTAAATTAAAATATTAAATTTTAGTAAGTAAATAGCTTATTGTACACTAACAAACTATGACAGTTCGCTGCACGGGAATGAAAAGAAAACATGTAGAAAATGTCACCTCAATCGGATGGAACGTTATCGAACGCATCAAATACATCCCTACATACATTGTCTTATATATATATATATATATATATATATATATATATATATATATATATATATATATATATATATATATAACAAAGAGACAAACAGCTTTCTTTGGTCATGTGATGAGAAGAGGCGCATTGGAGAACATCGTGACAACTGGAGAGATCGAGGGGAAGAGAGGCGGGGGCAGACCAAGAGAAATGATGCTGGACGGATTGAGACGGTGGCATGGAGGAATATCATAAGCAGAGTTGATCCAGCACATCAAAGACCGAGATCTGTGGAGAGCCATGAACGGCTTCAACAGCCGGCACGGCACTTGATGATGACGTTGAGGCAATGTTTAACATGTGCATCATGAATACCCAAGGTGGGTGTTACGTGCCAAACATATGTTGTTGTTGTTGTTGTTGTTGTTGTTGTTGTTGTTGTTGTTGTTGTTTGTTGTTGTTGTTGTTGTTGGCTAGTTGTCGTTCGAGATAATTCACCATTATTATTGTCTTTGTTGCTGTTTTATTTTTAAGCGGGCATGTAGTCTGTCCTTAGGTAGTGTTCAAACAGGTTGCAACTGTATGTATAATGATTGGTGGTGTCTTTGATTTCTTGTGGAAGATTGTTCCACGACTGAGTGGCAGAGTATGCTAGGCTTGTTTTAAATAAGTCTATCCTAGGTTTAGGGACATGGAGTATATTTAGTCGTTCGCTATGTCTTGCATTATATTTAAACAATGGGCAAAGGTAGCTTGAGGCATTTTGAAATAGGATTTTGTGAATTAGTTTAGCCTAATTAAAAAGTTGGCGTTTGTGGAGTGGCAGTAACTGAAGACGTTTATGTAGGTTAGAATTGTCTTTAAGCTTATCACCATTGATTAGAATCACTGCCCTTTTCTGGAATGACTAAAGGTGTTTTATTATTGATTTGGAGCATCCATCCCAGATTGTGGAGGAATAATCAATATGTGTTTGTATGTGGGAAGTATAGAATATCTTTCTTGTGTTTTCGTCGAGGAAATTTAAGGTTAAGATTTGGGCACGCAGGCCCGTCTTACATTCTGCCCTTCTATCACTCTCTTTCATACATTATATCATTCACCCATCATTCAAGGGGGAGAGAAAGAAATGATGCTGGATGGTTTCAGACGGTGGCATGGAGGAATATCATCAACACAGAGATGGCAACGCCTACGCCAGCTGGCAGGGCATTTGACTATACAACTAAGTAGAAAATAAAAAATAACAAAAATAGCCGTGTAAAATATCAACCGATTAACTGACACATTAGCAAATTATGCAAAAAGGAAAGAAGAAACGTGGCGTCAAAACAATTGCAGGAAATTCAAAACCATCATAACATTCGGAATACCAAATGGATGCACAATAGAATCCGTAGCATTGAAAACGGACAGAAAAAAAAAACCACAGACTGTGGAAAGTCGATTTCTGAGAGAAATGCAAAAAGACAGAATACGGACAGAAAAACAAATCTATATATATATATATATATATATATATATATATATATATATATATATATATATATATATATATATATACGTTGCTCATACCTAATCTATGGTCGACGTAGAAGTCTGCATTTATTTTTATTTTTTTGTGTGCTAATTGCAGGGCATTCGAAATCTCCTGTTATTGAGGATATAGTGAATTTGGTTTCTGATCTTATTGTAAGGACTCTTCCATGTCCATAATCTCCTTTGATGTTCTTGATACCAGGTGTTTCCAATAACCAAATCATGCTCTTTTGCCCAATGTACAACTCTGTAACCTCTTTTAATTCACACTCATCTACTGTGCATCCATCGTTTTGAATTTCAACTTTAGCATTCACGTCACCCATTCTGACATTTAATTATGTGTATTTGGTGATACAATAAAGTTCATTAAAAGACCTTTGTCTATTGCTCTTCAGAAACGAAAACACCCGAATAAATTGTTAAGTGGGCCGGACAGAACTACATAGATGTTTAAAAGCATGCATCTCTCCCATTGCAACATAGGCTTGTGAGACCTAGACACTTTCTAAACAAGCTGAACAGAGCATATGTTCCTTTACAAGTAAATTGCATAGATTTGTTCTAAGAATATCTTAAATACAGACCATAACAAATGCATCCATTCACAAGAATTAAATATTGAAGAAGGTTGGCTACTAAAGACGATAAAACATTGATAATTGAAATAGTTTGGTCACTTGAAACGTTTAGAATGTTTGTAGAGAACAATCATGAAAGGTGCATGATGTAGACGATGTTCCTCAAATGGGTTTATCTGACAAGGGACACCTTGCTTATGACCGAGCCGTTTCCAGATGGTTGTTATGTGAGCGCAATTCTGCAAGGGACATGCTACTGAATGAATGGATGAATTTGCAATTCCTGAAGGCATTATCCACATCACTATAAAATCCAAATACGTCATCGAAACTGTTCTAACCGCTTTCTGTTGCTTATTCATACTCGTGAATGATGTTGCGATCACCTAACTTCACAAGTAATATTCCGTCTCACACAGTCCAATCTCCTTTTTATGGATTTTGTTCTCTCCAGATCCATAATTTCTACGCCTCGCTGCTGTTTCTCTCCAGCAGAATGGGTTGTTATATTCCCGGGATTTTATCATGCCCGTTCCTTTCCATCCGGGCTCACTTATACCTACAATATTAATATGCTTTCGTCTTATTTCTAGTTTGATATATTTGCCATCCCCACTCTTGGTATGAATGTTCCACGTTTCCATGTTAAGGTACGCAATTTTTTTTTTCTCACTCAGTCGTTTGCTGACAGTATGAGGTCAACTAACGCACATGACTATCAATACTGGGCGAGGCTGTGGTAAAGAAGTTAATTTGCCATAAGTTTCCTTCTTTGAGGTTTCCATACTGGCTGAAGGCTGACCCATTGTCTTAATAAAGGAATAATCTGCCTACCGTAGTGTAACTGCATTCTATAAGTAAGAAATATATGTCGGCTGATCCTCAACTCCATCCACAATCTATATCATGGCTTCACGTAACCCTGAACTGGGGTAAACGGGTACTCCACCTTGCCCAAGGATGCTCCGTGGGCTAGCGGAGGGAAGGGGGCATGTTACTTATCCTTTGATTTATGCTACTCCTATCCCGCTATCATGATAGCTATTAAAACCTAAGAATTATGAAAGAAACAAGGAAGGTTAATTTCAGGTGAGTCTATGAAGCCTTCGCTAGTAACTGGAACGTATGCGCATTTAGCTTATTTAGTTAGTAATAACGATTTTTGTACGTTTAACCACATGTAACTATCATAATGCAACCGTGAAGGTATTAGAAGATGAGATTCTTCCGACAAGAGATACCATATTTTGATATAACTTTTCTTTGAACGGTATTCAGTATGAATGTTTACGTTTGTACGATACATAATAACTCACTAACCTTCAGGGGTATGGCTATACACAGGCACCTCTCTAGTGTGATGAAGGCTGTCAGAAAGCTACTGACGCGTGTGAAGATGACGTGGGGCCAGCCAGCTATTAGATACACCATCACTTCTGCATCAAATGGAAGATCCGCGTCTTGGATCGTAGGCACCATGAATAGATTAAGCAAAATCATTGTCACAAGACACCCAAGGTCAGATATAGCAAGGCCTGGAATAATATTGATACATATTATGTACCCACACATCGGCATATGTCATTTTAATAAACATGACACCACAGTAAATGTGTACGATCTAAATGCATATATGCTAGAAAATAATGTAAACAATATAATAATTTATGCTAACAATATTAGGAAAAAAATACAACTCGAACACTATAGGAGAAGAACAATGTGGGTGTGTAGAAGGCATGGGTACAGTAAATGATGTGTATATAC
Organism: Cepaea hortensis; assembly: GCA_963921405.1. NCBI lineage: Eukaryota > Metazoa > Mollusca > Gastropoda > Stylommatophora > Helicidae > Cepaea > Cepaea hortensis. The sequence goes on from OY992881.1 coordinate 110,715,393, forward strand.
TGAGAACAGTAACTGATCGTTCGGGACGCAGAGGTGTTTCCAAGGCACCAGGGCTGGCTTCTATATTGACCAAGACCTATTGACGTGTCCTCACCGAGCGTCCTGGGCAACAGGTCCCTTTGTGGTCCTGGCTAAAGTCAGTAGGATCACCGATTCCTCCGAAGTCGGAGAGTGTCTGCCTGCACGGCGAGGACCACCAGTCTGCACACCAATAAGCCAGACATGGGACAGTGGATACTCACGCAATCCTCGCTGGCTGATGAGGATGGGGACGGAGCGCTTATAAGAATGTCCCGAATGCTGTGATGTCGGTTCCTAAATCAATCAATCAATCAATCAATCAATCCTCGGGTCTTGTATAACATCACACTGATGTTGGACAACAGGATGTCTTCATCCGATATACAGGACTTCCCGCTGGAGTTCATAGCCAGCGTACACAAGCAATCAAGCAAGCAAGCAAGCAATTGAACGTTCTATTGAAGTAAACACAGATCTATATCTTTGCTTTATTGACTACACAAAGGCTTTCGATAAAGTGAGGCATGTCGACATGATAAGGATGCTTGAAGATCTACAAATTGATGGAAAAGACCTTAGACTTGTAAGAAAACATATACTGGAAACATCAAGCTGCTATCAGAATTGATAATGATGTAGGTCAATATCAGCCAATTAAAAGAGGTGTGAGATAGGGATGTGTATTGTCTCGAGATCTTTTTTCCCTGTACAGTGAAAATATTTTCAGAAATATATAAGGTATGGTAGGAATCAACATTGGGGGAAGATACATCAATAACATTAGATATGCAGATGATACAGTCTTGATTGCAGACAATGGAAAGGACCTGCAACATTTAGTAAAAGCGGTTGTTGCACACAGTGAACAACTAGGGTTAGAATTGAATTGTAAGAAGACACAGATTATGGTGGTCATTGGGAAGAAGGAAATATCACAATGTGATATACGAGTAATGGAACGAGGAAAATGCAGAGAATACCGTGGACAGGCAGAAAAACCAATGAACAAGTCCTTCAAGAAACAAATGAAGATCGTACACTTATTAGAGAAATTAGAAGTAGACCGTCAAAATTGTTTGGGCATGTTATGAGAAGAAATGACTTGGAGAACTTGGTGACAACTGGCAAGATCGAAGGGAAGAGACCAAGGGGAAAACCGAGAAGTAAATGCCTGGATGGCTTGGCTTCGTGGCATGGTAGAGACAGGAACACGGAGCTGATCCACGACTCTGGTGATCGAGTAAGATGGCAAAACATGACCGCCGACGCGTATCGGCACGGCACATGATGGATGGATGGATCAATATTAAACCTGCCTAATTTCGTTTAACTGGAGCCAAAAACTTCAACCAAGAGAGGAAGTTTAATAAACATTATGTCCTCCGTTTTAGTATATTGCCCGCTCCAGGAGTGAAACAAATATATTGTGATTATTAAACAACTCAAATGAATTTTAAAATATAGTCATTATGCGTATGCTTGTCTTTACTAATTATTTAGATACTTCTTCAGTGTACAGTAAAACCTCGGTTGTCGTAGATAATCCCTCCGAAAACAATGGGCGAAATCCGAAACTGATGAAAACTGTGGAATTATTTCCATATGAATAAATGTAAATCAAATTAATTCCTTCTTGTCACTCCAAATACATACCAAAACACATTTTATAGAGAATAAATATAGTGTTTTAATATTATTTGTTAGACCTGTCCGAACTCGCACCTTCGCCGTGCCTTGTAACACTGTGTATTCCACTCCGGCCCTTGAATTTTTCAAACCACCCTCTGCAGGCCTTTAAATTACTAAGTACACTAGCACTCACACCATGCCTTTTCTTAATGCGATCATCATACAACAGTCTGGCTTTTTCACACAGTATTGCCTCCGAAACATGATCGCCAACTAACTGTTTTTGATTTATCCAAATTAATAATAAATATTCGACATCTTAAATTGTTTGCAATCTCTGTTAATTTAGCACATTCACGCTTTTCTCTACATTAGCCTCCATTATTGGGTCCTTTTTTTTTCTCGCCAGAATGGAACTTATCGTGGATAGCGACATCTCGTACTTACGGCTGATACCAGCAATATTAATGCCGATCTCGTAGTTTTACTGGATTTCCTTCGTCAATTCGATCGTGTTCCTAGCCTGCTTCTTTGAAGGGCTGCTGGCTCTGGCACCTTTCTTTTGTCCCATGATAGATCTTACAGGAAAGGGTTATCTTATAAGCAAGCGATGCTCATACAACGAGAAACAACGCTAAACTGAGCATAAGAACGTGTTGGAGGGACCCTTTCTTGTCGCAACATTATTAGCGCGGTCTCGGGGTCACGTCGGCGAGATCCATGGCAACCGACGAAAACTGAGATAAATTTTCCGCGGAAAGAAATCGACAAAAACCGAAATCGACGAAAACTGAAGGCAACAAAAACCGAGGTTCTACTACACTCGACATGCGCATATACTTCGCTAACGTAATAACATACCAAATAGCGTGACGTTCACGGGATCCTTGAACCCTTGTTTTGTAAAACATTTTAGATTGATAATGTTGGTTATGGTCCCAAAGATGGCAATGGTCTGACATACACATCCGCAGATCCACTGAAACATCAACAATGCGCCATCACTGATAAGTTTGTCCATATCGGCCAGACGCTGCTGTATAATCATGTTCATGTTTCTTTGAGTGATGTCCATGGCCACGGGTGTGAACCTAAGGTAAACACAGTGTTATGGATAGCACATTCTGAATGGTTCTCGCGTGGTAATCGTAGCTATCTAAACACACTTAATGTGTCGACTATAGGTAATTATATGACAATTAAGAATCAAGTAAATATATTAAATACATGCCGCTTGCTGACTAGCTGTTACTGGGGCGAGTACATCTGAAAAATAAAATAAATTTAAAATGTAACTTATTTTAACTGTTATTATAGAGTGCGTATGGCTAAATCATTAAAATCACTGTGAATTGCATACATATTTGTATGTCAATTATTGTTACATTGGCGTTTAATTACTTGAACAAAAGCCTTGCCCACTGGATGTTTCTTGTCCTCTCCTGAGCGCTATATTTCTGTGACGAAACGCGTTTATCTGTCTTGGGTCGTAGAGATCCCGCACTATTTTGGCGCGTCATCGGGGGACTTTCCCAGCTAAAAATAGACCGAGGGAAGCCGATAGAGGAATTACTATCTAGAATCTTCTCGAAACACCGGAATTTGAGGGACCCGTGAGGCTGGGTATCGCACTAAATTCTCGTGCAGAGAGATCTAGAAATTCTAGGCGGGGAATGGCGGTTTCCCGAGAAAGTGTCTTTTCTCAAGAAGCACTAGCTTCCCGTGCGCATTGAGTTAGCACGAGTGGGGAAATTGGCTTAACCTTTCATTCACTTCCACTGTACTCGGAGAGAGCAGACGCAGGCCTTGTGAGCCAATTTTGTGTGGCGTCTCACCTCAACCATGATTCGGCTGACTGTTATGGAAAGGAAGCTGAGAAGCTCTTGAACAGTTCTGAAGCTGACTGGAAATCTGGTTTTCGACATTCAGGTACATATTTGTTTAAATCATTTAACTTTGTGAGTGTGTACCAAACGCCATTGTTCTAACCTCATTACCTATGCGGATGTCCTTGCATACTAATTAGCAAACCGATCGATAACGCAGTTGACGTCTAATCGTGTGTTTGTTTACTGTATGTTCGCGAATCAGCTGTTGGGAACGCAGGAATGCGATGTGGGCTATATGGATGTAAATTATATTTACCATATATTGCAAATCGTTGCATCTATTAGATTGCTGTGTTAGAATAAAACATAGTTACTTGTACCTGATAGAAACTTAGATTTATGTCAGTCAGTTGCTGAAGCCAGGAGAATAGTTAGAAAACCAGGTAAGTTGGTAGGTGGAGATTCAGACTAAATTGTGCTTAGTTACTAAGTAAAGGAAGAACTTAGTTCTGTGCCACCAGGAATGAGGTAACTATTGTGTAGTAACTTAATAGTGAATTCATTGTGTGGAACACGGGATTTCTGTGGTAAGGTAAGTCGGCTTTGGTGATATATATATATATACATATGATGTGACATTGTGTATATATATTAGGTCATGGCATGTGATACTTCCTGGAGTAATTCCGAACGCCGAATAGGTCGACGCGTGATAACAATGCGTGCCGTCGCGATATACTTATGCGTTCTGAACTCTTCTGAGCTATCTTGTACTTTCATACTGGCGCTAGTGCGAGTAAATGCTAAGGTGCTGGAAGTATGGAAGGATGCAAGGAGGCTGTATGAGACAGGGGACATATAGGATATGGGGGATGTGAAAGCAAGTTGTGAAAGTATAGGTTGGTAGACCAGACCAACGATGAAGTTCGGTCCCGGCCAAAGGCTAAACCACTTGGGAGGGCGGAACTGGAACATCACCCTTGGAACATGTGGGGAACATGTATTCGCAAGAAGGCTTCTTGACTCTAAGGCGGAGTCTGATAAGAAGAGTTTGCTATGGCGTGGGCAGGTGGTCCCACCAGCAAACAGGCTTGTGTACATATTGGTTGTGATCCTGTACTATTCCTATATCCCGAGGGATGGTATATTGATCAAGATTATGTTTCTTAATGAACATTGATGATGATAGGACCGAGTCCAGGGACTCTTTACCTTATTGTTTAGTTCGGTTAAATTAGAACTATGATAACAGCCTACTGCCTACTATCACTACTGACGTTAGCGACGACTGGTAGATGATTAGGGATAGGTGAGACCTACGATCAGACTCGTCATTCTGATTTCTTGCTCTGTTTGACGGGCTGTTCTGTGAGGCCAGCTGACATTCCTGAACCCATGCTTTACTACTCTCCATGTAGAGATAATGCTTTGGTTATATGAATAACTAACTAGTATGACTGAGGGTTGAGTAGTCATTGGTAGGATGCATGTGGACTAATGTTTGGGCCAGTATACTCTCACCGGTCACTCTTCCTTTTCAGGAGTTTGCCTGTTGAGGAACCAGTCAACTATAATTGTCGTTGGCAGGAAACCACTTCGTGTGACACAGCGAATGGTTCAATTCTTTACTTATCACGCCCGACTCAACCACACCATGTACCCAATGTGATTCACCATGCGTGAAGGTTGCATCAAGTAATCCAGGTGCCCTGAAGGTGCACGTGTGGGACGTGATGGTTTGTGATGTTTTTCTACAGTAGAAGATATTCTATTTCAGCCAGGAACATTTCAGCAATTTGTGCAATCATGCTCAAAGAAAAGAAACACCTGACCGTATAGCATTACGGTGGTTCCGCCTCAACGTGGAAAAATAAGATTTAGACACTTGAATGGTTCTTATGACAGCCATAGTGGCAGGTCGTGAGAAGAACTACACCAGCTATTCATTGTAACTTGTGACAAGTGTTACCAGGTGGAAGGGACAATTGTTTGTAGTCCGACCTGAATTGTTTTCCGTGAAATAGATGTCTGATTCTAATAATGTACTGACCCAGTATGAAGATTATGAACTGTGTTCGAGTAGGACTCAGTGACATTTCAGTTGCCATATCTGATTCTTCAAGCAGTGTTACTGTGAGGGACCATTGAATTGGTCATTGACATATTCTTCAAGCAGTGTTACTGTGAGGGACCATTGAATTGGTCATTGACATATTCTCCACGCAGTGTTACTGTGAGGGACCATTGAATTGGTCATTGACATATTCTCCACGCAGTGTTACTGTAAGGGACCATTGAATTGGTCATTGACATATTCTTCAAGCAGTGTTACTGTGCTATGATTGATGGACCATTAGATTGATCAGTGACTACTTAGGTTCATCGAAGTCACGAATACTTTGAGTCAAGTCCAGGAGAATTGTCTCCCAACCAGTGTTGTTACAGAACTGTGTATGAACAGTGACTCCGTGGGAGTGATACCGATGCAGTTGGTCCAGTTGAGTGAGGTCCAGCAGTGACTCTATTGTTGTGGATCCACTCTCTGGAGACGGAGTGGTCTCCAAGGTTCTAGTCATCTCACTGGAAGGAAGCCGGGTGAGTGGCGGACCGACTGGACGGGACATCTGCATCCAATCTACTTCTCACCTGAGGATGACAAGTATATCTCTGATTCTGTCTCTACTCTATCTTCTATTTGTGTAAATAGATTATTCTATCAGGATGTTCATTTCAGTTCTATATTCTCAAGGGTAGAATAAACTTTATGTAAGTTGACTTGCTCTTTGTATAATGATTGAGTGTGGTCTCGGACGATGCCTAAGTGTTCATTGTTCCACAGGGGTATATAGTTAGTGGGGGTCTAGAATCTGGAGGGGCTTGTAGACATAATTAACTAATATGAGATCAACCACAGAGTAAAAATGTGTATCTGCCTGACCAACCCCTGGGGCTAGAATACACGGGAGTGCCAGAGACACCTCGGGTGTGGTTCACTCTCACTACCCAAGGTGAACTCGTTACAATTTCTAACAAACAAACCGCACACAAATTCGTAAATCAAACGTTCGAACATGTAAACACATGCTGTACCGACTTATTAATGCTGTGCAATACTGTCGGGACCTATGTTTATTACAAGATAATTTTCGCATCTCACTCCATTTGTATAATAGGTTCATATAATGAGACTATGTATATTAATTACATGACGCATTAGCTTCTCACCTGTGATTTATTTTATAAGTGACCTCTAAGAAATTTTGACCATCTGTTTCGAGAGACTGTCGTGTAAACTACGGTGTAAGTCTACATATGCCAACCCATGCATCTGAAAATAATGCATTGCACTTTAACCTAAATGCAGGGGAAGCTGGACGCTGGCAAGTGACTAATCATTTTGTTGTTATTTTTCCTGAGGTATTACTTCCAATGCATATTGATATTCCCATAAACAGTACAATTTTCTACAGTAGATGATGCACAGATAATTGTATCACAGTGTACCAATTCTGTCGTGCAAGCGATGATCTAGATGTGTGTTTATATCAGAATTACACATTCCGTAATTACGCTGTATGTAACCTTCCTAATTTCTAAATGTGGCTTTTTTGGTCTGCGCTTTGCATATTCCAGATGACAACGGATTATTAATTTGTAACTTGGGCACGGGTTCAGGATTTGCTCGCCATTGTTCTAGAATTCATGACGTCAGATTCGCTACACGAATCATTCTGGTGAGTATGTAATCCATAATTGTTCAAATTATATGTAAATAAAGTCCAGATCATGAAATGAACCCCGTGTAACATCTAAGCCATTTCCAGTATACTTTCTATTCTATAAATTGGAAGACTGAATCAGCTATAGCATCAGTTGGTAAGGAAGAGTCTTGTGTTCTTGGATTTATGGATTTCGAAATATGCTTAACATTAGGTAACAAAAGCCACACTGTGTCCACATAGGTATAGGCATAGGTATAGATCCCGTGTGTTGCCGGGGCCCATAAGGGAAGCAAAGAATAGCAACACCGCAGCCTACCACGCATGTCGTAAGAGGCGACTAAGGAGGCTTGATGGTTCCGTCGCCCTGCTACTGAGTGAGTGCGTGGCGCGACACTGTGAGCTGTGAGTTTCGTGTGAAATGCTTTTGAATCTGCCCAAGGTCTTTTGGAACATGACTGCATGTTCGGAGCGATGGCAGATGGCTATGTCCCAGAGTTGACCGGTTTTTGCCTTATGCAGAAATGCGTGGCTGCTGGGCTTCTGGTTGACTGCCACTGCCATTGACGATGAACTGTATTTCGTGGAATGTGTGGGTGAACATCTAGGAAACATCCAGATGGGAAAATGACTGCCGATTCCATCAGAAATGAACTGGGTGCTTTGTGGGGGACTATTGTGTTGACATTCTGGTGGCGGCATTATGCACAGTGTATCTGTGCGGGCTGTTATTTGTCGAGACTCCTGTCTTTTCCACTTTTCACATTGGGCAGTGGGGAGCATTTTGTGTGATATTCACTGGCACAGGAATGGAGCATAATGGGGACGACCCGTTGCTGTGAAGTTGGAACTGCGACTAACTAACTAACTAAGGTATAGGCAACAAACACGTCGGGGACTTAAGGACCAAAAGTCTGTCAATCTGTTACACCTGACGAACCAAATTCCACACAGTGCGACTTAAGGAACAAAACCATACTCACGACTGAAGTGACAAGCGTCAAGCACATGTGACTACACTACCATCACAGCGCTTTGAAAGAGACCGAGTCTCATAAATCTGTTCACTCAAAACTCTCCCAGTGGAGATTTCCATGACGCAGCCCTTTTACGTCTGGCCGGATCAACAGATTAACATTGTTTTCTGAAAAGTAAAAGGACAAGTAAAGACACCAAAATAATATGCAGGAACATACAAATTCAAGCAAACCATAAGCTGCAATCAAGAACAAAGTCATTTAAAATGATACAAAAAATGAACACGTTAATTTAAAAAGCACCAATTTTTTTTTCTAAACAGACCAAGTCAGAAGGACAATGGTCATAGCGATAACACAAGGCTAACTTGCTTACATAATCTGTCACACAATATTCACAAATAAATAGTAGTAACAATTGGCAACACTCGTTATTCAAACGAATGTGAAACATGGACAATTATGTCGCACACACTAAAGCAGATAATCGAGAACTTTTTTGTATGTAAACCATGGACAATTAGTTAACAAAAACTAAATCAGAGAATCGATAACTTGTTTTTAACCTATATGTTACAGGTTAATTCATAAATTAGGATGAATCAAGGCAACCTACTACTAACATTTGACAAGACATTAACATTTTATGATTACTGATTCATAGAGAATGTCATTTTCTGGAAACTAAACTACATTCACTAAGTTAAACTTCACGTTGGTCTCGAAAGAACAGCCATGGACACCATTATTCTTGGAAGCACCACATCTTGCCAACACCACGGAGCCACATGGCATTAAAAACAACGCGCGCATATACATGCATTGGGCAGAAGGATTGTCGAAATCGAGAATCTCTCTGCTCAGGTATAATGAGAGCGTGGTTCTGCGAAGGGCTTGCTACCTGAGGGGCTATAATTGCTCTGATATTGTTGTCAGTAGACCTAATTTAAATTGCACGTGTATGACTGCCAAAGTCATCATCATCATCTTCCACTTTTGTTGTCAAGCGACGTGGGGAGGAAGAACACACCAGATGGGTGGCTTTCGATAGTGTCATTCTTTGTGATTGTACGTCGTTGATGTCGTCAATCTATTTTCTTCTTGAGCGTCCTCTTGATCTCGTGGCAGATGATCTTTGATGTAGCGCCAGTGATGTTAGTTGAGGTGTTGCTCTCAAAAGAGATGGCCAAACCACTTAATCTTCTGTCTTTCAATAAATGTAGCACAGGGTGTTGATCCCACTGTCTGTCTGATAATATTTCATACTCGGTCTCGGATTGATAAGTTGGCAGCTATCCTCAAGTATCTCATCTCACAGGTGTTGATTTTGCGAAAGTGTGATTTAGATAAAGTCCAACTTTGAGATTGGTAGCATAGGGTTGGTGTGAATATGTTGTTTATTATCTCTCATGTTGTGGGCATGGGTATATTTGGATGTTGCAGTATGGGTGATAGTTGATATGTAAGTGCACTTGCTTTCTGACATCTGATTTCGATTTATCCGTGCAATTTGCCATCTTCTATGGTTATACTTCCAAAATATTTGAATTCTTTAACTTGTTTCAAAGATGCGCTATATACATGCATATTTAATTGAGGTCTGCAGGCGATCTGCTAACTTGCATTGCTTTGGTTTTGGCTGTATTTATACTCATTTTGTATCTGCTGCATATGACTTTGCAGTCTTCCCTCGTCGCTATAAAACAGGGACTGATGGTCTGCAAATAGAAGTTCATTTATTTCGTGTGGATCAATTGTTTTATATGAAGTCAAGAGTTCTAAATTTTCTGAATCTATTCTGTTAAGGCTTGCTTCTTTGGATACTATGTCCATGTAGATATTACATAGCAGAGGAGAGAGCACACGCCCCTGACTCACTCCTGTATTGGCTGTGAACATATCTGATATACCTTCTTGTGTTCTTACTGCACTTGGGCTCGAGTGGTACATGGTTATGATGTTTTCTAGCAATTGCCAAAACATGGGGTCAAATCTGAGGAGCTATAAGGAGCTATCACTGTAATATGCTGTCTAGGGAGGACATAATTAATTCTTCAGGAAGGTAGTTCTTTGGTTTGTGATTACGTTTTTGTTTTGTTTGTACATGTGCAATTTGTTCTGTGCATAGAATTGCAGTGTTTATCAGAGTCACATGACAGCAACGTGTCATAATCTCGTTTAATATCTCAAACTTGCGTTCAGCGAAAGTAAACTAGAAACAGAAAGTTCCGGGGGGTGGGGAGTATGTTAGTATTATAGATATATTCTACCCATCTGCCTGACAATGTCTAGTTACTGCAGCCTAGTGGCTAGCAAGTTTTCCTACCGGCTCAGTGATAATATGATTGAACCATTTCCAAGCGGATATGTTTAGAGACTTTGACTTTCATGTCGACGCAACTTAAAATGGGAGCCAGGGAATATATTGGGAGGTAAAGGCGGCGGTGTGATATTGATCATATCAGCCATGGGATGTCGATTTTATAGAAAGTATGGGACTCTGCATATACTCATGGAGCCATCATAGAGCAGTGAATTGCTCAACTGTATGCTGGTCTAGCTACCTTGTGGTCACATTCCCAAAGAGGAGTATTTTCCCTTGTAATCTTGGCAGCCTAAATTAAATACCAAAACGTGTCATGGTAATCACACGTGATCGGTGACATTTTAACCGCATCACCCATCGATCGCTAACTGATAGCCTACACAAATATGGGCCCTGTTCCAAACTCTCCTAACATTTAACTACTGGTTAAATGTGGCACAAGACGTAAACCATTCGGCGTACCAGACATCCAGCGACAAAAGCAGAAAATGGGCCGGCATCGTTATAAAGACATTGCAAAGGCCAGCAGGTTGGGCAGCGGCGGAGAAAATGAAAGCCGAGGAAGATCTAGGAAAATTACTAAATCATACCAGACTGTACAAACTAGCAATTCTAACATTTAAATGACACGTGTTCTGTATCCGTAGAGTGTCGATAAGTACAGTACTTTTCTTGAAATTTGACGATCGAGCGAATACTAAACAGTTTAACTATAAGTGTGTGACCCACTTTACACGTAGAGAAAATAACTACGCATGGATATTGCGATTATACTTTACACCATGAGACCGGGATAGATAATTTCTTGTAATAAATGAGATTAGAGAGCTTCCCCAACAAGGATGTCAGTCCTCCTGGGGACTTAATGAGTTCCGGCCTTGTGGGTTGTAGATGACTTCTGTCCTTGTGAGTAGTAGATAAGTTCCGTCCTTGTGAGGACTAGATGAGTTCAATCCTTGTGAATAGTAAATGATTTCCGTCCTTATGAGTAGTAGATGAGTTCTATCCTTGTAAGCAGTAGATGTGTTCCGTCCATGTGAGTGGTGGATGAGTCCAATCCTCATGAGGACTAGATGAGTTCAGTTCTTGTGAGGACTAGATGAGAACGTTTGTGAACTAGATGAGTTCAATTCTTTTGAGGACTAGATGAGTTCAGTCCCTGTGTGGACTAAATGAGTTCAGTCCGTGTGTGGATTAGACGAGTTCTGTCCTTGTGAGGACCAGATGAGTTCAGTCCTTGTGTAGATTAGATGAGTTCAGTGTCACGGAACCACTGGAGATGCCGATCAGATTGATGGAGCGCCAGAGACAGTCGTTTCTGGGCCGCCCCTAAAATCTTTGTTGTAGGGAAGTTTTCCAGATCAAACGCCAACCAAGATTATTTGAATACAGGAGAAAGAAGACCGGATCAAAGGGGGACAAGTCGGCATTCTGTTTACCCCGATCCGAAAAATGAAAAGAAGGAGAGTTTCTCTGCAACTGGCTTCTGGCCAAGACAGTGACGTCATTGAGACACACAGTTCGCGGCAGGGGATAAACTTTCTGCAATCAGTGTGCAGGCTGGATTAACACGAAATGGAGTGTGGATCTGTTCTAGTTCCAAATAAGAAAAGAAATCACGGTGTCTAGTGTTGTTTAAAAGCGACAGACATTTATCAATGATGTGACTTGGTGGTTTCAATTCTAGGAATGGAATAGTTTACATAAGGTAGAGATTAGGAATCGAGCGTAGTGATGGTGCGTTGTGTGAACCTATTCTAGGAGCGTTGGCCGCAGCCGGCTGATGAGTAGCTTAAAATAGGTCAAGTAATATATCTGTTACCTCAACAGGTTAAGACCAGTGTAGTGGGATGATATTCAGTGAGCTTGAGAGTGGTTGGGGGGATAAAGGAAATGTTAATGGTATGATCTTCGGTAGGGTGTCTACTGGAGTTTCTACGCTTTTCCTTTAGTCTTTCCTTTTCTTACTATGTCTCAGGCCAATGTGATGAACTCCTCTGCCTTAGGCCAGGGGTTAATTCTATGTTGATTAGGATATAAATATCTGAGTTCGGCCTTCGGCCTACACTCACATATAGTAGGTCTGAAGCGGGTTTCTCTAACCGGGTGTTCTCTTTTCGACAGGTTCTACTGTACCGGAGAAATTAAGGACAGCTCGGAGAGGAGGACAATGGCAGTCACACCGAGTGCAGTTCTGCTAAATGGCCTCGGCAATGGGACACCATTCCACAAATCATAATCATATCTAAGCCTTGAGTGTTTAACATAAAAAAGGCTAGTTGTCAGTAGCTAAGTTTCACAAAGGTTGATTTTTATTAACAATAATTACTTCTCTGCACTATGACATTATTATGTGGAGAAGGTATAATGGTAAAGAAAACTATTCAGTAACCTTTCCCAAACAGACAGGAGGAACTTTCTCGAACAGTCACCATCAGTTTGTTTCTTAGAGGTCGTGTGAGAGAAGTGCCGGCATTCCTAGGTTCCAGGATTATTATAGACACTTTAGGTACATCGAGTGTTCCGAATTCATGAACAGTATTCTACCATATGTAACATTGGTAACCAGGCATGCAGACTATCCACGATAAAATGGAAGGAGTCGACCCCTTGCCGGAGAGATGATTCATTTGGTGAGGTCCCTCTAAACGTGCTGTATTGTGATGTGGTATGGCCGGACACTATGATGAAAGATCCTGAAATAACTGGTCTTTTCTCACATACACCATAGACTATACTACAAAGGTTCCATACACATACTTTGCACACACCTGACACTTTTCTTTATTAAATTATTTTATCAATTGTTAGAAGCCAGAGTTGTGTGGATATGTTCTAATATGAAGAGGGGTATTGTCCCGTGTTAAGAAGTGAGAGAGATAGTGATCCAAAGACTGAAGGGGTTGTGTAGACAAAGGTCAACTAGATTCCAAAGCTGATGATATAGAAGTAAAAAAAAAAATGTGCTTGTTGATTCCTCTCATCCCAGGGACAACTGGCGACATTCAGTTCTTGTGAGGCCTATATGAGTTAAGTCATTGTGTGGATTAGGTGAGTTCAGTCCTAGTGTGCGGATGGCTGTATGAGGTGCACCAAAACAGGATCTTCCCAGCCAACGCATGTTAGCGAGACAGGCGTTTCGAGAATGTAACCGCATCGTGCAGCCAGGGTCGTGGTTTTTGCGGGCAAAAGAGCAAAATTTGTACGACCGTTCGACAAAGTCTCGATAAGCGCCCACTCTCTCTCGATGAGTAGTGGGCCTGCAGTCAGTAAGCTGGTATAGTTTGTTTGTTTTTTCGGTCAGTCCTGCCGGCGAAGCTTGAAAGCTCGCCGGTAGGAGTCCAGTGGTTTTGCATGTATCACTTTGTACCGGGAGGGCGCGTTTTAGCGAGGCTACTCTTGCTTGTGTGTGCGTGAATAGTCCGTCTGTCCGATAGATATCTGGTTGATCCTGCCAGTAGTCATATGCTTAAGTCGTCACTACGCTTGTCTTAAGGCTAAAATTAAAGGAATTGACGGAAAGGCCGTTTGCACGAGGCTCTAGGCTACCAGTTGTTTTTGAGAGCCAATATCTACAGGGATAACTGACCTGTGGCAGCCTAACGTCCACTGCATCTGCGCCCGTCTCCATTCTTCTTGCCATGCTCGCCACTAGAACCAGATGGACGCGGACGAGTGAGTGAGGTCGAAGGAGTTGCACAACCACTTCCTCACTATAATCCAATCTAAAGCGCAAGTCATTCGTCCTTTATTAAAAGATGCAATGAATGAATGGTCCTCGTCATTCATGATGGACGAACATCGGACTAGATTAGTTCAGTCCTTGTGTGGACTAAATGAGTTCAGTCCATGTATGGACTAGATGAGTTCAGTTTGTGTGTGGACTAGATGCGTTCAGTTCGTGTGTGGACTAGATGAGTTCAGTCCTTGTGAGGACTAGATGAGTTCAGTCCTCGTGAGGACTAGATGAGTTCAGTCCATGTGAAGACTATCTGAGTTAAGTCAGTCCTTGTGATGACTAGATTAATTTAGTCCTTGTGATCACTTTATGAGACCAGTCCGTTGGGAGAAGGGAACGAACAGCTGGGAGGCTACTGAATCTGGCAGGTCCTCCTCTTCAGGACCTGTCGCCATGAGGACCAACTCAATCAAGAAAACGCCTACCAGCAGGAGCCCCAAAAGACCCAACCATATCTGACAAAAACAGGGGGAAAATATAACCAGGTATATTAAGGAGTAACTCGAGAAAGAGCAAAAATAGACACAAGACCAAAACTTTAAAAAAAAAGGGGGAGTCAATTTAACCGACGCTGAAGAAGCAGGGTGAATGAGACTGAACAAAACCAAACTCCCAATTTGCCTCAAGGAATGTAAAAGTAGGCCTTACAATTTTTTTTTCTTCACTTGAATGTGCATACTATAGTATGTCCACATTTGTTTGCCGCAATATAAACATCAATATATCAGTAACCAACTGAGGGAAAATTATGAAATTTAGTATATAACCTTATCATTATGTCCACCCAACAAAAGAATTTTTGTTCTAGAGATTTTACAGCAGATTTTAAAGTTTGTTTATATGAGATATATAATTTACGGGTCTGACATGAAATTCATAATTTTAAACGTATTATAGCGTAGCCTGACAATCAGAGCTCAATTTTGAATATTGTACGTGTTTTCACAGGATTGGCCTTTTGCCAACCGCGTTGTTCAAACTAAGACTGTTCAGGGGTGTCTAAAAATGTGGGTTATTTCATGAAACCTGATTAATATGTTTTTTTTTTGTTTTTTTTAAATGTTATCACTTATCGCTAACATTGAAATGTGTGAATATTTTTCAATGGGCTTTAATGCGAAATTGTACACTTCAAAGAATCGCTATGAAGTTGTACACATATTTTTGTCAAGAAGCTGATCGCAAGAAACTGTTTTATACTATTACAAATTCCGAAAAAAGAACAATGCATGCATTCGGCTTGAGTAAACGGGCATTTTGTCAAAGGGTGCAAGAATCTGGAATTAAACCACCACGCAATAACCAAACGGTAGGTAGAAAGATTATTGTAGACAGTTTTGACCGACCGGCTCCATACTCTCATAAGTCACTTTTGCGATTCGAACCACTGCTAATTCGCGTCGCGTCACGTGACGAGAGTATTCGGGGTTAGCGGAGAAAGCTGCTAACACCTCGGCCACGGAGCCGGCTTACCGGAGCTATTATAAAAATGCTTTAAAAAAATCGCTTGATATACGACAGGGTCGACTTCATTGCACCGGGTTCTATCCCATATGGTTCGGTCTCTTTCCGCAGCGCGGAAAGAATCGCACAAAGCACGAACTCCGCAGCTCTAGCGACGACCTACAGAAGTCTCCGAAAAATTTAACTCGTGAACTGGAATCGAACCCACGACGTTTGGAGCCCGAGTCAAAAAGCTTGACCATTTCGTAACAGAGACTCCTAAAATTATAAAAAATTTGGATTTTATATCCAGGATTATCCAGCATTATAAAAATGCTGGATGCCAAAGAAACAGTGACTGTAAGAAAACTTAGGGTTTGGTTCAGAAAGAACAATAACATAGAGCTATCCAAAACAACTTTGTGGAAAATTATAAGGACATCATCTTCACTATTTGAAAGTACAAGGGCGGTAGAAATAATCTTTGCGAGCAACCGCATTTAGGAGCCATGAGAAGCAGATACCTACGTGAAATAAGGGAAATGCGCAAAGAAAATTATGGCATAGTGTGTTTGGATGAAATGTGGATAAATGCGCACCACACAAGTGATAAGGAATGGCAACCAGTGGATGGACAGATACAGCGATATATGCCCAGTAGTATAGGACAGCTTTTGGTCATGTCCCATGCTGGTAATACGCATAATGGCTTGCAACAGAATGCTGGGCTCGTGTTCGTATCAAAGCATACAGACAATAGGAATTATCATAATAAGATTAATGGTAATGTATTTAGAGAATGGCTCGAGAATACTATATAATAATATATGTCTGTCTGTCTGTCTGTCTGTCTGTCGGTCGGTCGGTCGGTCGGTCGGTCGGTCGGTCGGTCGGTCGGTCGGTCGGTCGGTCGGTCGGTCGGTCTGTCTGTCACGAAGGCTCACAGCGGGTCTGTCACCCATGTGTACGTGTTGCTTGCTTGCTTGCTTGTGTTTATTGGCTTGAGCTCCAACGCAAAGTCCTGTATGTCGGATGAAGGCATCCTGTTGTCCAACATCAGTGTGATGTCATACAGGACCTGAGGTTTGCGTGAGTATCCGTTGTCCCATGTCTGGCTTATTGGTGTGCAGACTGGTGGTTCCTCGCCATACAGGCAGACACTCTCCGACTTCGGAAGAATGTGTACGTGTGAACAAACTACACAGACAGCTGAACAGATCCTTAAAAATGGAAACATGATGACTAAATTGCGGTATCATTTCTGGTCACTCCATACGCACATTAACGCACAGCTATTGGAAGCTTTCACGAGCTCAATATAAAAAGCTAAATGCATCCTAGTAACATGAATACTTGTGTACAATTATTAACCAGCAGCTGAAGAAACAAGAAGGAAATGAAAAATAAGGTAAGAAATATATTCCTTCTACTTTCCTGTCAATTTACACATTATTTACCCCATACCTCTGTACATTCTCTGTCTTTACTAATATTACACATTGCACCCCTCTCGGGAATCTCCGTGGTGAAGTTGTCAAGCCGTCTGACTCGGGCTCCGAGGGTTGTATGTTCGATTCCTTCATTTCACGAGTGCATTTTTTCGGAGACTCCAGAGGGTCGTCGCTGGAGATACGGAGTTCGTGCTTTGTGCCACGATTTCCGCCCTGCGGAAAGAGACTGATCCATATGGCATAAAAACCCGTTGCAATGCTACTTTAAGCTACTTTTTTTTATTGCACTCACTCCCATACGAACCTGGCTACGCCTTGTACTTGTGTCTTGTTTACTGTAAGACTAGTTTGTTAGCGTGAATTCACTACATTTCCCCCCAAAACATCAAAGAAATGTTGCTGCTTTCAATGATTTAAATTGCTTTTGGACCTATCAAAGACATATTCCTTGGGTGGGGGTAAATATAAGACGGCTGGAAAAATTTCATAACGATGCAACAGACAGTTTTCAAAATAATTGATCGTGAATGAAGGCAAATAAATGTGGACATACTATAGACATGGAGTCGGACGTCTTATTTATGTGATACAGTGGAAGCGTTAAAGTAATCTAACAGCGTGTTACATTGTTTGTGAACAATGTATAGCTTAGAGCACGTGTAATATATACATGTCGTAGTGGCCGGCTTATTAATACCTTCTGTAACCGTATATGTGTCACTAGTCAAGACAGTATTACATGTCAGAATTATGCATGTTCAGACGTCGATAGCTTAAAGACACACCGTCTCGGACAAAGCTGTATAAAATGCATAACGTAAATATTCATATATGGCTAACACTAATGGTGTCACTTTATGTGAACTTTTTGATAATTGTATACCCGTTTAGCGCTCAAGGGGAGTCTTTTCCAAGATGAAGTGTAACTAGGAGCGATTAGAAAATTTGCTTACACATTTTCTTGACACACATGGTAGATCTGGGACGCTCTCAGATAGCATGTGTCACAAGCAATTATCTACACCGGTCTCATGGTGTAAACTACAGTCGCAATATCAATGCATAGTTATTTTCTCTACGTGTAAATTGTGTCACGCACTGATAGTATCACCAGTTAAACTGTTTAGTATTCGGTCGATCGTGCAATTTCAAAAACAGTATTGTGCGTATCCATACTCTACGATCCCAGAACAAGTGGCATCTAAATATTTGAAGATCAATCTGTAATCACTTGAAATAACGGAGACGGTATATCGAGCGCAGTCTAACTTGTCTTAAAGACTCATTAAAAAAATAATGAGAAAGCCCAGCAGAATTCGGCTAACAAGTAATTGTTTTTTTCCCCAGTTACAATAAACATATAATTTAGTATATCGATTACATAACGCTACATTTAGATATCGGCATAGTTAGAGGAAACACCACATTTCTATCTTCGTACTACTCAACGCATAAATTATGTGTGAAGGAATACAGCCCCTTCGTCACATCAGGTGTGCATACGTATATTTCGTGTCTGCAGAATTTATGGCCCGTGACAACTCACCAGATTCCTTGAGATTTTGTTGTTGTTGGAATAACATGAAAAATCATTTTCAAAACATTAGTATCAAGTTGTAGGCGAAGAGCTACCTGTCTCGTATACTAACACGTTGTCAGTAGTTACTATGACAAAGCGCCCATCTATCACGTGCATAGTTATAGTAAAATTAACCTCATAAGACTCACCACCCCACCATGTGTGAGGCTTGCTGTATTAAAATACATGTGACAAGGAACATCAGGAAAATACATGTAGACAATAGACCGCAGAACCTTTAGCTAGGCATGTTGCCAGGACAATTCACTTTACAGACTTGTTCACACGGTGGGAGTTATCCATCCACCATGTGCCATGCCAATACGCGTGGGCGGTCAAGTTTTACAGTCTCACTCGATCACCAGAGTCATGGATCAGCTCCGTGTTTCTGTATCAACCATGCCACTTGGCCAAGTCATCCAGGTATTTGCTTCTAGATCTTCCCCTTGGTCTGTTCCCGTCGATCTTACCAGTTGTCACCAAGTTCTCCAATTCATTTCTTCTCATAACATGCCCAAAAATGTTGACTATCTACGTCTAATATATCTAATCAGTTTGCGATCTTCATTTGTTTCTTGAAGGACTTGTTCATTGGTCTTTCTGTCTGTCCATGGTATTCTTTGCATTTTCCTCAGAAACCACATTTCTACAGCCATCAGATGTTTTGTTGTTGTTGTCAGTTTGACTGCTCATTGTCCAACCTTTACATCCATATAAAAGTACAGGTTCTATGTAGCACCTCAACACTCTTTTTCTCGTTTCAATTGACATATTTTTATTGGTCAGTATGTTTTTCATCTTGCTAAAGGCTACTTTTGCCATGGCGATTCTTGTTCTTCAAGGCATCTCCCATCAGATATTATGACTGTTCCGAGATGAACTATTTCTGAACAGTTATAACATCTGATGGGAAATGTCTTGAAGCGATTAGAATAGGAATCATCATGGCGAAGGTAGTCTTTAGCAAGATGGAAAACATACAGACCAATACAATGATGTCAATTGCAACGATAAAAGGGGTGTTGAGGTGCTACATGTAACCTGTGCTTCCTGTTTTGTATGGATCGAAGGGTAGGCAATGAGAAAACAGGCTGAAAAATATATGATGGCTATGGCTGTGCGATTTCTGAGGAAAATGCAAAGAATACCATGGGCAGACCAAAAAAAAAACCCATGATCAAATCCTACAAGAAATAAATGAAAATCTTAAAATGATTAGAGAAATTATACGTCGACAGTCAACATTTTTTTTTATCACTGTGGCATGTAAGATAGAAATGGAGAGAAGGATCCCCAAATCCCAGTTGCCAACTATTATAGGAAAACCAGAAATGGCTCAAAAGACTCCCTAGTGCTAAGACAGATAGACAAAGTAAGATTCCACTAGGTATAAGACATGTTTTCTAATAGAAGGAAAGAACAGCCAGGAAAGTCACTGCATTCAGAGAGGAGGAAACTCACTCTGGATAACCTGAACGTGTGTAGTCTCCCCGGTACAATCTGCTCTCCCGATTTGTTGTAAGTGATACAGTCTTTTAAACTATTACACAGAAACAACATTACACTCAAGTCGACAAGAAATTGAGCAACTTCTTGTATCAATCATAATATTATAATGAATAAAGAAAAGAGTATATAGTCTAGGAGCATTTCAAATATAACACAACTAACATATGCAAATAATATAATTACTTATAAATATATATCACAATGTATTGAACTAAAATGTCAGTTTTCTTGGGGGAAAATAAATCTGGATACAAATGTGTTTTTCATGCACCTGAGATACATGTTGAACTTCCCTCTTTTCTGGGGCTAATGCTATAAGTCTCTTGTTTAATCCATCTACTAATCTGGATCTAGAAAAACCTTGGAAAAACGTAGCAGACCTTCACACATAATAACAGTTAACTGTCAATGTTGTTATCGAAAGGATACTCAGCCTAATTTCTCAGGTCTGGGGTGGATATGATCTCAGAGAGGTTATTACAATTGTGTGGTCGTTCACTCTTCTTGTCTTGGAAAGGCGAATGTCCTCATCTTTCATAGATGACTTCGACCCTCCGGATACTGATGATTTGGATCAGGACACATCTCAAGTAAATCATTCAATCACTAGGATATTATATTATAGATCTAACACTCATATCAGTTAGACCATTATACACAACCCTAAAACATTGACAACGCATATTTCTAGACTCACAAGAAAATTAGGGGGAAAAGGAAAAGAAAAGAGGGAAGGTAGTACTACATACGGGCATGTTACTTAGACCCTCCGATGTTGGGTGTCATCACTCCACAGATTAGATGTGACTAACACGTCCACCAAATATCTGATGCAGGCATCTTACTCTTATGTGTCCCAGACATGTCTCATTCCCTTTAGGTTCTGAAACATAATTCAAGGGCCCAGTAGCCTAGTTTACTGGTTAGCGTTTCTCAGAAATAACACCATCACCGTCCTGGCAGCATTTATTTTCTTCAGAGTAGATGGCTTCAGAAATGTATATCACGTTCAATCCACACACATTCACACACGCACACACATATATATAGCCTGCTCGCTGGCCGAGGGGTTAAAAGCTTTTTCCGTTAACCCCGAATACTTTCGTGGTCGCGCCAGTGCCTTATGAGAGTATGGAGCCTGTAACAAGCTACGTGGAGGGTCTCAAATAGCCTTTCACAATGTTTCAATACTATTCTATAGCCCTGGCTGGGATAGGTCTTTGCTTGCCACCTCCTCCGTTCCCTGGACTCACTGTCACTCTATCTTTCGACCTCGGGACCTATTTCCTGCAGTGTTCTTCTGGCTGATCCATATATATAACAGAGTGATCGTTGGAATAAACTAAAACGTGATTTATCTTATATATAAATTAGGATGTGCGTATCTCTGTATGTATTTATGTATCTCTGTCTGTATGTATGTCCTTTATTCGCTCGCGAACGGCCCATCCGATTGAGATGAAATTTTCTACACGCCTTCCTTTCATTCCAGAGATGCCAACTGTCGTAGTTTTTTTTTCTTCTTCCTCCTCCTCCCTCCTCCCTCCTCCCCCTCCCAAAATACGTACGTCCAGGAAATGGTCTTCTACATAGACACTTCTCTCTGAGGTCCGCGATAACATATTAACCTGGTGGGATGGCAATCAATCATCCTACTACCTCCTCCCTCCTCCTCCCTTCTCCCTCTTCCTTCTCCCTCTTCCTCCCTCCGCCTCCTCCCTCCTCCCACTCTCTACTCCTCCTTCCTCCTCCCTCCTCCTTCTCCTCCCTCCTTCTCCCTCTTCCTCCTCCCTCTTCCTCCCTCTTCCTGCTCCCTCCGCCTCCTCCCTCCGCCTACTCTCTCCTCCTCCCTCCTCCTCCCTCTCCCTCCTCCTTCTACCTCTTCCTCCCTCCTCCTTCTCCCTCCACCTCCTTCCTCCTCCTCTCTCCTCCTCCTCCCTCCTCCTCCCTCTCCCTCCTCCCTTCTCATCCTCCCCCACCTACGTTCTCCTCCTCCCTCCTCCCTCCTCCTCCTTCTCCCTCCTCCTCCCCCTCCCTCCTCCCCCTCCTCCTCCTCCTGCACCCTCCTCCCTCCTCCTCCTCCTCCTTCACCATCCTCCCTCCTCCTCCCTCCTCCTCATCCTCCCTCCTCCCTCCTCCTCCCTCCTCATCCCTCTTCCTCCTCCTCCTCCCTCCTCCCTCCTCCTTCTCCCCTTTCCCCCCTCTTTCTCTTAATCCCTCCTCCTCCCTCTTCCTCCCTCTTCCTGCTCCCTCCGCCTCCTCCCTCCTCCTACTCTCTCCTCCTCCTCCCTCCTCCTCCCTCTCCCTCCTCCTCCTCCCTCTCCTCCTCCTCCTCCTCCTGCGATCTCCTCCTCCCTCCTTCTCCCTCTTCCTCCTCCCTCCTCCTCCCCCTCCTCCTCCCTCCGCCTCCTCCCTCCTCCCACTCTCTACTCCTCCTTCCTCCTCCCTCCTCCTTCTCCTCCCTCCTTCTCCCTCTTCCTCCTCCCTCTTCCTCCCTCTTCCTGCTCCCTCCGCCTCCTCCCTCCTCCTCCCTCTCCCTCCTCCTTCTACCTCTTCCTCCCTCCTCCTTCTCCCTCCACCTCCTCCCTCCTCCTCTCTCCTCCTCCTCCCTCCTCCTCCCTCTCCCTCCTCCCTTCTCATCCTCCCCCACCTACGTTCTCCTCCTCCCTCCTCCCTTCTCCTCCTTCTCCCTCCTCCTCCCCCTCCCTCTTCCCTCTCCTCCTCCTCCTGCACCCTCCTCCCTCCTCCTCCTCCTCCTTCACCATCCTCCCTCCTCCTCCTCCCTCCTCCTCATCCTCCCTCCTCCCTCCTCCTCCCTCCTCATCCCTCTTCCTCCTCCTCCTCCCTCCTCCCTCCTCCTTCTCCCCTTTCCCCCCTCTTTCTCTTAATCCCTCCTCCTCCCTCTTCCTCCCTCTTCCTGCTCCCTCCGCCTCCTCCCTCCGCCTACTCTCTCCTCCTCCTCCCTCCTCCTCCCTCTCCCTCCTCCTCCTCCCTCTCCTCCTCCTCCTCCTGCGATCTCCTCCTCCCTCCTTCTCCCTCTTCCTCCTCCCTCCTCCTCCCCCTCCTCCTCCCTCCGCCTCCTCCCTCCTCCCACTCTCTACTCCTCCTTCCTCCTCCCTCCTCCTTCTCCTCCCTCCTTCTCCCTCTTCCTCCTCCCTCTTCCTCCCTCTTCCTGCTCCCTCCGCCTCCTCCCTCCGCCTACTCTCTCCTCCTCCCTCCTCCTCCCTCTCCCTCCTCCTTCTACCTCTTCCTCCCTCCTCCTTCTCCCTCCACCTCCTCCCTCCTCCTCTCTCCTCCTCCTCCCTTCTCCTCCCTCTCCCTCCTCCCTTCTCATCCTCCCCCACCTACGTTCTCCTCCTCCCTCCTCCCTCCTCCTCCTTCTCCCTCCTCCTCCCCCTCCCTCCTCCCCCTCCTCCTCCTCCTGCACCCTCCTCCCTCCTCCTCCTCCTCCTTCACCATCCTCCCTCCTCCTCCTCCCTCCTCCTCCCTCCTCCTCATCCTCCCTCCTCCCTCCTCCTCCCTCCTCATCCCTCTTCCTCCTCCTCCTCCCTCCTCCCTCCTCCTTCTCCCCTTTCCCCCCTCTTTCTCTTAATCCCTCCTCCTCCCTCTTCCTCCCTCTTCCTGCTCCCTCCGCCTCCTCCCTCCGCCTACTCTCTCCTCCTCCTCCCTCCTCCTCCCTCTCCCTCCTCCTCCTCCCTCTCCTCCTCCTCCTCCTCCTCCTGCGATCTCCTCCTCCCTCCTTCTCCCTCTTCCTCCTCCCTCCTCCTCCCCCTCCTCCTCCACCCTACTCCTCCCTCCTCTTCCTAATCCCTCCTCCTCCCTCCTATTCCTCCTGTCTCCTCCTCCCTCCTCCTCCCTCCTCCTCCATCCTCTTCCCTCCTCCACCTCCCTCTTCCTCCTCCCTCCTCCATTTACCCAAGACAGACAGACATACAGATAGTCGGGAACGGGATCTTATATGACTACTTATATGATTTAAATGAGATGCTCTCCACCATGGGCTGGGCCGGGTCAGACAGACAGACAGACAGACAGACAGATAGATAGACAGACAGACAGACAGACAGTCGGGAACGGGAGCTTATATGACTACTTATATGAATTAAATGAGATGCTCCCCACCAGAGTCTGGGCGAAGCCGGGCCGTGTCAGCTAGTTAAATTAATAAAGAACAGCACAGGAAAACATCACGGCAGTTAATACAGATAGTTCTAAACAGACACAACACGGATAAAGTTCAGGCACAGAGCCTCGTGGCTTTCCCTCATAGACCGAAGAGTACTACAAAGTCCCGTCAGTCGACATCTGCCTCACCGATTTGGTCCGCAGGTATTTTCCTCCGTCCCGATAGGTGGTACAAACAACAGGCGCCTGTAGAACCAGTCCTACTAGTTCCAGTGGTCTTCTCTACACAATGAGTCTTGTGTTCGTTGTAGTCCAATGGTACAGGAATACATCACTTGTCACAATGGGACCAGTTCATGAAGGTGAAAATGTGTATGGGTGTTTCAATGTCACTGACCAGGCTGGGTAAGATTTCACATAATGGGAATGGTTCGTGAATGTGGTATGGGTATGGGTTTTTTTTTTTTTCAATGTCACTGATACGGATGAGTAGGACCGAGAATGAGCTGTAGGTCCATTCAGGAACATAGGTTTAACCACTCCACTATTGACGATGGGATTTGTACAGAGCGGGTACCGAAGGATGCTACTAGATCAGGACTACTCGGACATTTATTCCTTGATTGGAGTCATTAGCCTGTGGCCGTCCTGAAAGTCCATGGTTCACCTGAGAATGTGTTAAGGTGATACTCTCGTGGCCTTGCAGATCTCCTATGCTCCCTTCAATTCAAGGAGGACCCTTTCCAACTGCATCAGTAGTAGGTTGCACCTCTGTCTTAATCTTCAAATCAAATTGACATGCTGCAACTACCAAACGGTATGTGCTGGAACGGACATGAATTGCACCCTAACTTGCACTGGTGCTCATTTGGTGTAGGGGACCCTATCGGGTTTTCCCCGAAGAAAGATATATTTCTAATGATTCTATTAAGAAGATCGTGTTGTTAAAGTATCTTCCATGGGGATTGAGCGAACAAGAGAACTGTGGGTTCCCGAAAGCTGTTTCCCTCTATTTCCCCAAATTTATAGAAGGCATGAGGACATGAGCCACTGGCGTTTCGCCACAGAGCCGTCGCTCAGAAAGTTGTGGCGTACTGATGAGCGTAATCTAGCCTAGGAATCAACATACAGCTGAAAGTTGCTGGTGTTGACCGCAATATCCCGAAATAGGATGGAAACGCGATAGAAAGAAAATATATATATATATATATATATATATATATATATATATATATATATATATATATATATATATATATATATATATATATAAGAATATTATCTTAATCGCTCTTCTCATTAATCATCCACACACAAAAGCACAAAAGCAACAAGGAACTAATGAGAAGCGTATTCTTTATTATATGCCAGTAATAAGTAAAGAAAAATATCAATTATATAGTAGAGTATCTTACTAGCTAAGGAAATAATTCTTATATCATTCTAATATATTTCTTAGTTGTAGAACAACTATACAACAACAACAACACCAACAGTGAATGCATAGTGAGAGCAACTGGAGGACACTCAGATCCCTTCACCATAAGATCTGGAGTACGACAAGGTTGTGTCCTGTCCCCTCTCTTGTTCATAATATGTTGTTGTTTGTCCATCAAGAATGATGATGACCATTCATTTCATCCAGTGGGGATGAAAGTGTGGAGCCGTGAGTTCTAAGATGGCTGATAAGGCCTATTTTGGCTCGAAATGATCTTTGACAATGTGGACAAAGAATGCTTGACGTTTCTGGAGGAGGATTTCCTGCAGTGGTTTTTCCATCCTGCCTTTTCTTCACAGCTCTTGCAGTCCTGGTTGCCTCACACGTGATTGCACCCTTGCGTAATGATGTACGCCACGAATTTAGGTCTCTGGCTGCAGCCTCCCAGGTGTCATGATGAATTCCAAAAGTATTCAGTGAGATTTTCAGAGTGTCTTTAAAGCGTTTCCTCTGGCCGCCTTGGGAGCGTTTACCACAACGCAACTCGCCGTAAAAAAATCGTTTAGGGAGCCTGTGATCTGGCATGCGAGTCAAGTGACCAGCCCAGCGAATCTGACTCTTCATTAGTAGAGTGTGGATACTGGGCATGGATGCTCTTTCAAGGACTTCAGTGTCTGGGATCTTGTCTTGCCATTTAATCTTCAGTAGCTTCCTAAGGCAGACTGTGTGGAAGTGGTTTAATTTCCTAGCGTGTCTCTGATAAACAGTCCAGGTTTCACAAGCATATAGCAGTGTGGATAATACAACTGTTTTGTAGACTTATAGCTTTGTTTGCAGGCTTATTCCAGTTCTGTCCCATACATTCTTGTACAGTCTGCCAAAGGCTGCGCTGGCCTTGGAGATTCTCGCATTCACTTCGTCATCGATTGTGGCAGCTTGTGACACAGTGCTGCCAAGATAGGTGAATTTGTCCACAACACTTAGTCTATGATCGTTCACCTTGATATTCGGCACAGTGTGATTAATCCCCGGAGCTGGCTGGTACATAACTACAGTTTTCTCCAGTTGATATTGAGCCCAAAGTTGGCACAGGCGTGTGAGAAAGCTGAAACATTATGTTGCATGTCTGCCTTTGAGCAGCCATATAGAGCGCTATCATCAGGAAACAGGAGCTCTCTGACGGTGTCGCTGTTAATTTTGGTTTTAGCTTTCAGCCTTCTGAGATTGAATAACTTTCCATTCATACGGTAGTTGATGTCTATAAACAATGTCGTTGTTATCGAAGGCATTCGTCAGCATAGCTGAAAACATGAGGCTGAACAGTGTTGGTGCCAGGACACATCCTTGCCTCACTCCATTGGTGACAGGAAAGAGCTCAGACAGTTCACCATGTTCCTGTACTCTTTCCTGCATACCATCATGAAATAGCCGCACTATTTGGGCAAATTTTCGTGGACAGCCATGTTTTGCCATAATCTTCCACAATCCTTCTATGATGACTGTATCAAAAGACTTGGTAAGGTCAATGAAAGTGGAGAACATTTCACAGTTTTGTTCATGACATTTCTCTTGCAGCTGCCGTTCATAACATATATAGACAACATATGTAAAGAAACCAGCCAAGCAGAGACAGCAAGAATACAGCATGACGAGAACACAGAAGAAGAACTATCTGCAAATCTAACCATTAGAGAACTCCTGTTTGCGGACGACCAAGCATTAATAGCAAAATCAGAAGATGAATTACAAGACCACGTGAATAGTCTAAACGAAATGTGTATGGAACAAAACATGAAAATTAGCACAAGCAAAACAGAGGTAATGACTATAACTAAAGAAGAACAAACAACAACAATTCACCTAAACGAATATCCCTTGAAACAAGTAAAGAGTTTCAAGTACCTAGGAAGTATAATATCATCAAATGGCAGATCAGAAGACGAGATCGAAAATAGGTGCAATAAGGCAAATCAACTCATTGGACAAATGGCACCAATACTAAAGAACAAAAATATATCAATAACTACTAAGAAAGCACTTTACAACACAATCTTCCTACCAACTCTATGCTACCAATGCCAAACCTGGACAATAACAGAAAAAGAGAAAAGAAAAATCATAACAACAGAAATTAGGTTCCTGAGAAGAATACTCAACGTATCAAGAAGAGATAAGTTCAGAAATGAAGAAATCAGGACTAAAATGGGGTGTAAAGCAGCACTAGATTTTATTAGAAAGCAGCAAGTCAAATGGTTTGACCATGCAAGTAGGTTACCAGTCAACAGCATACCACAACAAGCAATGATTTACAGACCAGATGGAAATAGAGGAAGAGGCCGACCACGTAAACTTTGGACAGAGGGAATAGCAGAGTCCATGGGAATATCGATATATGAAGCCCCTCTCGTGCACTCTCACGATGTTTATACTTCACCTCGACACCGCAAGGTACAAGAGGAACATGATGAGATGAGACATACTGTGCATGATTTTGTTGACATTATATTTACGTTCAACCGTGACGAACAAACATTTTAACTCCAGCTAGTTAGACTACTGAAATATTTAAATAGTCTAATTTTAAGTATGAATGACATAATGAAAGAAACATGTGACATTAAAATTTGAATACAAGTAATTGACTGAAAGAAAGTGAGTATTGTTATATAAGAATCATCATTCCTTATCAAACATTTAAATTTGCCACATATGTTTAAGATTTGAATGCCACGGCGCAAGCGCATGACACTTAAAGAAAATAAAGAAACGTAATTAATTTTTTTTTCTTCAAAATTATAAGCCATTAGATTTCATGCATTAGCCAAGAATGCATCCAAGGGAAGCAATCTAGAATATAGTAAAAGTGTATCCCACGATTGATTATCCCAACAGTTATCATTGACTAATACGTGTCAAAGATGATCGTCTAGATATGAGCTAGGGGTACTAAGAGTTGGAGAGACCAGGGATTAGATACCTGGGCATCATGCCCAGTAAACTCGTTCCTGATGTTGTGACAGATTAGTAACAACATAACGCCTAACAGAGTATTTTTGCTTGCTTGCTTGTGTTCGTTGGCTTGAGCTCCAACGCGAAGTCCTGATGTGCTAAAGGCTGCCAGGCAGTGTGCAAATGACTATTGGATCAAGTTATCTTAGTCCATTCAAAATGCAAGTGATAAAGGAAACCTCAGAAGCATTTATGAAAGGATAAAGAAAGCATGTGGTCCAATTATTTATTTTTAAAAAAGTGCACCACTGAAATGCTTGACTGGAGAAATCATCACTGATAAGAAACAGCAGATGGCTAGATGGGAGAGCACTATTTGGAGTTTTACTCATGAAATACCAAACTGGCGGATGATGCCTTCAACGCCATAGAGGCCATGCCATCTCTTGGCCACTTGGAAACACTTCCCACTATAATAGAAGTTAAATGTGTTTTAAATGAACTTGCATCGGGCAAGGCTCTAGGTATTGATGAAATTCCAACAGAGGTTATCAGGAGTGGACAAGACACACTCACTCTACAGATCCATCAGCTAATAGAACTATGCTTGCGAGAAGGACAAGTCCCACACGATTCCAACGATTCAAGCATCATAACACTGTATAAGAACAACAGCGATCGGAGCGACTGTAACAACTATAGGGGTATCTAACTTCTGTGTTTTGGTGGGAAAGTATTTGCCAGAATTGTTCTGCGCAGTCTTCAAGTCCCTGGAGATCAAGTCTACCCGAATCACAGTGTGGCTTCCGACAGAACATGTACACCGTTGATATAATTTTCTCATTGCGACAAATGCAAGAACATTCTGTGAACAGAATCAACTACTGTTTATTGCCGTCATCGACCTCACTAAAGCATTTGATTTAGCCAGTCGTGACGGTTTGTTCAAGGCACTAAAAAAATTAGCTGCCCACCAACTCTTATGTCCATTGTGGAATCGTTCCACACAGGCATAAAGATTATAATCAAGTTTGATGGTGCAAATTCAGAAGAGTTAGAAATTATGTGTGGAGTTAAGCAAGGTTGTGTACTAGCTCCCACCCTCTTTGGAAAATACTTTTTACTTCTACTAAAATGTGCCTTTGGTGATCAGAATGGTGATATATATTTTCACTCACGCTCAGATGACGGTCTCTACAATGCTCAGAGATTGAATGCCAAGACCAACATTAGGAGGGTATTGATCAGAGAGTTGCCTTTTGCAGATGATGCTGCAGTTACGACCCACTCTGAGGAAGAATTACAACGTCTGCTATATCCTATGCGTGTTGTTGATTTGGTTTAACAATTATCAAAAGACGCAGAGTATGTCACAAGGTGCACATGAGGTACCATCAATCTTTATTGACGACGTCGAACAGGAGATAGTGGCCCATTTCACATATCTTGGATCAGGGGTAAATAGCACATTGTCCCTAGATCAGGAAATCAACATCAGGATTGTTAAGGCAGCAACAACAAAGAACAGGTTAACAAACAAAAAAGTTAGGAGAACAGGAAGCATACTGCCACGCAAAAGTCCTTGTCTATCAAACCTGTGTCCTTAATGCTCTTCTTTAGGGCAGTGAATCCTGGTCAACTTACTCACACCAAGAGAACCATTTAAACAGCATTCATATGCAGTGTCTGCGAAGAATACTTGGTATTAAGTGACAAGACAAAATCACAAATACTGAAGTATTAGAAAGATCAGGTTGTCTAAAGGTTTGTTTCATGCTCAGACTTCGTAGACTTAGATGGATAGGACACGTTAAGAGGATGGATGATTGAATACCAAGGGACATCTGTTTTGGTGAATTACAGATGGGTAAGAAATAACAGGGTCGACCTCTACTACGATACAAAGATGTGGTAAGTGGGGCATGATTGATACAGCCATTGATAATGCACATTGGGAGCAAGTCGCCGCTGAACGTGTTTCATGGAGGGCCTGTATCAGAAATGGAATAAAGACAAAGGTGAAAATGATTGCAGATAGGTCATACACCGAGCGTGTGAAACGAACAACATTGCATGCTGATGGAAATGACCATGTGTTCGCATGCGTCCACTGTGGACAAACATTTACAACGCAAATTGGCCTTATCAGTCACATCGCTGCCGCCATAGGTTGAAGTTATTATGCCTTTTTGAAGCACAATGTAACAAAATATCGTCTGTCAAGACGGCAAGTTGCCAATGTTTGTATGAACATGATTTGTCCCGGAAGTTGCATAATATTTTGTGTTGCTCCTGACTTGTTTGCTTAGTCTGTATAAGTTTAGTTTGTGCATTCACTGTTGCTATTATAGCCTAATAGTTTAATAAATTGTCTTTTTGTGGAAATAAACAATAATTCAAACCTGTCTCTAGAACACTGTAAAATCTTTTTTTTTTCCATTACTATTCTTGTAATTTGAGAGCGGTGATAATTTTTCTCACGTTTTAATCTTTCTTTCTTTGGCCCCAAAACATCCAGAGTTGCGCTTTCTATCTCACATCATTGTAAAGTCTATGATAGTAGTAGTTCACACTGTACTCATCAATCATATTAAACCATTTTGTCCCCACATATATGGCTTTATATATATGTATATATATATATATATATATATATATATATATATATATATATATATATATATATATAGCTTCTTTTTACAGATGTACATATCTATTCCTAGTTTCATTATATCACCTAAGTGAGTATTATTTACATACATAGAGTGTTATGGGATACTCAAGATCTACGACATTCACCTGGAATCCGGCGGCTGTCACAAAATCCATAGCCCTTTGTTTTCCGTAACACATGCCCAAGGCAAGGCTGCCTTCCTTCGAGTAGCTCTCGGGGACACAGAAAAATGAACTTACTGCGTACATACAAGCTACAAGCATGTTCCCCCGATCTGCAATGGGGCTACCCGACGTTGCGATATCAATCATTGTGAATGTGCCACGCCGATCTTTAATAAATGATCGTATATTCTTAAGGGCTTCTGGTGGATTGGGCACATCGTGAATAGCATTGGTACAGTACACCCAATCATACTGCTTGATAGGGAGACTACTAGAGGAGCACAGATCAATCATATCATACTCGATGTTAGGAATGTGACCAAGATTAGCTTTCAGGTGGTCCAGAAGGTGGTCAGAGTTGTCCGATGCTGTAAAAGTACTCTTGGGAAACATCAGAGCCAGCTTGGCTGTCAGACGTCCTCTTCCACATCCGACTTCAAGGACATCAATCCCGCGTTCTGTGAGAGAGTTAGAAAATGAGACCATTAATATTAGATGCAGCAATTGAGGGACACACACAACAGTTGAAAGTCCTTTTTATTCCTATTTAGATGTATTGTGCATGTGATTCTAGTCCAATATCTTTATTCCCATCTAGATGTGTTGTGCATGTGATTCTAGTCCAATATTTTATTCCATCTAGATGTGTTGTGCATGTTATTCTAGTCCACTATTATTATTCCCATCTAGATGTGTTGTGCGTGTGCGTCTAGTTAAATATTTTTCATACAAACGGACACATTGTGAATTATGTGGTCAGTATCACACAGTTCGCATTTACTTCCCAATATATTTCTGGCAGCAATTTTAATCTGGGCCGATAGAGCACACAGGTCTGTTGTTTAAAATCATCTTCGGAAATGAACCCATAGCAAAGTGGTCGTCTGGCAAGCGTCTAGTTACTACGTAAACATTATATTATGCTGCGATCTTCAGGAACTTCGCCTAATATTCTTACTGTCTTAGTGGGTGATAGCAATACATATTTATTGCTATTATATGTCTTTCAAGCCGGCTGCCTGGCTGAGGGGTTAGCAGCTTTCTCCGTTAATCCCTAATACTCTCGTGGTCAACGTGAGCGGACGAGAATTAGAAGTGGTTCGAGTCACGCTAGTGACTTATGAGAGAATGGAGCCGATCGCTCAGAAAGTCGTGGCGTGCTGATGAGCGTAATCTAGCTTAGGAATCAACATACAGCTGAAAGATGCTGGTGTTGACCGCAATATCCTGAAACGCGAGGGAAAAAATATGTCTTTCAAATGTCACTCAAAAGGAGTTTGCTTTCGTTCTGTCTGTTTACGGTGGTGCTACTACGATCGTGTATTTCAGCGGTTCAATTGACTTTCTCTTATTAAGCGCGACATGGATCAGAAGACTTCTCATTCGGGTTGTTACTCCTATTTAATATGGCAATAAGCAAATACGCAACTATCACTCATACTGAAACAATCAAATATACCTATGTCCACAAAAAGACTGATAATAGCATTTAGCAAAGTAACATAAAAAGCAGATACTTGCATAAACACATAAATTTCATGCTACCAATGTCAAACTTGAATATTTTCCAAATCACGCTTCCACAAAGTCAACACCTGCGAGAAGATATGTTTCAAAATAGCTACCAACTTAAAATTATCTGAGACTGAGTAAGAAATAATGTTATCAGACAGATAGTTTTATACACACCGTGTTCCTCATAATGCTTGTTCTGAATTTGGTTTAATAATTAACAAAAAGAAGACACAGATTATGTCACAAGGTGCACATGGTGTACCATCAATCTTTATTAACGACGCTGAACTGGAGATAGTAGACCATTTTACATATCTAGGATCAGAGGTAAATAGCAAATTATCCCTCGATCAGGAAATCAACATCAGGATTAGCAAGGCAGCAACAACAATGAACATGTTAGCAAAAAGAGTCTGGGAGAACAGGAAGCTTACTGCCAAAACAAAAGTCCTCGTCTACCAAGCCTGTGTCCTTAGTACTCTTCTTTATGGCAGTGACACCTGAACAACTTATTCATGCCAAGAGAAACGTTTAAACAGCTTTCATATGCGGTGTCTGCGAAGAATACTTGGTATTAAGTGGAAAGACAAAATCACAAATACTGAAGTATTGGAAAGATCAGGTTGTGTGACGGTGTATTCCATGCTCAGTCTTCGTAGACTTAGATGGATAGGACACGTTAGGAGGATGGACGATGGTAGAATACCAAAGGACATCTTTTTTGGTGAATTACAGACGGGTAGGAGATCTCAGGTTCGGCCTCTACTACGATACAAAGATGTGTGTAAGCGGGACATGATTGATACAGGCATTGATAATGCACATTGGGAGCATGTCGCCACTGAACGTGTTGCATGGAGGGCAACTATCAGAAATGGAATAAAGACAAAGGAGAAAATGATTGCAGATAATGCACACACAGAGCGTGAGAGACGTAAGATGGTGCAAAATGGTGGAAATGACCATGTTTTCACATGCACTTACTGTGGGCAAACATTTTCAGCAAGAATTGGCCTTACCAGCCACACTCGCCACCGCCATGGATCGTAGTTATTAAGCCTTTTTAAAGCACAATGTACCAAACTATCGTCTGTCAAGACGGAAAGGTGCCAATGAGTTCCTCATAAGGCAGATGATCAAATGATTTGGCCTTGTCATTAGAATGAAACTAAATCAACTACCAGCACCTGCGAAACATCAAAGAAGATATGATACGAGGGCAAGAGGACACCCGCAAATAAATTGAATTGACGACATCAAGGACAGTGAACAACCACGCGCAATGACATTATCCAGAGCCACCCATTTGGAGTTGAATCCTCAAATTACCCTCCCATCGTCACTTGAGGGCACAAGTGGAAGATGATGATGATGATGATGATAATGATGATGATGATTAGGAAGATAGATGAAATTGTGACAGAAAGAAAGGCATTTACATAACAATAGCAAGTAACATTCACCAATTACAAAGAGTAATTGTAAAATTCACTATAAAACGAGTATTTACTAGTAGATGTTAACCAAACTGAGGAATAACTGTGTCCTTAAAATATTCAGTGAGTAGTCCATGTACGCGATAATGTGTATATGTTTAATTGGTTTCTTAAAGTTAGCAAAATAGCTTCTCTGAAAGTCACAGTTATGGTTTCTGAGCACATATTATGTGCCATCTTATAAATACATGTAATGTTCCGCTTCGACCTACAATCTGGCGTTTCTATATGAAATGCTACACCTCGCATTTACTAGTTCTTCTCTATTAAATGTACTTTAATGCAATTAATATGCGTGACTAACACACTCTCCATAATCATAACGTGGTTCATATACGGAAACAACGTTTAAACGCTTGAAACATTCAGAAAGCATGCACGATCCATAAACACTGTTGTGTACCCATCTATATACATCGAGTTTGTGACATGTCAATGTCTCAGGCCCGTCTTCATACAAATTAACGCACCATATACAAGGGCAAGATAAGAGAGACAACAGTGTTCTATAGGAAAGACAGACGGCAAGCAGTTTCCTTAAGTTTCCAAAACTTAAACCCCAGGAAGAAAATGCAGTGTGATTCAACGGGAACAAGACTTTTGGCATTCTCAAAGTAATTAGGTCAACTGTCAACTGGGAGACCTACATCGGAGAAGATAGTACCACGGCGCGTGTTGTGATTTCATTAGAAGAGAATTGCATAGGTCAGAGAGCACAGTTGATGTATCATTACAGGTAAAAACTCTGTGCCCGCAACAAAGACAGGAATGATAACATGAATTGTTGATGGTACTTTGGGCGGTAATTGGTTGGATGTTGCGAGAATTAGTCATTGTCACGTCGAGGAAAATCCTCATGGAGAGGATTGGTGGAAACAAAGATTGTGGAAGATAAATAAAGCGGTGTGGGAGGAGATATATAAAGTACAGCGGAAACTTAACGTCCCAATCTTGTACAATGTGATATAGAGAGCAGGAGTTTTTCCGAGTGTGTGTGTCGATATAATACTTCTCCTGGGAGTGAAGGTAATTAATAATTAATATGCCTCTCCTGCAAATGGATAAAGTTAACAGTAAGATGTCTTCTATAGAGAGCACTTGTTCTTTATGATAAGGAATATATCTATCAATCTAGAGACAATCTTAGAAGATAGAGAAGATTTTCTTGACTTAGAGCAACTATTCTGATGAGTAGATAAGTCATCCTTCGGCAAGAAGAATTCTAATGAATTTTTCGAGGCGTTAGTCATGTATTTGATGAGTGATACACTTCTCATTCACTATTTCTCATAGTCTTCAGATGCGATCTATACTTTATAACAAAACTACCATGAGACTTTCTCAGAGATAGTCATTATATTCTATGTCTGGAAAATTATGTTTTAAAGTGTATTGCATGTTCTGACTCTATATGATTTTGTGTTACAATAATTCATATGTTTTATTTGTGAATGATACTTTTCTAAAACCTACCCTGTAACATTTTAGATGTGTATAATGGGAATATGGGAAAATGAGAAATGGTTAGGCGGGTATTTTCCCGGAAGAAGGAAAGCATGGAACAGGCAGTAGGCTCATATCGTTCTACGGACAAGAGAAGGACTAGCCTGCAGAACGCCTGAAGGAAGAGGGCATGTAGTACCCGTAGGTGAGGTGGACACCTCCAACGGAGAAACAGAAAAACATCAGGCACACAGAATAGCCAGGCTGGACTACCCTGAGCTAAGGAACGGATCCCTTCTCCCTTCGCTTATATTTTTCCCCTAACCCAGTTCTTGGGAAAGATAGCTATATGGTTGTTGGTCTTATTTCTCAAAGGTGGTGGTTATATTGAAGACAAAAACTGGGCAGAGACCTGTATGCTGATGATGGTCATTGTGGAGTAACAGCATAATTTTACCTCAGCTGCTTCTTCTATGCCACAACCCTGCAGCCCAGGGATGAACAGCTAAGTACCTGTCAGTACTGTCTGTGTTGTCCGGGATTTTTAGAACCGAGATACCCCCTGTAACATCATCCCACGTAGAACCTACCCGAGAGTACTTCTTTAAACGCAAGATTTCAAGAACATCACCTTGGTATAGTTCAGGATGCCTCAGAAACATTTAGCGTAACCTTAAGGGGACATTTTGAACAATATATATAGATACTATGCAGTGAACTGTGACATACATTTGGTTTAGTGCCATTAATGACTCAAACACGGTGTACCAGAACATTAGTTAGAGTGGGAACTTTAATTCCTTAACTGTGCTGATGATTTGTGTACTACCTCATTGATGGTTTTGTTCTAATGTGTGTATCTGACATCATATAACACGCTAACACGCACACAACACAAGAACACACCACTATATTATCGCATTATAGTGTTTTGATGATTCACTTGGTGTTTGGTGTGTTACTTGGCGTTGTGTAATATTTATTAGAATACATTAGTTACTAAAGAAGAGTGGAGCCAAGTGTGGCCGGAAAAACTACAAGTATTTCAGATTTTACCAGGGAAAATTCCCCTTATCGGAGTACTGTGAACTTCCGGGGCTCCACTGGCCCTCTGTGAAGAAACTTCAAATATTGATCACTATCCTCCCCTAGGGATTCTTAACGAGCCATTTTCAAGTTTCTCTAACAGTTGGCTATTAGAATGTGGGGATCCCATCCTCATTTCTTTTTAACTTACCACAGAGTTCCTTACCTAGGTTTTCCTTCAGACCATCCACGTACTTAAGGATGGTGTCCACATATTCGTCCAAGTGATGACTGGTGTAGGCCTCTACAAAATCGTGGGCCTGCTGTGATAACCTGACCCCTGAAGTAAACAAAACAGAAACTTAATGATAAAATATCTTGCTGCTTCGATACAAGAGCTTGTTTACTGGTAGCGTTACAGCGTTACCAATTCGGTTATTTAATGAGAACCATGTTACACCAAGCTTGGTTGCATCGATTTACACAAGGTAAAATCGGAAACCCAGTTATATCTACTGCGCAGATCTGAAAAGGTGAACAAACCTTGGACCTAGGGAATAGTTTGTTTTTTTTTAAATTAGAAATTCCGCTCATAAGAGTGCAAGCAGATAGTAATGCATTTACAGTTTGCAATACAATATTTCTCTTCACAACAGAAATTCGCCACATTCGAGATCGCCTTAAGCGTTTTGCACTGTATATTTCATTAGCAGTAGTAGAAGTATTGTTAGTAGTAGTAGTAGTAGTAGTTGTAGTAGTAGTAGTAGTAGTAGTAGTAGTAGTAGTAGTAGTAGTAGTAGTAGTAGTAGTAGTAGTAGTAGTAGTAGTAGTAGTAGTAGTAGTAGTAGTAGTAGTAGTAGTAGTAGTAGTAGTAGTAGTAGTTGTTGTTGTTGTTGTTGTAACACTTGTATTTGAATAGTAACATTAAGCGGTGCGGAAGTGTCAGACGCATTAATATACACACTCCATGACTATATTCCTTTCTACTTTGGATCGTTTTGCTACACTCAACTACTTTGTATGTCTTGGTCTATGTTCTCGCCACATCTTCCTTTTCTTTATGGATGATCTTTTATACATTCTTACATTGTCTTATTCCCTGGGTGTATTCGGTCAACATGTTTGCTGAATTCTTACTCTCCCATGGATCTGATCACTAATTATAAACCATCTTTAACCACAAGAGAGGGTCGTGTATGCATTAACAACGTATGCGCAAGTAACATGTTCAACTGCTTCTCTTACATAAAATAAGTTGTCTCGTTGTAGTCATTTCCTCTACGTTTTCCTGATCATAACCACAGTCAGTGATGAATTTGATATTGTCATTGTTGTAATGGCATCTCAGATTGTATTCTTCTGCTGCCACACAATCTCCATACCCGTTATAGACTCACATTTCTATAGCTTATGTTGTGTACTAACATTGGATATTTTAATAATAAGGCACTCACTTTTATTTAACAATGGATATGTGTTGAACAACGGGTATTTGTTGAACACTAAGTATTTGTTGAACACTGGGTATTTGTTTAACAATGGGTATTTGTTGAACACTGAGTATTTGTTGAACAATGGGTATTTGTTGAACACTAAGCATTTGTTGAACACTATGTATTTGTTAAACAAGATATTTGTTGAAGAATGGATATGTGTTTTGACCACTTGGTATTTGTTGAACACTAAGTATTTGCTGAACACTGGGTATTTGTTGAACAATGGATATTTGTTGCGCACCAAGTATGTGCTGAAATATGGGTATTTGTTTAACAATGGATATTTGGTGAGACCTGGTATTTGTTGAAGACTAAGGATTTGTTGAACACTGTGTTTGTTGAACACTGGATATTTGTTGCCCGTGTTTCTACAATGTGCACTGATACAGGGAAAGTAAAGAGGCCGCACTAAGATTTGACATTGTTACTCTCAAATGATGGCAACGCCTCGCTGAAAAAGAAAAAAAAAATAATACGTGTGCATCAATACACGTCTATGAGGAGTGTATATTTGTCCTTATCTGTCGTCGTTTCGAGGTGATAGGTTCGAATTCCAGTAAGGTCACTGTACCTGCTACATTTTGAACTACTCACGTCACACACACACACAACGCACACGCACACACAACACACACACACACATATATATATATATATATATATATATATATATATATATATATATATATATATATATATATATATATATATATATTCCCCCCCCCTCCACATCAGGTGTATTAACATGGCATCCTCCATTCCCATTTGAGTAGCGATAGCTATATTGAGCTTTTAAAATACCAAGTCTATGTGTTTCCTTTTCCCTGATACCTAGGGCTTCATATATCTCCGTGTCAGTATGTCCTCCATCTGTAATGCATTTCTCGTACGTGTACTGGGAAATATACTTCCTTCACATTGTTTCCAGTTCTGCACTGTCCAGTATCTGATTTGTTTTCAAAGCCAAAATGCATATGTACTAGGTGTACGAATTGTACCACCTACGGTGTATTTTCCAATAATTTGCACGAAGCGAATTATTTCGTTGTAAATATCATTTACTGGTGTTTCTTAATAATGATTCTATAACAGAGTAGCCTGTTATATGAGTGTAGTTAGCTGGCACGGCATGCAAAGGGAAGGAAAGAAATAGTTGATGCACGCGTGAGCACCGTAGTTAGGTAGTTAGGGATGCTCACGTGCTGACGTAGAGATAAACAAGGGGTTAGTTACGACTCAGCCGCCGAACCAACAACATGTATCTGCTTTGATAGTCCCTGTATCCATTTTGATATTACTGAAGCTTCTTCAAATAAATTGAGTCATTACCAGTCATCGGTGGGTTGTCTTCATACATACAGTTGCATGCAGTTGTCTTTGGGTTGTCGCTCTGTTATACATCCCATTCATGAAACGATTCCCGTATATATGTCTAAAGATAGATTTTTGTTTGCAAATATTACTCAACGTGCATGTTGCATTATAATTTACTACTTAAGTAATGTAAGTCAGCTTTATCTGATATGATTTCACACTACATTGTATTGGTCGGTACGAGTTATATTCAACATGCTCTTTACAACAAGTTTCATTCATGCATTCTAGCTATGTCCAACAAAATTTCATCATGCATTTCATACATATATGCCACTTCTATTCAACATGGCCTATACTACAAGTTTGATTGTTTCATGTATTCTAGCTCTGTCCAACATGATTTCACCATACATTTCTTACATGCATGCTACTCCTATTAAACATGATCTTTAACAACAGTTTCATTCATTTATTCTAGCTCAGTCTGACGTGATTTCACCACTCTATCTATAAATAATTACCAGTTCTAATGAACGTGAAGTAATCGTAGT
This sequence comes from Cepaea hortensis, assembly GCA_963921405.1. Classification (NCBI taxonomy): domain Eukaryota; kingdom Metazoa; phylum Mollusca; class Gastropoda; order Stylommatophora; family Helicidae; genus Cepaea; species Cepaea hortensis. Next base: position 110,755,809 of record OY992881.1, read on the forward strand.
TTACGTCATTTGAAAATTAAAATTTTTAATTTACCTAGCTTACACAAAGTACCATCTGCAGATGGGTGTATCAAACGCGGGACGTCTTGCTTATAACCGAGACGTTTTCCAGATGGTTGTTATTACGGAGAAGTTGTGCAAGTGAATGAATGAATGAATGAATGAATGAATGAATGAATGAATGAAAGAATGAATGAATGAATGAACACAAGTTACAAAATATTGCCGATGATGAAAAGATAGAGTCAGTCATTTGATACTGCAGAGAAATTTCTATTTATACACAAAATCAAGAAGAAGATACTGACATAAATGTAATAATCTGGATAACTATTGTGTTATGAAAAGAATAGTAAAAAACAAGGTGGAATGGGTATTGTGAAGAATGGCTGAATTGTTTTGACAATCAACGAAAACATACCAATAATGCCATTTTTTTATGAAAATAAAACACATTAATTCCAAACATATTCGTTCTAACAAAGGAGCTAACAGCATATATTCACCGTTAGATCAAAACTGTTTTATATTGTGTGGCTCACCATATGGCCCGCTGCTGTGCACACATGACTTCACTGTACCATACACTGGAATCATCCAAACAGGGCCAGACAGAAAGGCCATCACTTGAGTTTTCAATAAGTTCTTCTCATCTTCGTCAAGATGATACACCAGAGCTCCCGAGTCATCAGTGGACACATGGACCACTTTAGCCACGGCAAGGCTAGATAGCAGCTCTCGCACGTATCTGAAAATGATCAGCATTGTACTGCGTTGTAAATGTTTGCTGATTCAAGCGTGTAGATGCACTTATTTGTGTAAATGATTAGCAAACTATTTTATCTCAAAGACTGCAGCATATTTGGACTGTGCTGAGAGAATAGGAGAACATACGTGCCGCCATTTGCTGATTCCCACTTAATACGATTAACTAAATGAAGATAGACGTACGTTGTTTCGTCACCGTCATTTATCTCACCCACACCCATTCCACCCCCACAAACACACACACAAACACACGCACACAACAGACATGCACATACACGCACACAACAGACATGCACATACACGCACACAACAGACATGCACATACACGCACACAACAGACATGCACATACACGCACACAACAGACATGCACATACACGCACACAACAGACATGCACATACACGCACACAACAGACATGCACATACACGCACACAACAGACATGCACATACACGCACACAACAGACATGCACATACACGCACACAACAGACATGCACATACACGCACACAACAGACATGCACATACACGCACACAACAGACATGCACATACACGCACACAACAGACATGCACATACACGCACACAACAGACATGCACATACACGCACACAACAGACATGCACATACACGCATATGCATCCACACAAGTACTCATATACATACGTACATACGTCCGTCCGTCCGTCCGTCCGTCCGTCCGTCCCTTCGTCCGCCCATCAGTCCATCCCTCCGTTTCTCCGTCCGCCCGTCCGTCCCTCCGTCCCACAGTGCGTACCTCCGTCCGTCCGTCAATCCGTCCGTCCGTCCGTCCGTCCGTCTGTCCGCCCGTCCCTCAGTCCGCCCGTCCATCCGTCAGACCGTCCCTCCGTTCGCCCGTTCCTACTTCCGCCCGTACCTCCGTCCGCCCTCCCTCCGTCCCTCCCTCAATCCGTCCCTCCCTCCATCCCTCCGTCCCTCCCTCCCTATATCCCTCTCTACATCCCTCCCTACCTCCCTCCTTACCTACCTCCATTTCTCCCTCCCTCCGTACCTACCTACCTACCTTCCTACCTCCCTACCTACCCACCTACCTGCCTACCTACGTAACTACACACACACCTACCTACCTACCTATATACACACCTGCCCATCTACACACCTAAACACCTACACACACACCAACTCACAGACACACACACCTACACACACGCACATGCACACACACACACACACACGCACACACATACACACATACATACACATACATATATACATGCACACATACATACACACATACATATATATCCACATAATACATACACACACATACATACATACATACATACGTACATACATACATACATACATACATACATACATACATACATACATACATACATACATGCATGCATGCATGCACGCACACATACATACATACATACATACATACATACGTACGTACGTACGTACGTACGTACGTACGTACGTACGTACGTACGTACGTACGTACGTACGTACGTACGTACATACATACATACATACATACATACATACATACATACATACATACATACATACATACATACATACATACATACATACATACATACATACATACATACATACATACATACATACATACATACATACATACATACATACATACATACATACATACATACATACATACATACATACATACATACATACATACATACATACATACATACATACATACATACATACATACATACATACATACATACATACATACATACATACATACATACATACATACATACATACATACATACATACATACATACATACATACATACATACATACATACATACATACATACATACATACATACATACATACATACATACATACATACATACATACATACATACATACATACATACACACATAATACACACATACATACACACACACATACATACAGACAGACAGACAGAGAGACAGACAGACAGACAGACAGACAGACAGACAGACAGACAGATAGACAGACATAATACATACATACACACACACATACAGATAGACAGACAGACAGACAAAAAGACAGACAGGCAGACAGACAGACAGACAGACAGACAGACAGACAGCCAGACAGACAGACAGACAGACAGACAAATACGTACGTACGCGCGCGCGCACGCACGCACGCGCGCACGCACACACGCACACACGCACGTATGCATGCATGCATGTATGTACGTATGCATGTATGTATGTATGTATGTATGTATGTATGTATGTATGTATGTATGTATGTATGTATGTATGTATGTATGTGTGTATGTATGCATGTATGTATGTATGTATGTATGTATGTATGTATGTATGTATGTATGTATGTATTATGTGTATATGTATGTATGTATGTATGTACGTACGTATGTAAGGACGGACGGACGGACGGACACACATACACACATACACAACGACACACAGTCACACTGCCAATGAGCGAGTACATGTGGCACATGGTGTGTTGCGTTTGAGCGTATAAATATATCAGTGGGTTGCTTACAATGCCTAGGTGTTATTACTTTGTTCACCATCATCATGTCATCACCCATGACTAGTTTCTTGCGTCGCAAGCTTTCTGTGTAGAGCATCTTCGGCGTGTGCAATATATATTTGTTCTTCTTTCGGTTGAGCACGTAACTTCTTCTGGCTCAACCCTTCTCATAATTTACTGTCGCATTCTTTCTTCACCCCAACAACGACGAACAGAATGGAACTATTCATAACTCAACTACTCCGGCGTTTTCTATAGTTTACTATCATCTAAGCACATTGTACAATGCAGTTACACCGGCACATATTCAACATCTGACAAAACCGACGAATGTATAACATTTAACACCACGAGCGGCATAGTATATAGCCGTAGCTCGGTATATATCTGACCATTTCCGTACTGGACGATGGCTGAACACAGACTCCTCTTTTTGGACTCGCCTCAGAAGCGAGTTCACGCGTTTTCACGCTTTGTGAAAAGTATCCACTTTTCACGTTCCGGTGTTCACTTGCTGAACATGGCCATAACTTCTCATCTCTAACCTGAGTTATAGCTTAACTATGCCATGACGTCATTAGGGTCATGGCACACACATACACACTGACACGTTGTCACACTGAAACACTGACACACAGACAAACATACACACATCACACAGACACACATACACACATATACACAGACATATTGACATATACATTACGTAAAGTAAAGCAACCTACTAAGGCAACGTGTGTAATGAACTCCAAGTTGCCGATGAACAAACCATCATGACAAATACAGGCACGTGGACTTTGCAACACATGATCATTAATTATGAGTATTGTCTGTCAAACAGCACAGAGTATGAAGAATGAAAATATGAGAAAGATCGTCATTGAAACCCAACACATCCAAACATAAGCTGAACTATTCATAAACTATGATAGTAAAAACATGTGATAGAAAAAGCCCCGTAGACCTCGATCATATATTAAATAAACTATATCATCATGTTTAGCAACTGAAACCAAATGATAACTGCTCAACACTGACCTCCTACCAATACTACGACATGCATGGACAACACGGACGCAAACAACATAGCACTTAAGGGTATCTAAAACAACATACATGTTAGAATATATGTAAAACACTCACACACACACACACACGCACATACACACAGACAAACACCCACGCTCAATCTTGAGGTAAACATAATGTTTTAGTTGTGTAAATCAGATTTGAAATTCGACCATCTCCCACGTAAGAACTCCCTCAATGCAGACTGCGGCGAACATCTTCACGAACGATAGATTGGTGGATTAATTCAAACTATAGAAACTGAAAGTGGTGGATTAATTCAAACTATAAAAACTGAAAGAGGCTAATGAAACTCCATCCATCCATCATGTGCCATGCCGGTAAGCGTGGGCGGTCATGTTCTGCCATCTCACTCGATCAACAGAGTCGTGGATCAGTTCCGTGTTTTTGTCTCGACCATGCCACAAGGCCAAGCCATCCAGATACTTGTTTCTAGGTCTTCCCCTTGGTCTGTTCCCCTCGATCTTACCAGTTGTCACCAAGTTCTCCAAATCATTTCTTCTCATAACATGCCCAAAAAATTGTGACTGTCTACGTCTAATGTCTCTGATCAGTTTACGATCTTCATTTGTTTCTTGAAGGACTTGTTCATTGGTCTTTCTGGCTGTCCATGGTATTCTTTGCATTTTCCTCAGAAACCACATTTCTACAGCCATCAGATGTTTTTCAGCCTGGCTGCTCATTGTCCAAGCTTCACATCCATATAAAAGTACAGGTTCTATGTAGCATCTCAACACTCTTTTTCTCGTTTCAATTGACATCTTTTTATTGGTCAGTATGTTTTTCATCTTGCTAAAGGCTACTTTTGCCATGGCGATTCTTGTTCTAATCTCTTCAAGGCATCTCCCATCAGATGTTATTACTGTTCCGAGGTAATTGTACCTATTCACTTGTTGAAGAATATTCCCATTTACTTGTATATTACACTGTGGAATAATGAAACTAGAACATTACATTTATATACAACAATAAGAATGATACAAACAGCTTTCTTTGGTCATAAAATCAAAAGAGAGACATTGGAGAACATCGTGACGACCGGAAAGAACGAAGGGAGGGGAGGCAGGAGAAGACCGAGAGAATGATGCTGGATGGATAGAGACGTGGGCATGAGCAAATATCATCAACATTGTTGATCCAGAACAACAAAGACTGAGATCTGTGGAGAGACAAGAACGCCTACGCCAGCTGGCAAGGCACTTGGTGGTGACGATAAAATACCATGATTAAAGAACACAGCAATCTGTCACTAGACTGTTCTTCTTAACATTGCGCTGAAAGACGGACGGACGGACGGGCGGTCGAACGGACGGGCGAATGGACGGACGGACTGACAGACAGAAAAGATAAACTACACTGTGATCTGAACAACACATTCTGTGAACGACCATACGAGCTTCAGAGCGGGAGGTTGACTTCTGTATGTCTTCACGAAGACCACATTGTAGTTAACAGCACAACTATGCCAATCTACATTGTATTCCCTGCATTTCTCAGAGATTGTCGTCATGTTGATAATTCCATCCCTGGTTTCGCTACTCTGTATGGAACATGCCTTCAATTCGTGCAATTCATATTCCTATTTACTTCAACACTCTTCACAATGATTGGAGTGATATTTTTGCTAGAATGCCTTATTAATTCAATGTTACGCTATCTGTGCCTAGTTTCACATTTCTTGTCTTTGGAAAAGGGAATCATATTTTTCACTTCCATGACTTAGTAGGAAATAAGACTGCTCTAGACATTCTCATGTGCATGATAGATACGGACGACGGCTATCCCTCCAGCGTGGATTGATTATGTTGTTGTGCCGTGACAGCCTGATTGTCCGTTGTTCCATAATGGCAACAACAACTCGACAAGCTATTATTTTTATAAACTAGGCAAAAACCAGAGGAAGCGATATCTTTGTATTGATGATCGTACTTATTCTAACTGAAGTTGTGTTGTTTTATACTCTCGCTTCAATTATACTATTTGAATGCGTGTTTACGTGTACATTTACCAAGGTCTAGTTACAGCCAGCCTGCATGTGGTAAACAGTATCGAAAATTAATATTTAGAGTGCCAGATAATTTACTAACCGTCCAACACCACCTTACCGCCCTTTGATCTTTATTTGGAAGCCTGGTCCAAAGCAGAATGCTATCAACACGCCTCTACAGTCATTGTTGTTGTCTGCCTATTTAATGAAGTGTATATTTGGCGTGGTCTTTTTGTCGAGATACTTCTTCAGCGGGGGAAACTGAGCGCAGTGGATGGCACACGTGCTTGTCCGCTCGCTGATAATGTGTCTGAGTCCGTAATGAAATGGGAATTTATTTTTCATTGTAGGGGCTCCCATAACGACATAGACTAAAATTAAAACAAGAAAATGTATAGGAAAATAAGTGCGGGGGTGGGGTGGGGAGGGTAATATTGACTACATACATACACCATCCTTGATTGATCTTAAATATAGAGTTAAAACCTCTTTACGTATTGTTCCTCATTACGTACAAAATAAAAAAACAAATTAAAAAAAACAACCAACCTTGCACCTTCTTATTTGTAACTTTCTGTTTCACCAATTCATGTCCACCTCACTTAGATATTGCTCCTCTATCACAGTGTGTTTTAACATATTCTTTTTAAACCCACTTCTTTTGTTGATATGCAATATATGCTACATTCAGCTTGCTCGAATGGCTTGATGCATTTGCTAACACGGCATATAGCTGTCATTACTTCGGCTTTTTGTGTTTTCTCCATCCTCTATTTCAGATGCACTATTCTTAATACTTCACCTTCATCATGACACGATTCTGTAATAGTTTATTACTCATTTTACGATTCTGTATAGTTTCAGTACTCATTGTTCAGCATTGTCACCCATAAGGAATATAAGATCACGTAACGGTGTCACTAAGCGAGATTTCTGCCTGACGTCGATACCCATGGTATTATTTTTCTCATTAGAGCACAAGTGTACTTCTATATGACCATGTTATTTGTCCCTGCACCTATGTGTTCGATTCTTTCATATAATATCAATGTGAGGGACATCTAGTGATCGATTCCTACTATATTGAAACCTGCAACATGTAATGGCTATCATAGGCTGACATATAACGATGACATTTATGTGACATTAAATTGTAGGAAATCTCACTAGCGCAGTGGATAGTGTGCTTGACTGCCCAGCCCGTGGTAATATGATCCATTTCGTATTAATATAGGAGTTTAATTACATGAACCTTGCTCCCAGGTCGACCTTGCCTAAAATGGATCCCATAAGTTGCATACCGCATCGGGTCCCATTGAATGTTACTAGGTCCAGTTGAATTTTCTGGGTAAGTACATGTGACCGGCATGATATTTACAGTAGCATCAATCGAGTGGCGATTAGCATACCACTTGAGCTAACGTCATATATCGAGTAGCCTCAATCAGTGAAGTCCGTTACTGTACAGTTACTTACAATACTGTATCTTGATGAACATCAGCAGCACTTTCTATTTTCAAGAAACTATGAGATCATGCAATCAACGTCAGTCATACCTTTCCTTTAAGTCCCTCATGTCAGCTATCTTCTGCGATGTCAAAGGTGTCTGAGAATCCATCAGAGTTTCCAAGATTCCGACATCTTTGGACAAAGACAGAGCGAAACCAACATATGTAGCACTCACGATAGAGCCAAGATTATCTGCGAAGGATGTCATGTTCGCTTCATGCAGTGACTGCTCGTGTATTTTGTGACACTGCGATTTATATTCCAAGAGTCTGTTTTAAACACGTCTTTCTTTTTCTTATACAATCTGCATGTACGCCATCGTTAAAAACTACCGGAGTACATTGATTAACGCGCATAACAGATTTATAGTTGACAGCTATTACACTGTAGCAAATTGGTGTTACAAATGTTATTATATTTATCGATATATTGTCTCGTAAAACAAATTCAGTTTGGGCAACAGCTGTAAAGATGTGAACATGCAATGCAAATGAAAAGCGAAACGTGTGGAAGATCAAGTTTTAACGATCCCTTTGCACACATTCAGCTCATTTGGGCATATTGTGATTTATAGACCACCTGACACTAAGTAGAAACATGTTCAATATCACACGGCCTCTGACATTGTATGGCACATATTGTGGGTTTGGTCGACCTGGGAGACCGGGTCGATTTTAAACATTCTTCCCGATGCGGTATCCAACCTATGAAAATAATGTCCCCAATGTAACCTGTCATGTAGATGTGTATTTATTACAGTCACCCGTCCAGTCCCAGGGAACGTGTGGGACTGAGGGAATTTCTCCTTAATTCATTAGTCCGAAAGAAAGTGTGATATATGATAAAATGGCCTCATATATTATTGCAGTCACAATGAACATGCGTGATGTGGTTGAATTTCCGACTACAACAACAAGGCGAGGCTACAAAGGAAGGCAGTTCATTCATTCATTTATTAGCACGTCCTTTGCAGAATCTGGCTTCCATAACAACTTTCCGGAAAAAATTCTCGATCATTGCTTGCTTGCTTTCGCTGGCTGTGAACTCCAGCGTGAAGTCCTGTATGTCGGATGAAGACATCCTGTTGTCCAATATCAGTGTGATGTCATACCGGACTGAGGTTTGCGTGAGTATCCGTTGTCCCATATCTGGAATATTGGTGTGCAGACTGGTGGTTCCTCGCCGTGCAGGCAGATACTCTCCGACTTCGGAAGAATCAGCGATCCTACTACGTTAGCCAGGACCCCGAAGGGACCTGTTGCCTAGGACGCACGACTAGGACGTGTTAGTAGGTCTTGGCCAGTATACAAACTGGCCCTGGTGCCTTGGAAACACCTCTGCGTCCCTTCTCGGTCATAAGCAAGATGCCCCGCGTTCTGTTCACCCATATAGGATTCCTCCGCCACCCATCTTCTCTTGGGCATTCCTCTTCCTCTCTACAATTTTTGCGAGAATGCTCACGACAAACATCAATGTCTCAACTATGTGTAAAGTGTGGGAGTTTGTTCTTATTAGTTTCAGTGATCTTGTATGTGTGTAGATGTGAGGATGTTTGTGTGGGTGTGTATGTGAGGGATGTGTGTTAGGGTGTGGGGAATGTATGCGTGAAGGGGTTGTATGTGGGGGATGTGTGTGGGTTGATGGGTGATGTGTGGACGGGTGAAGGGATGTGTAGTCGGTGGGGGATGTATGTGTGTGTGTGAGGGATGTGTGTGTGTGTGTGTGGGGGGGGGGATATTTGGGAGGATTATTGGAAGTATGTTGTGTTGGTGGGTTGGGGGGCCTGGATAGGGAATGTGTATTTGGGTGGGTGAATTGGTGTGTAGGAGATTGTGTGGGTTGGGGAATGGGTGTGTAATGGGTGTGGGGATGAGTGTGGGGGGTGTCTGTGAATGGGATATGTCTGTGTGGGTGGGATTGTGTTAGTGTGGATAGGGTAAATGTGAGTGGGTGGAGGATGTATGTGTAGATGGTGAGGATGTTTGTTGGTGGGGGATGTGTCGGTGGGTGGGGAGATGTGCGTGTGGGTGAGGGATGTATGGGCGGGGATGTGTATAAGGAATTCATGTGGGGGATGTGTGTGTGGGGGAATGTGTTTATGGGTGGAGTTTTGTGTTGGAGGGGAGATGTGTGAGAGGTGGGGGAGGTGTGGGATGTGAAAGTGGATGACGGATGTATGTGAGGATGGGGGATGTGTGATTGGCTGGGTGGTTGGGGTGTGTGTGTGTGGGAGGGTAGATGAGAGATGCATGTGTTGATGAGCGGGTGGGTGATGTGTGGGTGTGAGTGGTTAATGGATGAGTACGTGAGTGGGTGGATGTGTGTGAGAGATGAGTGTATGGTTGGTGGATGTGTGTGTGTTTGTAGGAAGATGTGTGTGAGCGGCGGATGTGTGTGGGTGGGGTATATGTGGGTGGAGGGGTGTGTGTGGGTGGGAGGTGTGTATTCTTTGGGTGTTTATGGGTGGGGGATATGTGTGGACAGGTGGGGAGATATGTTTGTGGGTGGGAATGTGTGTATAGGTGGAGGATGTGTAGTTGAGAGGTGGCGGATATTGGGTGGGTGAGTGGGTGTAGGTTGGCTGATGTGTGTGTGGTTGGGTGAGGAAAATTGTGAGGGTGCGGGATGTATGTGTGGATAGGTGCGGGATGTATGGGTTGACGGGGATATGTGTGTGTGGTTTTGTGATGTGTGTTTCGCTAGGTGGTTGCGGGTGTGTGGGTGGGTGGTGGAGAATATGTGGGTGGGTGTGTGCGTGTCGGTTATGGGATGGGTGTGGGGATGTATGTGTGGGTTGAGAAATGTGTGAGGGTGGGGGATCAATAGTTGGGTGGCGGCATGTATGTTTGCCTGAGTCTTTGTGAGTGCGTGGAGGTATGTGTGGGTGGGTGGAGGTGTGGTGGGTGGCTGAGGAATGTGTGGGTGGCTGCGGGGTGTGAGGCTGGATGGGGGATGTGTCTCACAACATTGCAATATGCACTGTTTATGTTTACAACTTTCATTTGACAATGTTTTTTCCCATGTGAATGTACCATGCGTAATATGCATTGTTTATGCCTACACACCCGTATTACACCAAGGGGAAGACCTAGAAGCAAGTACCTGGATGGCTTGGCCTTGTGGCATGGTCGATACAGAAACACGGAGCTGATCCATGACTCTGGTGATCGAGTGAGATGGCAGAACATGACCGCCCACGCTTACCGGCATGGCACATGATGGATGGATGGATGCCTACAAAATCCATTTGACAATGTTTTTTTTTTCTCTATGTAAATGTAACATGCACATTTGATGAATGAAAGATGAGTGATCGAAAGGGCTGAATGTAAGACGGGCCTGCCTGCCCAATTTGTTACCCTTTTAAAATAATGTTTGTTCGTTCGTTCGTTCGTTCCCAGGCATATACCCGTCCATTATTGTTCTCTCCAGGGGGCTGAGTGGTCTCGAGGTATGGTGACCGCCTCGAGCGCTGGAGGTCCAGGGTTCAAGCCCCCGGTGAGGGCCGGGATATTTTTACGTGGACTTCTAGTAACACAATTTCCCCTGATCTCTGGGTAGTGAGATCGGACGCCCGTGTGTATTGTGGCGCACGTAAACAATCCCTTGGCAGTTGAAAATGGAAAAAGAGCAGCCTAACGGCGCTGCCCAGGCAAAATTGTGAGTTAAAAATATACCCTAAGTATTTCAGGATCCTCGCCGGTGCTACAGAGTTTGTGCACTGAGCTGAGTTTCTCCGGACTCAGGCTTGAGTTAGGAGTAGAACGAAGCACTTATGGGTTACACCCGTATGCAGTGATGTTGATCCGTCGACTAAACGACGAATCTATTGTTCTCTCCAAACTTTCGTAACATTTCAAGTGATTAAAAGGTTTCAATTTTCTTTGTTATATCGTCTTTAATAGCCAACCATTTTCAATATTCATCTTTTGAAGTATGGATGCATTTGTTCTTTTCTTTTTGCAAGATATTCTCCTCTCTATCACCCCTAATGCGCCAGTGCGTATCTCTTAAATGAGCTGGGGCCATAAGAGTTTCGGAATTAAAATGAACTTCAGGCACCAGATCGTAAATATCCAATCACTGCTTTTATCCATAGCACGCAAAATGCTTTCCGCTGTTTCGCGCATGTGCTTTACTGCGTTCGTGTCAGATACCGAGGCATCATACACTCGGCCAAGACTTTTCAATGGTTCTTACATGGCAATAGAAATAGACTCGTTGGCAATCGTAAATGCGCCGCCATCTTGCACACCAATGCCGCCATGTTGCCTTCTTCGCACCCTTCGTTAACGGCTAAAGGAGTATCACCCTTGCCAACAACCAATGGAAGCAAACTCTTTCTTTGCGCTAGTTGACTGTGGGTCTTGGCACCTCTCTCGTCACCTTGTCTCTGCCGTGTTGTGCGAATCTTGCATGACGTCGCACACTACCATTAGCAACTCTATTCTCTGGTTGCGGGGGTGGGACTTCAGACAGCATCACTGATCTAGATCACGGCTATGCCATGGTTCTACTACTCTTCAGTGTCCAAGGCTCCACCACGCTGTATACATTTATATATATATACATATATTTGGAAACATCTGGTTCGTGGTGGTGGTGGTGGTGGTGGTGGTGTGTGTGTGTGTGTGTGTGTGTGTGTGTGTGAAAACAAAAAGCTAAGAATAATAGGATGACTGATGAAGTCTTAAACTGTATGTAGCAGAGAAAACAAAGTAAAAATGACGAACAAGCTTTTGAATAGATAAATAAAGAAGTAGGATATACATGTGTTCAGGCTAATAAAAACTGGCTAAACGAGCAGTGCAATACAATTGATTTAAATTATCTAAAGATACAACTATGTGTAGACAAATCCTTGTGATAATAAAAGTAAAACACCGGTATTTGAAATCAAAAACAGGAAAGATATAATTGGAGAAGGGTGCTATAATGAAGATGTGAAATGAGTATTTAATGAAATCGTATGACGGAGAAAGGGAAGAATTAACAGTAAAAAGTAACTTAGCAGGTCCGCCTCTTATAAAAGATGAAGTCGCTGAAGTTGTAAAACATATGAGGAAAGAACAATAGAGCCGGACCAAAAAAGAATCACAATAGACGAATTAGAAGTACTGGGATAATTTGGAGTATAAATATTAACCAAAATGTTGAATGATATTTACAACAGTGGATATGTATGAGTGATCTTCTGAAATATGTATGTATAGCAATACCAAATTAGACCTGGAGCAACAATTGGATGCGAAGATATTTGAACAATTAACTTCATAAACCATGTTTTTAAAAAAAAAAAAAAAACTTCCACTCAGAATTATAATGAGAAATAATATAAAGTATACAAACGTTGAAATTGGTGGAGAACAGCGTGAATTTATGAATGGAAAATTTGCAAGCAATGCAATATACGCATTTTTTTTTTTTTTGGCATATCCTTTACAGGACATCGCTGTCAACACCAGCATCTTTCAGCTGTATGTTGATTTCTTGGCAAGATTACGCTCAGTAGTTTGCCATTGCTTTCTGAGCGGCCGGCTCACATACCCTGTAAGTTACCTATGCGATTCGAACCACTGCTGATTCTCACCGACATCACGCTACCGACGAGAGTATACGAGATTACGGAGAAAAGTCATAACCTCTAAGCCACGAAGCCGGCAATATACGCATTACTAACACAAAAAGAAAGAAGAATAGAGACACAGAAAGACATATAGTTTTGCTTTATAGATAATACTAAGGCATGTCGGAAAGTAAAGCATAATGAACTGGTTAAAACGTTGCAAGATATCAAGATTGATGTGAAAGATCTCAGCATAATAATAATAAATAAATACTAAAATCAAGTAATAGCAATGACAATGGGGAAATCAGGTTAGGGGTAAGGGATGCGTTTTGTCTCCGGATCTCCTCTACCTCTGTAGCAAAGTAATGATGAGAGCGATCAAAGAGAAGCCAGGAATACTAATCAGAGGTTATATTATAAATAAAATACGCTACACTGATGACAGAGTATTCAATCGGAAAATGCAAAGGATCTACAACAGTTGTCGGACGGTGTAGCGGCAGCGAATGCAAAAAAGAGCCATTCATTGAATATTATGAAAACAGACGCAATGGTTATATCAAAGAAACATTAAGATGCCATCACCATGTGAAATAACAATCGAAGGGAACTTGCTTAAACAAAGTGGATACATATACATACTTTGCGGAGATCATAACAAACGATGCACAATGCACAATAGAGATTAAGAACGGAATAAGGCAAGCAAAAACTGAATTTAAGAAAAATTAAAAGCATCGTATGCAATAAGTCACTTTCATTGAATGTAAGAAAGAGAGTGCTCAAATTTTATGTAGAACTTATTTTGCTTTCTAGCAGTGAATTTTGGAATGTAACTTAACAACTTATAAAAACCTTGTCGGCAACAAAGATGTGGTTCCTAAGACGACTGCTGCAAATTCCCTGGACCGCCACAGAAATTAACAATAGCCTGACAGAGACTAACAAAACAAGAACATGATACGGAACAATTTAAAAATGACAAACAGCTTTCTTTGATAATGTGATGAGAAGACAGACACTAGATAACACTATGACAACTGGAAAGGGCAATGGGAAGAGAGGCATAGGCAACCAATACACCCATAAACGATTATAGGTGGACTCAGACGGTGAGATGGAGGAAGATCATTAGCGGTGTTGATCCATAACACCAAAGACCGATATCTGTGGAGAGACATGCACGACTGCACCAGTTGGAAGGGAAGGGCTGGTGATGATGATGATAACGATGATTATATATATATAAGGCCCTTTCATGAAATCCGTTCGTGCCCCACCGCGCGTAATTACGTACGTTGCACATGATCATGTCATAGTCATTTGATAAGTACTGACCAATGAATAAAAGAGCACGTGCTTATCGTGACACGATGCATAGGTTCTGTTTCTTACCGTTACAAAATAGCCAGGTTGATCCAAAATCCGTCCAAAGAAGCTCATCGAGCGGTGACTCGGTTTCTTTCATTTGAAGGATGTCGACAAGTGGACATTCATCAAGGAATGCAGGCAGCGTATGGTAACAAATGTGTTTTGAAGACAACAGTGGCAGACTGGGCACGAATGTTTCGGAAAAGACGTCAGTCTACGACAAATCTTCAAGGGACGGGTCTAGCGCATATTGTTGCAATAGAACAAAAAACCATCGCCAAAATGTATGCAGCAGTACAGATGAACCGTTGTCGAAGCCAACGTTCGCTAGCGAAATAATTTGATGTGTCAATTAAGACAATTCAAAAGGTCCTTCGTAAGAAACTGCAATATCGAAAGGTGTGTTCACAGTAGGTACCACGGATGTTGACCGACTACCAAAAAGAGGAACGCATGGGATGGTGTTTGAACCACTTGCTGCTTTACAGAGTGGAGGGTGATGCGTTTTTCTCCCGCATAGTGGCATGCAATGAATCATGGTGTCACCACTTTGAGCCGAGCAGCAAACGAGAGAGCATGCAATGGAAGCATGCTGGATCACCAAAAGCCAAAAAAATTCAAGTTACAGGTTTCCGCTGGTAAGGTTATGCTAAGCGCATTTTTTGACCATGAAGGGCTATTGTTGACCGTTTCTTAATTTCATATAGCACAGCAGTTTATAATTAATAAATCATCTATAATTATAATTGCCGGCTTCGTGGCTTAGAGGTTATGACTTTTCTCCGTAATCTTGTATACTCTCGTCAGGTAACGTGATGACGGTTCAAATCAGCAGTGGTTCGAATCGCATCGGTAACTTACGGGGTATGTGAGCCGGCCGCCCAGAAAGCAATGGCAAACTACTGAGCGTAATCTTGCCAAGAAATCAACATACATCTGAAAGATGCTGGTGTTGACAGCTAAGTCCTATAAAAAGGATATGCTAAAAAAAAAAAAAAAATTATAATTACTTACCAACAATAGACCGTACTATCTAATTACTTAACATCACGAATAATATGTTTGTTTACATCTGTTAACTACACATTTAAATTCCACAGTATAACACATTGTTCTGCAGGAGCGCAAGAATCTGCCTATTCACAATTGCTGTATTTCTATTATAACAGTTTTAGTTCAGGACAATTTATATTTCTAACAATCACATTTGTAGTTTATAGGAATCGTCCACATTACTATTTCACGCTGCTCAATCACATTAACGATCACAAAGAGTTTCTGTTTCTGACCAGTCCGTTTGGACTCATCAGCTGTTGTGTTGACAACTACACAGTCGTATTCAGTATTGCTCCCGTGTTGACCTACACACAGTCATTGTATTTAGCGTCGCTCCCGTGTTGACCTCGCTTGCGTCCCTGACGTATTTCCGAATTATGTCGGGTGACGAACTTCTGTCTTCCGCTGTAGACTGCCAAAAAACTGTTTCACACAACTTGCATCATTTGTCTACTTCTGTTCGTTGTTTCTATTACGATGGTTGTACCTGACTATATAATAGATCTGGTTCTCAAAGTTCTTTTAATATTCACAAAGTTTAACTATCGTTCATTTCGATGTAGGCGATGAAATATATCTTCTGCGTGTCCCGTGTAAACTTACAATTAAGCCGCTAGTTCAAACATGTCAACACAATAGCTGTTTCTAGACGGACTGGTCAGAAACAGAAACTCTTTGTGATTATTAATGTGATCGAACAGCGTGAAATAGTAACATGGATGATTCCTTTAAACTACAAATGTGATCGTTAGAAATATACATTGTGCGGAACTAAAACTGTTATAAAAGAAATACCTGTCGTGACTTCCTTTAAAGTGCCGTCCCTGGAGTGAGGAGTATCAACACCCACATTATAATATTTTTTCCCTATCAATATCCTGGAGAATCCACCAGCTTCCGTCCAACACACTCCATCAGCCCGTGGACACCTTTTCCTATCACTCTCTCACTGTCGTACTATCCCCCCTCTCATACTCCCCCAACGCAACATATTCAACAACTCTTGCTTCTAAAAATTAATACAGATTAATTTATTAAAAGAAAAGTGTAACGTATATGAGACGTGTATGCGAAGAAAATGTGTGATGTGTTCTATAATGTGTGTAGGCTCGGACTCTCAGATGATAGCATAGTCAGATCATCCTTGCAAGGACACACCACAGCACGTTAAGTCAGAACAAGTCCACCTCACCCGGTACTGTATCTCTCCTGCCGGACACCGACTGTCATCTGTAGCTACCTGGTTATCTATCTTCCTGATCATCCGAAATAGATACTGTTTGTAAATTACAGCTGATCATGGACCGGTTGCCCAATGCACATAATTTCCTATCGTTCTTAAAGAATGCACAAATCCTTTGTAGTGAGTACTAGTGTCTATCTAGGTTCAGGTATCATGTCTTTTGAACTATTTCACTAGAATATAGCACACCATGTGACTATTATATTGATGTTCTTGTTTAGGTACCAATGTTCTTATGCTGTGTGATGCATTAACAATCATCACCCATCTTAGGTGAACCATCTTTCTTCTCGGACGTTATTCCTTATTTTTTTTGTAAGAAACATTTTTGTGTCCAACTGGTGTTATGTCTAATTGACGTTGCACTTCATCAAACCGAGTGTTGAACTTCCTCGTAACTGGTATAGAACCTTATGCAAAACCGCCTCATTCCGGGATGGCTGCTACACTTTGCCATAACGACACATGCTAGTTAATATTAAATTAATCTAACACTGTAGAGCTCTCCCACAAACACGTCCATCATAATCCACGGTTTTATTCAACACTGTTTCCCCCAATCATGGTTTATGGCAAAACCTAAAATTGGTCACGTGATGGTATTCTTCCTGTCCACACAGGTGTTATTTGGGCACATCATCCATTGTCAAGAATCTATCCTCCCTGGCTCAATCAATGTCAGAGTTGTCATCACTTGTTTTGACTCCCACAACAAGCTAGCGAGTTCCTGTGTGCTCCCAACAACGGGTTTCCACAACAAACCGCCAATCTTCTTGATGTCCGGAAACTCTAAATGACAGACGGACTGTTTTCTTCCGAGCTGAGTACTTCCGCTCTCAATCCAACCTGTTTATGAACTGTCAAAGCGATGTATGGACTCATCTCACTCACTTCCAAATGTTCCCATGTTGTCGACACAATGTAACCCCGTGCAGCTGCAACTATTTACCGTCCTGCGGATTTTGACATCCAATTTGTTTTTTCTGTTAGTTAAAATAGTTTTGGCGTTGCAGATAGGCCGGTTAATCAGAAAGTCTCTATAGTAATCAACTGGTTAAACGCAGGGTTTTATTTTTGTGACATAGGCCCCCTCTTAAGAGAGTAGTCCATCTCACTCTTCTCCACCGTAAGTTTAATCCAGATGATTCATTCCTCTTCTTCAGGAGCTGGGTGTCTTGACAAGAAGTCCGCTCCAACATTTTCCTTCCCAGGAATGTATTCCACTGTGAAATTATAGGGTTGAAGTTAGTTAGTTAGTTAGTTATCAGTTGGGGTATCTTCGTTGCACTCCGGACATGTCCATAGGTGCTCAGATCCTCCCCCCAGCATATGCATCAGCGTCCGGTGGCTAATAGTGCCAGTTCTGTGTTGGTTGACGAGGCGCTTTGTTTTCCCGATGCACCTCTCGCGTCTGGCTGTGCCGATTCTTACTCTCAGGTCTTTCATCCTGGAAAGCGATGTGGAATCACTGGCGTCAAAATCCTCTGTTCTCGCCATATCTTTAAGGGCGTTAATAACATCGGCACGATCCATGGGCTGGCCATCTACAGGGGGTGCAGAGCCAGCCAATTTATCAGCTCGTTCATTTCCCTCGACTCCCGCATGTCCCGGGACGAAGATGAAGGTGAATTTGCGGACAACGGACTTCCGCAGCGACTCAGTCCACTGTCTAAGTACAGATCCAGCTTCGACCTTCTGAATCATGCTCATTGAATCACTTAGTACACACACGTTGGTATAATGCTGTGATTCCAGCCATATGAAAGCCTGTGTAACTGCCATCACCTCCATCGTCATGCTGCTCGTGGTCATTGAGTGGGCACCACTGGATTCTTGAACGGTTCGGCCCGCTGAACGGGCTGTAAATGCCGACGCACTTCTCTGCTGCTTTACAACAGATCCATCTGTATATATGAGCACTTCGGGGCTATCTGAGTGATCATAGATGAGCGCGTTAACCTCTGCATTGACAGCGGCAGGGTTCTGCTCTCTGCACTGTCTGTCGAGTGTGATAATGCACGAGAAGGTACACTTAAAAGCTGGAGGCACCGGCACCCATTCCTTGCCGGGGTTGATACTGGTAAGACTGCAGACCTGTCCGACGACATCTACCGCACCTTGAAGTAACAACGACCACCGCATCAAACGGGCGTTGAGCTTCTGAGAAGTAGCCAGGAACATCAGGGGCTGATGATTCGACTGGACTCGAAACTTAACTCCATACAAATATGGCTGGAGATTTTTGCACTGCCCATAGGAGGGACAAGCACTATCTCTCGACGGTTGAATAATTCCTCTCCGCCTGGAGTAGTTTCTTGCTTGCGTATGCCACAGGTTTCAAAACCGAAGCATCGTCTTTTCCTTCCTTAAACAGAGCTGCCCCAATTCCAATCCCACTCGCATCCGTTCTCAACACAAATGGTTTGGAATGGTCAGGGAGCTGTAATACAGGTTTGCTGACCAAGGCCTCCTTTAACTGGCTATAGGCTTTCTCACATTCTGGTGTCCAAATGATTTGGTCCGGGAATCCCTTTTTCAAGGTTTCCGTCAATGGAGCTCCCAGTTCAGTGAAATGTGGGATAAATTTGTGGTAGTACCCACACAACGAGAGAAAAGATCGCACATCCTTCTTCGTTTTTGGCCTTGGGGCATTTCTGATTTTCTCCAGGTTCTTCTCTTCTGGGACAATGTGTCCTGGGGTGATGGTGTGACCTAGAAATTCCAGAGTCTGGTAACCAATCATGCACTTGGTTGGACGAGCAGTAAGCCCTGCTTTCTTGAGCTTATTAAACACTCTCTCCAAAGATTGCAAGTGGTCATCCAATCTCTCACTGGAAATCAGAATATCATCCATGAATGAGATGATGGCCGGATCCTGTAAAGGATCTAGTAAAGTCCTCATCATGCGTGTAAACACTAGGTGCATTGCTGAGTCCAAAGGGCATGACCTTGAATTCGTAGTGTCCACTGGGTGTACTGAAAGCCAACAGTGGTCGAATCTCCGGTTTGACTGGTATCTGATAGTACCCCCGACTCAGATCCACCTTTGAAAAGTACCGAGCCTTATGGAACCTAGCGAATAACTGCGTTGGATTCGGCAAAGGTTCCACCTGAAATTGTGTATGACTGTTCAGAAGTCGGTAGTCTATACACAACCGGTGTTCTCCACTTGGTTTGCTTAACAAAACTACCCCTGCATTGTATGGGGATGTGGATGGTGCAATCACGTCATCCTCCAGCAGTTTCTGTATTTCCTCCTCCAGGGCCTTTTCCTTAGAGAATGGCACTGGGTAAACCTTTTGACGAACAGGTTCCTGCGTGGTCAAGGTCATCTCGAACTCCACCAACCTCGTTCGTCCTGGTTTATCAATCAGTATCTCCTTATGAGACTTGAAAACCCGGGTTATCCTTTCCCTCTCTTGGGGGGTCAGATCAGGGTTCACTTGCACTTCCCTATAGGTTTCCTGGTGTACCAAGGGATATTCCCTGCCCTCGTTGGTTCCCACTTCCGTCTCCACTGCAACTGCCATTGCCATGAGGTGTGCTGCCTTGTCTCCCAGTCTCTCTTCATATTTCCTCAAGAGATTGCTATGGATAATCTTCGACTTTCCCCGGATCCGGTTCTGATAGTTGATTTCCACGGGAAATGGTCCTTGCCAACCTATCTCCAGTTTGTTGTTTCCCGTTGGGAGTAGCAACAAGACTTTATCTCCCACCTCTAGAGATCTTTCTTTAGACCTACGGTTGTAGTAAGCCGCATGTCTTTTCCTGGCCTTTTTCAAGTTTTGATTTGCCAGAGTCCATCCCTTGTGGAGTTTTTCTTTCAGTGCCTCCACGTATTTATAGGATAAGATCACTTCTTCTGACGTCCCCTCTTCAGTCCAACTT
This sequence comes from Cepaea hortensis, assembly GCA_963921405.1. Classification (NCBI taxonomy): domain Eukaryota; kingdom Metazoa; phylum Mollusca; class Gastropoda; order Stylommatophora; family Helicidae; genus Cepaea; species Cepaea hortensis. Next base: position 110,776,815 of record OY992881.1, read on the forward strand.
TTCAACATGGCTTCCAACGGTCCTTTGATTGGACGACCAAACAGCAACGTAGCGGGTGGTAGTCCTGTTGAGCCATGAGGAACTTCCCGATAGGCAAAGAGGGCTGCTGGGATATATTCATCCCACCTATCAGGTTTTTCCTGCGCTAGTTTTCTGAGCATTGTCATCAACGTGCCGTTGAAACGCTCTTCTTGTCCATTGGCTTGAGGGTGGTAAGGGCTGGTATGTATGTGATTAGAGTGAAACACCCTAAATACCTCCTCCATGAGTTTTCCACAAAACTGAGACCCATTGTCCGTCAGAATTTGGTCAGGGAAGCCTAATCTGGTAAAGGCCTCCATCAGTGCGTCCGCCACTCTTATCGAGTCTATCGTGGTTAACGGTATGGCCTAACCCCACATTGTACAGCAATCCACCATTGTGAGTATATACATGTTCCTCTTCCTAGTCCTGGGAAGTGGACCCACGATATCGATGGCTACACTCTCGAAAGGAGAGTTCATGATGGGCATCTCACCCAACACCACCGGTGCTGTCCAGTGTTTCGGTGCCACCCTCTGGCACTCAGGGCATGACTTCACATACCGACGCACATCATCTGTCATTCCCGGCCAATAGTAATGGCAGGAAATTCGCTGCAGGGTGGCGGCAATACCCATGTGTCCACTAAAGGTGATAGTATGCCCCATATGAAGAATCTGGGACCGGTGAGCTTTCGGGACGACCAACTGACCGTATAGGTTGTCTCCCCTTCCTACTCTCATGTAGAGTATCCTATTCTTCATGTAGTACTGTCCTCGACCTGGTGGATCAGCACTTTTCTGCAGCTTTTTGTAGCAAGGACGTAAAGTATCATCCTCACTCTGGGCAGTTCGTAGCTCCCCCAGCAATGGGTTAGTATCAATTGCTTCTGCCTCTTCCGTTCTCGTCTGAGAGCGAGTCTGCATTGCTCCCATATGGATTGGCTCCCTGGGCATTCCCAGAAAGACATACCGGCAATCGAGGATTATTGGGAAAATGGGATCGGTCAATACAGCGGCCTTGATGGTGCCGATGACGTACCTTGACCGAATCTCCACATTAGCAATGGGAAACTTCATGGCTACAGCACTCTTCTGTGCAGGCTGTATATCCAAGGTCTCACCTGTGAATTGTTCTGGATGTACCAGATCCGCAGAAATCACGGCCTCTCCGTCCAGTCCTGTGTCGTATAAACACTCCACTTGACGACCGTTTACCTCTACCAATTCCACTACAGGTAGTTTTTCCTGGTCTGGAGTCTCTTCCTCGGCCTCGACCTGTTCGGTGGGCTCCACCTTAGGTTTCCCGGGGCACACGACGAATTGAGAGTCTCCTGACTTTCTCTTGCAGTCAATAGCATTTTGCGTGTTTGACTTGCATTGGTTGCACCATTTCCCTGTCCTAGATTTTCTAGTGCCGGACTTGAGTGAGCTCTCCTGGTGGCGAGCTTCCTTGTTGACCTTGCATTTTCCGTGAAAACCTCCTTGGAAGTCACTTGACATGCTGCGAAGTGAGGGTTCTTAGCCTTCGATTTGCAGTCCCTCGTATTGTGAGAGGGTGACTTACAAAATGAACATCACTTCTCCGACCACGGTCGTTTTGGTGTAGAGCTTGAAGTGGTCTTGCTTTCCCCCTTCTTCTTCTCTGAACTATCCTCTGATTTTCGCACATAAGGTTCCCACTTTTTGGTTCCTGAGTTTTTGGCTTTCTTCTTGTCATGTTTCTCTTGACTTTTGGTGTTAGTGGAAAGGTTTTCCCCTGCCTCCCCATGTACCTCGACGAACCTTTCTGCTAATTTAGTCACAAGGTCAATACGTTCCGCTCCTTGTTCTCCCAGGAACGTCCTGGGAGCTTTAGACATTTGCTTCTTCAACTGGTCGACCACCATGAGCTCTTCCAGACTCTCATAGTCATGTGCGAACCCAGCCAAATCCATCCACATATGGAGATATGATTTTAGACGCAAACTGTAGGCGGCAAACAACTCCCCCGGTTCTCGTTTCGCTGCTCGAAATTTTTTCCGGTATGTATGTGACGTAACCTCGACTCGTTTCAGCAGAGCCGTCTTCAATTCGTCATAATTGTTCTCATGTCCTGGTGGCAGGCGAGAATAAACCTCGTAGCCGGTCCCGCGTAATCCCTGGGATAGCTTGAGATTCCATTTGTTACGCTCCAGACCCATAGCAACAGACAAGGCCTCGAAGCGTTGAAGGTACTGGTCAATCTTCCCTTTGTCCTCCTCGTAGACCGCTAGAGGAAACTTCATAGCATGGTAACTATGTCCACCTGATGGGTTTGAGCCTGGGATGGAGGAACCTCCAACTGCTCCCTCAGTTTCTCCATTAGATTGACTCTTAAGCTCGAGTTCCCGCATCCGGTACTCGTGCTCCCTTTTCTGTGCTTCCTGTATAGCTTCTAATTTCTTAGCAGATTGTTCAGCTTCAAGTTTCTTAGCAGCCTGTTCCGCTTCAAGTTTCCTAGCAGCCTGCTCAGCTTCAAGTTTCTTAGCTGCTTACTCAGCTTAAAATTTCTTAGCTGCTAGCTCAGCTTCCAATTTCCTTGCAGCTTGTTCTGCTTGCAATTTCCTAGCTTCTTGTTCCAACTCCATCCTTCTCAATTCCAACTCAGCATTTCGATCTTGCCTTTCTGCTTGACGATACTCTCTCTCCACTTCCTGTATGTAATCCGTTAGAGCAGAACCCGACAATCCCATTTCTTCCCCCTTTGCCTTTAATTCTGCAGTGGTTAGTTTCGGAGTGGCAATTTTACAGAGAGGTAAGCTAGCAGGTTGAGTAAAATATAACTGAAAACTAATATACAGATACATGACCAAGTACTATAAATCTAGATATTACCACACACAGCACATTCACTCAGTGACAAGAGTAGAATCAGGACCACAGACCTATGCAGACGTGTGAAGTGTGGACAGGTAAGATATTTGTCCTAACCCCTATCCACATTCACTCTAGCTGGATTCTCCAATATGATATTTCCCTCTTATAATTAAGGATACCGTGTCAAAAGACCCCGTTGTCAGGGGATCCCACTGACAAAGATCCCGTTTACGAGAGATCCCGCTGTCCAAAGATTCCGTTTACGAGAGATCCCGCTGTCCAAAGATCCCGTTATCGAGCCCCCAATAATGTCGTGACTTCCTTTAAAGTGTCGTCCCTGGAGTGAGGATAGTCAACACCCACATTATAATATTTTTTCCCTATCAATATCCTGGAGAATCCACCAGCTTCCGTCCAACACACTCCATCAGCCCGTGGACACCTTTTCCTATCACTCTCTCACTGTCGTACTATCCCCCCTGTCATACTCTCCCAACGCAACATATTCAACAACTCTTGCTTCTAAAAATTAATACAGATTAATTTATTAAAAGAAAAGTGTAACGTATATGAGACGTGTATGCGAAGAAAATGTGTGATGTGTTCTATAATGTGTGTAGGCTCGGACTCTCAGATGATAGCATAGTCAAATCATCCTTGCAAGGACACACCGCAGCACGTTAAGTCAGAACAAGTCCACCTCACCCGGTACTGTATCTCTCCTGCCGGACACCGACTGTCATCTGTAGCTACCTGGTAATCCATCCTCCTGATCATCCGAAATATATACTGTTTGTAAATTACAGCTGATCATGGACCGGTTGCCCAATGCACATAATTTCCTATCGTTCTTAAAGAATGCACAAATCCTTTGTAGTGAGTATTTAGGTATCACTGTTATTGCTACTATACTTGAACCTAACTAGTGTCTATCTAGGTTCAGGTATCATGTCTTTTAAACTATTTCACTAGAATATAGCACACCATGTGACTATTATATTGATGTTCTTGTTTAGGTACACATGTTCTTATGCTGTGTGATGCATTAACAATCATCACCCATCTTAGGTGAACCATCTTTCTTCTCGGAGGTTATTCCTTATTTTTTTTTGTAAGAAACATTTTTGTATCCAACTGGTGTTATGTCTAATTGACGTTGCACTTCATCAAACCCAGTGTTGAACTTCCTCGTAACTGGTATGGAACCTTATGCAAAACCGCCTCATTCCGGGATGGCTGCTACACTTTGCCATAACGACACATGCTAGTTAATATTAAATTAATCTAACACTGTAGAGCTCTCCCACAAACACGTCCATCATAATCCACGGTTTTGGTCAACACTGTTTCCCCCAATCATGGTTTATGGCAAAACCTAAAATTGGTCACGTGATGGTATTCTTCCTGTCCACACAGGTGTTATTTGGGCACATCATCCATTGTCAAGAATCTATCCTCCCTGGCTCAATCAATGTCAGAGTTGTCATCACTTGTTTTGACTCCCACAACAAGCTAGCGAGTTCCTGTGTGCTCCCAACAACGGGTTTCCACAACAAACCGCCAATCTTCTTGATGTCCGGAAACTCTAAATGACAGACGGACTGTTTTCTTCCGAGCTGAGTACTTTTGCTCTCAATCCAACCTGTTTATGAACTGTCAAAGCGTTGTATGGACTCATCTCACTCACTTCCAAATGTTCCCATGTTGTCGACCCAATGTAACCCCGTGCAGCTGCAACTATTTACCGTCCTGGGGATTTTGACATCCAATTTGTTTTTTCTGTTAGTTAAAATAGTTTTGGCGTTGCAGATAGGCCGGTTAATCAGAAAGTCTCTATAGTAATCAACTGGTTAAACGCAGGGTTTTATTTTTGTGACAATACCGCAATTGTGAATAGGCAGATTCTTGCGCTCCTGCAGAACAATGTGTTATACTGTGGAATTTAAATGTGTAGTTATGTAGATGTAAACAAACCGATTATTAGTGGTGTTAAGTAATTAGATATTACGGTCTATGGTGCTAAGTGGGGCCACTACTCAGCCAATTGTGAAGGTAGACGTATGCTAAAGAATATAAACGCTGCTCTGGTCGACACAAGTTCAGACAGTGACATTGAGAGCGAATGTGAAGGTCAGGATGAAGATGTGAATGCATTGGAAGCAACTGACATATTTAATTATTATAATTGTAAAATTTGTAGTAAATTCCAAACATATGGGATTTTAGAGTGCGACCATGCCATCCCGGTGCACATGAAAATGTCAATGCCGATGTATCATCTAAAGGCAGACTTGAATTTCAAAATGGATTTGTTAACAACCAGCCCTGCCCAGTCCTTCGCGATAGCGTTCGACTCTTATTGGTTTAAGAAAAACATTTGTACTCAAGATTGATTATACGGTAATATTTATCACCTGACGAACGAGAAAAAGAGTGTTGAGATGCTACATAGAACCTGTACTTTTATATGGATGTGAAGCTTGGACAATGAGCAGCCAGGCTGAAAAACATCTGATGGCTGTAGAAATGTGGTTTCTGAGGAAAATGCAAAGAATACCATGGACAGCCAGAAAGACCAATGAACAAGTCCTTCAAGAAACAAATGAAGATCGTAAACTGATCAGAGACATTAGACGTAGACAGTCACAATTTTTTGGGCAAGTTATGAGAAGAAATGATTTGGAGAACTTGGTGACAACTGGTAAGATCGAGGGGAACAGACCAAGGGGAAGACCTAGAAACAAGTATCTGGATGGCTTGGCCTTGTGGCATGGTCGAGACAGAAACACGGAACTGATCCACGACTCTGTTGATCGAGTGAGATGGCAGAACATGACCGCCCACGCTTACCGGCATGGCACATGATGGATGGATGGACGAACGTTTGCAGGCAACGTAGAAACATACCCTTTAGCAGATGCAGAAATCCACACACCCTTTTTTGTCAGGGAAAGTTATTTGTGCAGTTTCAGAAAAAACCTGCACCGATTTGGTAATAGGAAATCTTCCAGACGTTAAAAACTGTTCCAACAAAGACATTAGTGTTTTGGGAACGAAGTCATTTCAACAATAATGAAGTAACAAAACCAACTAAAAACAAACAAAAATATGAATGTCAAAAACACACAGTACAGGTGATAATCCCAAGTGAGACTACCAGTGACAAAGCTATAAAAGAAACAAAGGAAGCGCATTACGTTTGTTCCTCCCAAGTTAGTCAAGTCAAGTTGACAAATAAAAATGTCATCAACAATACTGACAAACCTACGAAAGCTGCTACCTTCACCAAAGTAGCATCGCAAGAGAGCGACCACGCAGACAAACATTAGACTTAGACAAACGCAGATTTACATTAGCAGAAAGCTAACAGCAGCAGAACAACGGTCTAGTATAGCGGAGCTGGAGTGTCTAAGTGTAGTTTATTGTGTCTCGAAATTATCTAAGTACCTCACAGACACTCACTTCCTCATACAGACTGATAACTCACCTCTACTGGTGATCCAGCAAGGGACACCCAACAACAACAGAATTGCCCGTTGAGCCCTATTGCTACATAATTACTCCTATACGATACAACACATAAAAGGAGCTAATAACATTCTTCCTGATCTCCTGACGAGGATGCCTGAAAGACCACTCGACTGGCCAAAGGACTTCTCAGCCACATTTGAGAAACTGTGATAAGATTTTATACTGATTGCACAAAGATCTACAGTGACAGTTCTAAATCACCAGAACAGTGTTAGTGATTTTCTTCTAGACCTACAAAGATTTACAACATAAATGTTTTCTACAGAAAATACGCGATGAACTTTGGACTTAACTCATCATCCTTCGACGGAGGAATTACGTAGTTACTTTATTCAATAATTTGTACTTTATGTTGTAAATTCTTGAACTGTGGTTGTTATGTAAACAATAATGTAATAATGTATATATATATTTCATGAGTTAAAAATCCAAACTAGGGCTACAGCCTTAATTTGAAGACTTTTTCTTCTTGGAAATTTTTTTTCGGTAATAAGAAATTCAAAATGTTTTCTTTGCCATTTTCTAAATATTAGGAACTTAATACTTAACTGCATTTATATTTTTAATATGGTAATGCAGAATGAATCCTTGAGCGAAAGATGTGTAAAAGACAGCATGCATGTATGAAAATGATGGAATGATAGATAGCGTGCAAATTTTTCGCACATTGATTTCATCTTGTATAGTGTATGCGTCTTATACTACACAGGTGATTTGTGCCATTTTAAATGTTTGAATGTAACGATTACACAACACCATTAGGGTATGAATCTAAGAATCAGAGCTCGAAAATCCATCTCATGAATTATACATATACAATAGTTCGTGGCGTGTGAGATTCGAGCTAATGACACTTAGAGGAATAGTACAACACACTATAAATACAGGCAAATAGGGCATATTAATGCACACACCAGTGTAAATAGATTACTCAAATACCCCACAAAAACAAATAAAATGCATTCAATATTCTAGGAGGGCAATGGGAGACTTGTCAATACGTACATGATAACAAGGGATACAAGTAACTCCTAGATGGAAACAAGTGATATTGCTTAGATACACTGCCAACGTACGAGAGTTAATGTGTTATAATCGTGAATGTACACATCTTGGACAATGGGTTGAATGCAGTCTTATTGGGACCAGGGGAAGACCTCTCTTGATGAGCTTCTGTAATATGAGCTCATTGTCTGTGGCATCATGTTGGATGTCTGAGAAGGATGCGTTTGAATGGTAATTCCTACAATGTGAGTCATTAGTTACTTTGGTCCGGATAGTCCCTAAATGGTAAGATTAGCGAGAGTATGAGACTCTTTGTCAACTAGCCAAGATGTTACCACAAAAATAGCATCAGCTGGCCTGTGCCTCGAAGTATATCAAACTGTTTATTACATACGGTTACCACCCTTTAACCACAAATACCACGACAAACCTATTAATTTCCTTTAAGCCCTTGACAAATTAGTCCAAACTAATTAGATTAAGACGACATTGTGTCACCTATAAGTGCCATAAGGAGAGAAGGCAGGTAAGCATGTCAAGATCTCCAAAAGGACATGACAGAGAGGACAGAGGATAGACATAGGACATGGGAATAGGACGGGTATAGTAGACAGGTCCCTACACCCATGACAGAGGATTACGGACAGGACTGTGCCCTTGAATGACAGGACAGATTCACCTTAGACGGGATGACGCAGTACGCCTGCCTCAACATACGAGTGCAGGACAGACTCGACTAGCACGACTTCCACGGACTCCACGAGGGTCAAGTACCTCGTGACCACCTAACTGAGTAGGAAGCCTCAGACGCGACTCGGACTGTGGATGAGAGAGGATGCGTGACTGTGTTTGGGAGAGGTAAATAGATCATTTACTTAGACTTGAGCTTCGCTAGTGAGAACGAATGGAGCGAATGAAAATATTGCGAGAGCTGTGCGAGTTTTGTGAAATGATATTTGTAGATAATGCATAACGATGTATGACGATTAAAGATGTTTAATGATATACTCATGCTTTTCATGCCTCATCTGTACTCGCATCAACTGCCTGTCTGAACCCTTGATTATAAGCCCCTAGAGACGTTGACAGATTAACATTTAAGTTCAGCGTTTCAGAAGTCAAATATGTCCATGATAACAGCTAACATTGAACAATTGGGATGCTTTCACGTCGGATCGGTGAAAGCCTACGTTGCTTTGTCGGTGTGGTATTTCTGTTATACCATAACGATCCTTGAGTGCCACATTGCCATAGCGATTGTGTGAAAACATTGATTTGATTGACGTCCGGTATAAGTTTGTTTCGGTTGGACATCACGTGAAGCGGCAATTGTACAACAGAGTTGCTGAACACATACCTCAACGGATTGACAAGATACTACACACAGGCGATGGTGGCCTAGTGAGGCGACACGCCGGAAGCTTCCCGCTTCATCAATCGCAAGGCATGTGTTGGAAAGCGGCCATGTGATTGATAGAGACAGTGCATTTCGAGTGTTCTTTAACACACAAAATACTCGCTTGTTAAAGTTAACAGAAGCTGTAATGATTAAGCTACACAAGCCAGTTTTGTGCAAACAGAAAGACACGTTAGTCACTTTAAAATTACCGTGGTAGACAATTGACATTACTCTGCGAACATGTGTATATTTCAGCTTGAAGAATGTATCAAGTTATTTTGCTTTTTGTGTGTGAATTCTGCAGTATGTACCTAACGAGATGCAGCGAAATACGCCATACAATAAATCATGCAATCTATAGTTTGTATCTACGTTATTCAAATTCACTACGGGAAAACATTGTTTTGAATACATTTACGGCATCATGCATTAACATACCGTTTAATACACATCAGTTTACACCGTAAATCTCATGGTTGACAAATTAACTGGATTGGGTTGCATCTGGTTTAAATGTTAGTCTTTCAATCTCATGCACACGTGAGATACAAGTAAATAAAATATGGTAGACTTCGACACAAGAAAAATTGACATTGTAGATCATCGAACAAGTACAGTTTATTGTGCAGACTAGTGATAAGACTGCAGTTTACATTGTAGACCACGAAACATCTAAAGTTTACATTGTTGACAACGACACAACTACAGTGTAAATAATAGACTACACGAACAAACCAACTGTATATTGAAGACAACCGACCCAACCATAGTTTACATTATAGTTTTCCAAAACAAGTACAGTTGAATTGTAGACTACGGACGCAAGTACAGTTTATTTTGTAGACCACCGACACACGTACAGTTTATATTGTAGATTACCAACATAAGTACTGTTTACATTGTAGACTACCAACACAAGTAAAGTTTATACTGTGAGCTACAGAGACAAGTAGAGTTGACATTGTAGACTATCGACACGAGTACAATTTATTATGTGAGCTACAGAGACAATTAGAGTTGACATTGAAGACTACCGACACGAGTACAATTTATTCTGTGAGCTACAGAGACAAGTAGAGTTGACATTGAAGACTACCGACACGAGTAAAATGTATACTGTGAGCTACAGAGACAAGTAGAGTTGACATTGAAGACTACCGACACGAGTACAATTTATACTGTGAGCTACAGAGACAAGTAGAGTTGACATTGAAGACTACCGACACGAGTACAATTTATATAGTAGACCACCAACACAAGTACAGCTTATATTTTAGGATATTGACACAAGTACAGTTGACATTGCAGATTACCGATGCAAGTATAGTTGACATTGTAGACTACCGACAGACGTGCAGTTTATATTGTAGATTACGGACACAAGCACAGTTTATATTATTGACAGCCGACACGAGTACATTAGCCATTGTGAGCAAAAGACACGAATGCATTTAAAATTGTAAACTCCGACACGAGTACATTTGACATTGTAAACTCAGACACGAGTACATTTGACATTTTAGATTACCGATACAAGTACGGGTGACATTGTAGACTTTCGACATAATTACAGCTTATATTGTGGATTACCGACACAAGCACAGTTTATATTGTGGATTACCGACACGAATGCATTTAAAATTGTAAACTCCGACACGAGTACAACTGGCATTGTAAACTCCGACATGAGTACAACTGGCATTGTAAACTTCGACATGAGTACATTTGCCATTGTAAATTTCGACGAGAGTACAATTGCCACTGTAAACTCTTACACAAGTACATTTGACATTTTAAACTCCGACATGAGTACATTTGACATTTTAAACTCCGACAGAAGTACATTTGACATTGTAAACTCCGACACAAGTACAGTTGACATTTTAAACTCCGACACAAGTACATTTGACAATTTAAACACCCGGCACGAGTCCATTTGACTTTATAGACTACCGACACAAGAACAGTTGATTGTGTATACTACCGACACAAGTGCAGTTGATTGTGTCTACTACCGACACAAGTACAGTAGACATTGTAGACTACCGACACAAGTATTACTGCAATGCAGATCCATCCATCCATCCATCATGTGCCATGCCGGTAAGCGTGGGCGGTCATGTTCTGCCATCTCACCCGATCACCAGAGTCGTGGATCAGCTCCGTGTTTCTGTCTCGACTATGCCACAAGGCCAAGCCATCCAGGTACTTGCTTCTAGGTCTTCCCCTTGGTCTGTTCCCCTCGATCTTACCAGTTGTCACCAAATTCTCCAATCCATTTCTTCTCATAACATGTCCAAAAAATTTTGACTGTCTACGTCTAATTTCTCTAATCAATTTACGATCTTCATTTGTTTCTTGAAGGACTTGTTCATTGGTCTTTCTGGCTGTCCATGGTATTCTTTGCATTTTCCTCAGAAACCACATCTCTACAGCCATCAGATGTTTTTCAGCCTGACTGCTCATTGTCCACGCTTCACATCCATACAAAAGTACAGGCTCAATGTAGCATCTCAACACTCTCTTTCTCGTTTCAATTGACATCTTTTTATTGGTCAATATGTTTTTCATCTTGCTAAAGGCTACTTTTGCCATGGCGATTCTTGTTCTAATCTCTTCAAGGCATCTCCCATCAGATGTTATTACTGTTCCGAGATAATTGTACCTGCTCACTTGTTGAAGAATATTCCCATTTACTTGTATATTACATTGTGGTATTTCGTCCTTCCTAGTGACGACCATAATCTGTGTCTTTTTACAATTTAATTCTAACCCTAGTTGTTCACTGTGTGTCACAATCGCATCTACTAAATTTTGCAGGTCCTGTTCATTGTCTGCAATCAAGACTGTATCATCTGCATATCTAATGTTATTGATGCATCGTCACCCAATGTTGATTCCTTCCATATCTTCAATATTTCTGAAAATACTTTCACTGTACAGGGAAAACAGATCTGGAGACATTACACATCCCTGTCTCACACCCCTTTTAATAGGCTGATATTGGCTTACTTCATTATCAACTCTTATGGCAGCTTGTTGTTTCCAATATATGTTTTTTACAAGTCTAAGATCTTTTCCATCAATTTGTAGATCTTCAAGCATCCTTATCATGTTGACATGTCTCACTTTATCAAAAGCCTTTGTGTAGTCAATAAAGCAAAGGTGTAGATCTTTGTTTACTTCTATAGAACGTTCGATTATGTTTCTCAGTATATACACAGCATTTACTGTACCCTTGCCTTCCACAAACCCACATTGTTCTTCTCCTATTTCAGGTTGTATTTTCCTCCTAACTCTTTGCATGATAATTCTTAGCAAAATCTTCGTGATGTGACTCATTATACTAATTGTTCGATGTTGATCACATTCCAAGGCTCCTGATTTCTTTGGGATTGCAATAAATACAGAATTACATAACTCCTGAGGTATATTTCCAGTATCATATATTGTATTAAGCAGACTGGTAACTTGATCTATTCCATATTCTTCTAAAGCATTAATCATTTCTGTTGTGACGCTGTCTGAACCGGGGGTCTTGCCAGATTTCATATGGTTAAGAGCATTCTGAACCTCCATCTTCAAAATTGCTGGTCCTTCATTATTATTTTGAACATCATACTGTTCGTCTCTGTTGTCGTCATACAGGTTTTTCACGTAATCTGACCATTCATGTAATATCTGATCTTTTTCTATTATGACTCTTCCATCTTTTGTCTTTAGGCAGCCTGCTGATGTACGTGTTCTTTGATTAGTAAGCTCCTGAATTCTTTTGTGCATTAGGTTCGCATTGTTACTGTTGTGTTGTTTTTCAATTTCTCTGCAATTTTTCTTAAGCCATGTTTCTTTTGCCTCCTTACATAAGGTTCTCACTTTTCTGTGAATTTCTTCATATTTGGCAGGATTATTTTTGTTCTGTCTTCTTGTTTCCATTAATTGTAAAATTTCTTCAGTCATCCATGTCTTACGGCCCACTTTCTTTACTTTTGGAATAGTTTTTTCTGCTGCGCAACTGATTGAATTCTTCATCGTTTCCCATTGATCATCTACATCTTGAAACAGGATCTCTAGATCAGACAATATATCAAATTTGTTCTTTACTTCTATGTTAAAATTATCTTGTATTTCTTTGTCAGTTTTCAATTTGCACCAGTCATATTTAGGGTTTCCTGCTGTATACTTGACTTTCTTTAACTTTACCCTCAATGTGCCTGTAATTAATCTGTGATCACTGTAACAGTCTGCATTTGGAACTGTTTTTACGACTGTTAACGCATTTCGAAACCTTTTGCTAATCAGGATGTAATCTATCTGGTTTTTAATCCTGCTGTCTGGACTCCTCCATGTCCATAATCTTCTAGGATGCTGTTTAAACCGCAATGCAGATACCGACACCAAAACAGTATGCAACATATGCTACACCAACCGGCAATGTGCATTGTGGGCTACCTACATCAGTGCTCTGAATGTCAAAGTGATGAAATTCAACCAAGCGCGGGTAAACGGCGGGAGTAACTATGACTCTCTTAAGGTAGCCAAATGCCTCGTCATCTAATTAGTGACGCGCATGAACGGATTAACGAGATTCCCACTGTCCCTATCTACTATCTAGCGAAACCACAGCCAAGGGAACGGGCTTGGTAGAATCAGCGAGGAAAGAAGACCCTGTTGAGCTTGACTCTAGTCCGACTTTGTGAAGACACATGAAGGGTGTAGCATAGGTGGGAGCGCAAGCGCAATTGAAATACCACTACTTTTATCGTTTCTTTACTTTATCGTTTTATCGTTTCTTTACTTATTCAGTCTCTCGGTAGAGATTTGTTCGCAGCAGACGAGCATAATCTCCGGCGGGCCTATTCTCGCTGGTCGCGAGATCCGCACAGTGGAAGTATGGGAGATTTGCTTGCAAATAGACAGGCAATATCTCCTGCGGTAGCTATGGCGGGCCTATTCCCGCTGGTCGCGGGGACCGCTAAAAGTCAGGTGGGGAGTCTGACGATAGTGCACGCTTTACACTGGTCCGGACACTTGTGATCGACAGATGTGCGCGCCCTCATGGTCCGGGCTCGTACAAGGCCCTCACCTGTGGGACATGGCTGAACGCCTCTAAGCCGGGTCCCTTGGGTGTCAGGGTCTGGCCATAACTCGCCACCGGCTCGTGGTGGTGAGGTCTCGGTGGATTGACGCTGAGCCGCCAGCGTCTGCAGCCTACCTTGTGCCAGACGTATTGGTTACCCATTCCTCTGGAATACACAAGACTAGGCCGAGAGAGGGGTCATGTCGTTTGGGCATCACATGATTCTCTGAAGCTCTGCCCAGACATTGTGATGGAATATTGGCCACATTCCACTCACATACTTTGGTCTGTCAAGACTGCAAGGTGTCAACGATTAGGCTACATACACTACCACAATTTACATAGATGGTCACAGATACAACAACATTTTACACTGAAGGTCACACATTTAACTACGGATTACATAGTAGACCACAAACACAAATGTAACGTACACCATAGGTCACATACACGATTATCGTCTATATAATGTTCCACAGACACAACTGTAATGTACACAGTAGGGCACAAACACACTGTAATGTACATCTCAGACGCGAGTCACACCTACGACACACAACTAGTACAACGTATATAGTACTTGAATGACACTTAACAGTGTACATTGCGGGATAGAATGGCAATCGCCATTCCTATGCCACTTTAACATTATCGCAGTTTAAATTGTAATAGATATTGCCAAAAACATAGATGCAATTGAAGCTACGAAACAAATTATTGATGGTTGTTCGGTACAGATGTGAGTGGCACTAATATGATATATTATGGGAACAAGCAACTACCTCAGGCAACAGATAAACATACGTGTACACTGATCATTAAGTGCAAATTATGAATGTACACATTTGCTATTTTTCTCAGTGTTTTGAATTAAATATAATAAGGATAATTAATATGCTCAAAGCTACAATCAATGTTTGTAAAATGATTAAGCCAGTTAGTCAAATATCCTTAACCCAGGGAAAATTTAATAAACATAAGTATGATATTGTAAAATGACAAGAGGTAGTTAAGTAAATGGTAGACAATTAATTTAACTGTTGATCTATTGTATTTAAAAGTGCTAGATCTATTAATCAGTGCCATGAAGAGGTATTGGATGTTTCAATTCGTAGTCCAAAATGTCTTGGCTTAGACAATATAAAGTACAATATTTGCCTAGAAGCTTTAAAAAACCCTATACCTAGCATAACCTTGCGTAAAGTGTGAATATCTATGTGTGAAGAAATTATATTTTATATGTAAATATAATGTTAGCTACGTATGACCTAATCTGCTTAACCTATAGTTACTTCACTTGTCTACACACTAGTAGTAATAGTGTTACACGCCCTCTCTACAACAAGGATTGTGTTACCATTTCTTATTACAAATATACGCGCATGTTATTGGACATTATTTTTGTCTTTAAATCCCCTGTGACGTTGAAGAAAAGGAAAGGCTACTGTCACAATCCTTACAACGAGGCACAGGTCAGCATACGGCAATAGTTCCATATTTATAGATATCAGTCAGCGTTCGGTGGATTATGTCGTCACTAGAACGCTAGACGCCATTATTTTAGTGTGGTCGATGGAACAACATCACGGCACACGGGTGTGACCCATAAGTGCTCCGTTCTACACCTAACACAAACTTAAGTCTGGAGAAACTCAACTCAGTGTACGAACTCCGTAGCACCGGCGAGGATCCTGAAATATTTGAAATCCTGAAATGGCTAGACACCATTACTTCCCAAAAAAAATGTTGGTACCCAGTTTAGACTAGATGGAACTGGAAGTCCAGTTTAATTGTAAAAGAGAGTCAAATCCGGAAAGCTGCGGATCGAACTCAAGACCACAAGACCAGCAGGCAAGTGCCCAGTTACTAGGCTACGGCATCTACCATTTTGGCGTTTAATATGGAAGCCAAAACAATCAATTTCCTAGACATGACCATGCTTGTGAGCAGTTGTGCAAAGTGTTTGTTTGGTTTGCAGATTACTATTTCGTAATACTATACTTTTAAAATACTGAATGAACAATATGTATGTGTACTATCTACATACATACATGCTTTTAAAGGACTGCTCTTATTATACATTGACAAAACAATATGTTTTCCTAGTACTAATATCTATTATAGTGATTGAAATGTTTGTGATTACCACTAGCCTTCTCATCCATCGTTTGAGCAATATGTGTGTGCAGAACTAAACGTTTAATTAAACGGAAGAAGAGAAGAATTCATACCAAGAAAATGACTAAATTCTGAGGAAATACATGGACGCCGACGCCAGTTGGCAGGGCACATGGTAATGGTGAGCGTTATTCTACTTTGACCGAGTAAAAGCTGTTTGTAGTTTTCATGTCCCCGGTACCAGTCAATCGGCATTGAATCAACAGCCGGTACTGGACAATCAGTATTGAATCGACAGCAGTTTCGAGCTTGCGAGATTGGGTATCGTGATGGCGGACAAGATTGATCCATTTGTCAGTGATGAGTGCAGATTAATCTTCCAGTATGTCTGCTACAGTGGGATCTGTCAGGGCATCGTGGTCTTCGGAATATTGGCCAATATCATCAATATAATCTGCTTTATAAAACAAGGTTTCAGAGATCCAGTAAACGTCAGTTTGTTTGGTAAAGGATTCATAAACGTGTACATGTCTGTCTGTCTGTCTGTCTGTCTGTCTGTCTGTCTTTCTGTCTGTCTGTCTGTCTGTCTGTAGATCGGTTGGTCGGTCGGTCGGTGAATCGATCGGTGGGTGGGGCGGTCGGTCGGTCGGTAAGTGGGTCGGTATCTGTGTGTGTGTGTGTGTGTGTATGTGCGTGCGTGCATGCGAGCGTGCGTGCGTGCATGTGCCCAAACGCCCGCCCGCCCTCACGCACGCACGCACGCACGCATGCACGCACGTACGGACGGATGGACGGATACGTACGTACGCATGCAGGCATATATGTATGTATCATAGATAGATAGATAGATAGATAGATAGACAAACATACCGTCAGGCAGAGAGACAGACACACAGAGACACAGACAG
Source organism: Cepaea hortensis (assembly GCA_963921405.1). Taxonomy (NCBI): domain Eukaryota; kingdom Metazoa; phylum Mollusca; class Gastropoda; order Stylommatophora; family Helicidae; genus Cepaea; species Cepaea hortensis. Next base: position 110,793,711 of record OY992881.1, read on the forward strand.
ACAGCAGACATACTGACAGCTAGCTAGCAAGCTATCTTGCTATCTAAGTATTCTGCTAGCTCGCTATCTAACTAGCTAGACAGACACACATACATATATGTAGACAGACAGACAGACAGACAGACAGACAGACAGACAGACATAGAGGTAGATAGATAGATAGATAGATAGATAGATAGATAGATAGATAGATAGATAGATAGATAGATAGATAGATAGATAGATAGATAGAAAGGCAGGCAGGTGGGTGGATGGATGGATGGTTGGTTGGCTGGTTGGCATTCTGGCTGGCTGGCTGGCTGGATGGATAAATGGATGGTTGGGTGGATAGAATAATGGATATATAGATGGATGGATAGAAGCGATTGATTAATGCAATCAATATTTTTTTGATTTTCATATTACACAGCAATGCATTTCACATTTCATCTATAAAATATTCAAATACAGGTCTCGCTGTGGCTGATTTGGGATGTCTTGTTACAATAATGTGGCTGAATATCTGCATAACACCAGCTTTTCAACAAGCAGATTTTCCCTTTGATCAAATTGACATCCAATATCTGACAGCTGCCTACCCACATATTGTTTTCACGCGTGTCACGAGCTGGATCACAGCCTTCATCACATTGGAGAGGTGTCTTTGCATCGCACTGCCCCTTCAGGTAATTTATAACAATTCGTTTTATATCAGTATTGGTGTTTTGAAAAGAAATAATTATTGTTCATAAACACAGAAGAACAAATGCATCATGAGGTAATGGTAATAGGACTTATCGTAAAGCATATTAAATCATGACTTGCTTACAAGTTCCATTGTTATAATTCAGTATGATAATACAGCAGTCTTTGATAGCCTAGGATTTCCAATTGATTAAAACGTGTTGAATCCTGTTATTTATCAGTGTCTCGGATGGACTACAGTTGACCATGAACAAGACCCTGAAATCATCAGTTGTGTGTGTGTGTGTGGGGGGGGGGGGGGTGGAATTAAATAGCTGTGTAACCACTCTTGACTCGCTCTGGGGCTTAATTCTAGCCTGCAGTAAATCATGCAGTTGCTGCACTATCCTAATAACTATTTTGGGCAGCCTATTTTGCCACACTCTCTCAAAGACAGCCGGTGCAGTTTTGACAAGATTACGGACGCAGTTCGTAAACGCTCGTACCCGCGTTCAAAACAAAGCTGCAAACGATTTGGCAGCAAACGGTCTTTCGTTGTTGTTTTTTTTTTTTTTTTTTGCGAAATAGTATGTTTGCGGTCGTTCAGAAAGCTATGGCAAATTACTGAACGTAAACGTGCCAAGAGTTCACAACAGTAAAATATGCTGGTGTTGACTGCGACGTCCTGTTAAGGATATGCAACTAACTTTTTAAAACTTTCATAGAAGCTCTCTGCTGACTGAGTCGAATGCTTTTGTCAGTATATACATGTCGTAACGGGGCATGTTGTTGGTCCTGATATTTGTCTTGTAATTCTCTGGCAGTGAATACCATGTCCAATTCTACACGCTCTATGCCGACTACGGCAGGCCTATGGTGTCGTTGACCGGTTTAGAATAACACTAAAGTGTTCCATCCAGCTGTAGATTATTTTTTTCTGTGTCTGCGATTAAAGCTTTCCCATATGTTTTGAGGTGAACAGGCGGTATTGGAAATTATTCTGATAGCCTGGTCGAAGCTAATGAGTAAATTAACATTCTGCCCTATTCATCTATGGACATATCAATGATGCCCAGAATAGTATCTGTGTACCTCGTCTGCATCTCAGTACAATAATCATAGTGCTATTTCTCAGCATTTCTAACAAGTATTGATTGTGTTTTAAACAATCGGACTATTGAAAGCGGTCAATTCGTGAAGTGAGCATTTATGAACAGATAAGGCAAGGAATAAGATACTGATGTATATTGTAGAACGGATCTCTTTTTTCTCTATAACTTAATGATACTGAGATAGATCAAGGATAGACGGCGGATACTTATCGATGGTAAAAACATAAACAGTTTGCGTCATGTAAATGACACAGTATTGATAGCTGTACAGCAAGCCATCTACAACAACTGGTGTGCATCTTAGAAACAGAAAGTGCAAACCATGGCTTCTGGTGAATAATAAGACACCTGAACCAGTTGTTAAATCAAAGAGAAAACGATGAAATACTAATTTGATGCAACAGTAGAAAGGACAGTACTTAAAGCAGTTCTTGAATTCAATTGATTGGAGCATAATATAGCATAAGGTGAGAGATCATTAGAAAGATTAAGACCATACTGGACCACACAAAAGCTGTATTTCAGAAGTATTATTCTATAAAAGATACATTATTATTTTAATAAGTCCCGTAAATGAAATGTCGGAAAGAGAATAGTGAACTGTTATAACAAATCCGTACTGTTGTATGACAATGGATTATTCAACGTGACCGAACGTCTTAGGAAGAGTTTGGAGGCAGCAAAAATGTGTTTTCTGTGACGAACCGTGCAGATAGGCATAGAGACCACGGTAGTTAACCACCGTTTGGATGAGATTGAAAGACTATACAATAAATGAAACAAAAACAACTTTAGTTGGTCATATACAGAGAAAAGAAACATTGGAAAACAAAATGTAAAATGTAAAGATATGCCGCCAAATAAGCAGAGGCAGGTTGATCTACGGTGGTCGTTCATGAAATAGCGTCAATTGCATTGACCGAAAAAACTAAGGAAAATGATCTGTGGCGAAACATAAATGTTTATGCCATTTGGCAAGATTCACGGTGATTATCATGGTGATAATTGTGATGATGCTGTTGATGGTGATGTTAATGATCATTGTGAATGTGGTAATGATGGTAATGCATACTTATGTAAGTAATGCCGATGACTGTTGTATGGTCTCGCCGTGTTTTCTCCTGACGTGTATAAAGATTTGCCGGACTTTCTCTTCATTTAATCGTTTTTTTTTCTTTGCTTTCAGATAAAACGAATAGTGACCTCGAGAAGGGTGTCTATTATTATATCATCAACTTTTGTTGTCCTTATTCTCAGCGCCACTCCATTTTACGCTGTCAACGTATTTTCAATGAAGTTTCATGCAACAAGAAACAAAACAGTTCTCGGACTTATCCGTACCGCAGATCGAACGAGCGTTGAAACGGTCTTGTATGTCATTAACAACGTTATAAGTCCGTTTGGCGCATTTACAACGGTCATTATTTGCACAGCTACACTAGTTATCAAGTTGGGAAGAAAGTCCAAATGGCGGCAATCTGCTACGTCATCTAAGTCAGATGTTTTGCTCAACCGAGATCAGAAAGTTGCCAAAATGGTTGTAATAATTTCTACGGTGTTTATAATGTCATTTATTCCCAACTGCATAGTGTTTATTGGAATGGCAGCAGAGCCCGAATTGGCAATTGATGGGATGTACAGAAATACGTTCATCATTATTTTTGGCATTGGTTTTGTCTTAGAATCAATTAATTCCGCAGTGAATATTGTTATCTATTACCGCATGAGCAGCAAGTTCAGGGATGCGTTTCAGCAGATATTCAGAATTCATCTTGACCATGGATAGACATTGAAACAAAAACCTAACATGTTAAAATTCGTTGGCATATAATTTGAAATGTTCCATCGCTCTTAGCTCTGTGATAATAGATCACAGCTGTTATTTTTTTTTATTTTTGAAGGGAATTTCTCCCCCTCCCCCCCCCCCCTACCACATAGCTATTGCAGAAAAACATGATGCAGAGAGGTTAAAAGGAAAATCCCTAAGTGTACAGCAAAGTGGATAGTGCACCAAAACTAAGAGATACGAGATACGTCACACGAACGCAAACATTATATGAACATTATATTATGTGTAAATTTGTATATATAGATAAATAATTAGTACAATAGTTAACTTTGTTATATTAGTTTAGTTATTTTATTAGAATAGTTAAATTCGTTAATTAATGGTTCAATAGTTAATAACGGTTATAATTTGAATTTGATAATTATCAAGGAGTTATAGGATACCTACACAGGATAAGCCACTACAACGAGTTACACTCGGTGGTAATAGAGAATATCTCTAAAGTTAGCACTGTAAACAGCAATGGCGTCTACTTCACCTACGGACATTTGATGCAAGAAACACCCAATGTATACATTAGCCAGCGACAATATTGAGCGGCAACTGGTACTGACTGCTTGGTACCTTTTACTACCGTTGTCCCCATCTCTGGGTTTTGACCTAGAGTGAGGACACTTGTTCATTTGGACAAGGTAGGGACTAATTGTATAATTAGTTAGACTGACCCTCCCACAGGCCGGCTACACGACGATCACCGTGGGTGTGAACAGGAGGGCGTGCCCGTCATATTTTTTTTTTTTGGGGGGGGGGGGTAATTAATAAGGGCCATAATGTTGTACTCAGCACTAGAGATGCCTAATGATGTCAGCATTGCTATTGGGCATGGTTTAGTAATCACGAAGGGTATATATATATATATATATATATATATATATATATATATATATATATATATATATATATAAATGATGAGAAATGTTTACATCATTTAATGTGGGGGGGGGGGGGGCATAATGCCACATAGCTATTGAAGAAACACATGATACAGAGAGGATAAAAGGAAAATCCCTAAGTGTACAGCAAAGTGGATAGTGCACCAAAACTAATAGATACGAGATACGTCACACGAACGCGAACATAACAACTAAAGCATACGCTGTTGAGTCATATTAGTGAGCGGTTATGTTTTCGATTGTGGAACCAAATTCGTGTGGCATTTGGATGTTTGGATGGAATTGTTCAAGTGGATAACGAGAGGAAGCATTCGTTGAGAAGACGCCATGGATCTAAGAACAGTGGACCGAAAACTAGACGAATCTCGGATGAACATAACGTCAAGGATCTGAAAGAACACTGGAATAGAAATAGGCTGAGCGTCAAGGTGAATGATGCAGATATAGATATTATTTGTGGATCCTTTAAGTAGATGTTGTCCCGGTCTAAACGGGAGCGCTACGAGGTCACTAGAATTGTATGCTATGATTCTGTAACGCCGAATTAAAAAGGTGTTGAACTTTCACCTGAGCTACGTTATTTCGCATTCTCAAGTTCAGTAGGTGAGACTATTGTTAATGTTCCAACTAACGAGTTAGTGCGCTTTGTAGATTCTAAATACATTAACATGGCACAGCAGACGCGGATCTACAACGTAGCACCCCCCACCCACCCCCCACCCCTGCTAAAATGCTATGTAATGGTGAGCATATATAGCTTGATGTATGGATGTTCATTTACTTCAAGCATTTATTTCTATTGAGACAGTGTGATTGTTGTCTGCCAAGTGCTGTGTCTATTTATTGCCAGTCGTGTACATTACTGATTAAATAATATAGCATACATTATATTTGGATAACATATGTGACTGTCTCATTCCATCGTTATCTTCTTGCATTTTTGAAGTATTACGGACATAAGTGTCTTGAGGCAACGCAAACATCATCATTCAGTGCCTTTCCGGCTGACATGGAACAACATGAGCGGTGACTCTCTTTCGTGCCAACACACAAGGTTGTCAAGAATGTTCTCATGTTGTCCTCCCCATCTCTCTTTCCACAGATATTTCCGGTTGCCACAATATGCTCCAGTTTCTGTTTTCTCATAATGTGTTCCAACAGTGATGACTGCTTCTTTCTGATGTGTATGATAAGTTGTCTTTGCGACTTAGCTTCCCTCACAATGTCTGTATTGGTCATTTTGGCTGTCCAATTAATTGTCAACATTCTTCTATAAAACAACAATTCCAAGACGTCCATGGATTTGTTTGTTACCTGTTTACTAATTGCCAATGATTCGAAGCCATGTGATACAATTGATACTATACAACATACAATAACTCTTTTTCTAATGTTCAAGGACAAGAACGTTTTGCACATAATGGTCGTCATTTGATACAATGCAGTTTTTGTTTGTCATATTCTTGTCTGTATCTCTGTAATGTATCTTCCACCTGATTGTATCCATGTGCCTATATATCTGAATTTCAGCAAGTGCACCAGAATAACGTCAGTTACCTTAATTGCACATTTAGGCACGCAAAATCTGTTTCTTTGATATTTCTACTATGACCTCTTTGTTTCTATAATCCAAGTTAAAGCCCATTATTTCACTTTCTGCAACCACTGTATCTATTATTTCCTGTATTTTCTTCTGACATTTTGCTATCAAGACTGTGTTCTCAGCGCAACGTAACTTATTTATATTATGCCCACCAACCAGGACCCCAAACATATTTTCTGTAAATATAATTATATATTCACTGTAAAATGAGAACAAATCAGGAGACAAAACAACACCTTGTCTGACTCCACTCTTTATGCACTGAAATGTTCCTACCAGGTTGTTAATTATTATGGCTGCTGTTTGCTGTCAGTATATGTTCTTTATTATTCGCAGATCATCGCCGCCAATTTTCTTTTGCTTTCCATCCGTCCATCTGTGCCAGGCCTATAAGAATGGGCGGTCATGTTTTGCCATCTAACTTGAACACAAGAGTCGTAGATCAGCTCCGTGTTTCTGTCTCGTCCATTTACTTCTATGTCTTCCCCTTGGTCTCTTCCCTTCGATCTTGCTAATTGTCACGAAGTTCTTCAATTCATTTCTTCTCATAACATGCCGAGAAAAATGTTGACTGTCTACGCCTAATGCCTCTAATCAGTTTACGATCTTCATGTGTGTCTTTAAGGACTTTGTCAACGTCTTATAAATATAAGTAACACTAGCTCGTCATTCTAACGCGACAGTGAGTCTTCCTACATGCACACAGTGAGATATCAAACATTTGTATGTAGTGTAACATTATATATTCCTGCAAACGTCAATATCAGTTACATGAATACACAGTATCATCGTGTCACAATGCATTATATCACAAGTAATTATATCTACAACAATGGCAAATGACAGTCAGCCATAGCAGTCATTCGTGCGTTCATAACACAGTTCAGTTTCATTCCCCGCACTTAATAACTCGCTGCTATTTTCGCTATGCAAGGCTAGCTTTCACACCGGCAATTAGTACACTCGCTCGCACAATCGCACACGTCTTTCCTCTACAACGTCCAAAGTCCAGTCTGAGCCTTCTGGTGTTCAGTCCGATAGTCACGTGGTACGTTACCGCGTGGCCTCTGTGATAGTCGTGCTGTGTCGGTTGTCTCGCCGTACTAGATGTCCAGTCTTGTTGTCTCAGGTCCTTCAGTGCAAGGTTGTAGTCAAGGACGTAGTCCTGTCTATATCCCTGTGTCCTGTTTATATCCCTACGTCCTGTTTATAGCTGAGTCTTGTTGTCCCGTCTGTGTCCTGTCTATGACATATCTATTGTCCTGTCATATGTCCTCTTTCGTACTCTCAACACGCTGACAGACTTATGCATTGGTTTTTCATCTGTCCATGGTATTCTTTGCATTTACCCCAGAAAACACATCTCCACAGCCATGAGATGTTTTTCAGCTTGTCTGCGCATTGTTTACACTTAACATTCATATAAAAGTACAAGTTCTATGTAGCACTTCAACACTCATTTCGATTGATATCTTTTTATTGGTCAGCATGTTTTTCATCTTGCAAAAGGCTACCTTGACAACGGAAATTCTTGTTCTAATCTCTTCAAGATATCTCGCATCAGATGTTATGACTGTTCCGAGATAACTGTACGGATTCACTTGTTTAAGAATATCCCCATTTACTTGAATATTACATTGTGGTCTATCTAGATAAACTACAGCCAAGGGAACGGGCTTGATAGAATCAGCGGGGAAAGAAGACCCTGTTGAGCTTGACTCTAGTCCGACTTTGTGAAGACACAAGAAGGGTGAAGCATAGGTGGGAGTGCAAGCGCAATTGAAATTTCTTTACTTGTTCAGTCTTCAGTAATTGTAGATTAGTTCGCAATAGACGAGCAATATCTCCGGCGGGCCTATTGTCGCTGGTCGCGGGATCCGCACAGTGGTAAGAAGGGAGATTTGCTCGCAGCAGACGAGCGATATCTCCGGCGGGCCTATTCTCGTTGGTCGACGGAGCCGCACGAGTCATGCTGGGAGTCTGACGGTAGTACCCGCTTACACAGGTCCAGAGTCTTGCGACTGACAGGTGTACGTGCCCAGTGGTCCGGGCGCGTATACGACCCTTACCTGCGCGATTTCGTTTAACGCCTCTAAGTCAAGTCCCAAAGGTTTAGTGCCATGAGTCGGATTACTTAACATCCTGAGTAACAGCAACATAGATTGTTGAGACATGAAGAGTGATAAATAATCACGGAGAGCTATAAGGAAAAGACACCGGTAACGGGCTAAAGATAGTAGCCAATCGAGCGGCAGGACTGAGGGCACGTGAGGTGGTTTGAACACAGTGGGCGGACAAGGGAGAAGGCAGTTGGTCCGGGAAACACAGCCAGGTTGACATCGTGAAAATTGCCAAGACCAGCTGTATCAGATGAAGATGGAGAGTGTTCAAAGGTGAAGAGGAAAGCCTACGAGTAAGGCGGCAAGGACAGCGTTAGAGTGTTGTAGAATCTGTGTTACCGCGAGAGCGACGACCGGTACACATCAGGCTTGTAAACACACGGCAGTGCAGAAAACTGGGGGGAGCCGTGTCGCTCGCTGAATTGAGGGCCCGGTAATGACGCAGTACAAACTGTAAGTTGATGAACTGTTCTAATGTATTATGAATTAATGGTATTGTGAATAAAGTTATTTATTCGTTCGGTCGGCTTGTGGAACTGCTATTCTTTGTGCTATTGGACGTGTTCATTCTTAAGTTGCCAGGGTGCATACAACATAACCCCTAGTAACACTCTGGACGAGCCCCCATAATTGCCAGAGTGTTACTAGGGGTTATGTTGTATGCACCCTGACCGGGCACTTCTGCTTGAATCCGACCTGTTTTTACTGTATTGTTAAAAAAAAAAATTGGGGCCCTGCAAACATGCCGTTTAATCAGATTGCCTGTATTATCATCAACTGGTTAATCACGGTGTTTTTTCGTGACACTATCATCACTCCAATTCCATAAAAGGCAAAAAAAAAAAAGACATGGGAAGGGTGAATATTAATATATTAGGAATGTTTGAGGCGCGATGGAAAGGGACACGAATTTAGCCAGGGGATGATTTTGATATTATATATTCTGGAGGAGGAGAAATGCAAAGATATGTAGCGATTATCTTGGATCTGCAAATATCACAATCTGTTATAGGATATTGGGAAGTGTCAGACAGGGTTCTATTGGTAACGTTATTCGGCAGACTTTTGACAAAAACGTCATTCAAATATATCCCCCAACAAGAGAAATCAGTTAAAATAGTATAGATGAATTTTATAATGGCATGGAGAATGCTTTGAAGAAATGTAAAAATTCATTAATGAATATTATAATGGATGACTTCAATGCAAAAAAAAGGAAATCAAGGCAACTGATGCACAATAGGTAAACATGGTTTGGGAGAACGCAACGAAAAAGGATACAGACCTGTAGACTGGGCAAAAAAGCATGAAATTATTGTCGGAACCACATGGTTAAAACAACATCCTTATGGACATGTTAAGTCCTTACCGCAGGATTAGAAACAAGCATGATTACATCATGATTAGCAGAATATTTGGAAATGTGTTGACAATCGAAAAAGCAGTTCCAAGTGCAGACTGTTGCTGTGATCACCAATTGATTATAGGTACATTGAAGATACAGTTAATGCTATTCAAATATACACCAGGAAACACTAAATATGATACTTGTGAAATGCAAAATGAAAAGGAAATACAATACAATTGTAACATAGAAACACAAATCAGATTTGATATATTGTCTGATCTAGAGATCCTATTTCAAGACGTGGATGATCAATGGGAAATATTGAAGAATTCAATCAGTTTGGCAGTAGAATAAACTATTCCAAAATTAAAGAAAGAATGTCGTAATAAATGATGACTGAAGAAATGTTACAACTAATGGACACACGAAGACACAATGACAAGATGTGAAGAGATTCACAGAAATGTCAGATTATTATGTAAGGAGGCAAAAGAAGCATAGAAATTGAAAAACAAAAAACAACGCAACTGTAAAATACCAAATTAATGCACACAAGAGTCCAGGATCTTACTAACACGTTAGTCCGTTTATACTTCTTAGGTTTTCTACGAGCAGTATAAAGATCCCCTGCCTGCTTGCTAGGCCAGTCGCGGGGTTAGGACACTAATCTGACAACATGGAGTCCATCTCCCATGGCGAGCCATAGCCCCGTTAGCCCGTGGCATCGCGGTCATAGTTGCCCGGTCTGCACCACGTGGAGGTGGGGGTTGACTTGTGTAGTCTGCGGGTCATAGGCAGGCTTCTAATTCTCGCTCTTCATCCCTCCTGGGAGAGGCTAGCCGATCCTAACCCTGCTGGCAGCAGGACCAGGCGCATTCCACACCTTGCAGACTAAAAGGAGAAATTATAGAAGCAATCAGATTAGCCCCATTGAACAAATTACCGGGACAGGGTGAAATACCAAATGAACTAATTAAAGCAGCAGGAGAAGTAGGAACAGCTTGGCTACAAAGTCTATTCAACCATGTTTGGGTAGAACACCAGACACCATGAGACTGGGGAAACGCCATAATTATTCAAATTTGGAAAAACAAAGGCAGCAAAAGAGACTGCACACAATACAGAGGCATTTCACTGTTGAGTCATACTGGGAAAATATCTTGCAAAATTCTTGAAAAAAGATCACGAACTACTTTAGAACCCCAGCTAAGCGAAACACAACTTGGATTTAGGAAAAACAAAGGATGCACATATGCTATTTTTGCTCTTAGACAACTTATAGAAAAACCAATCGAATTCAATGAAACACTCTACTTAGCCTTTGTCGACCAAGAAAAGGCATTTGATAGAGTAGATAGAAACAAACTGTGGGAAATCCTTAAACAGTATGGAGTGAGTACACATCTAACAAACCTATGTAGAAGTTTATACAACAACAGTGAATGCATAGTTGATGCAACAACAATTCACCTAAACGAACATCCCTTGAAACAAGTAAATTATTTCAAGTATCTAGGAAGTATAATACCATCAAATGGCCGATCAGAAGACGAGATCGAAAATAGGTGCAATAAGGCAAATCAACTCATTGGACAAATGGCACCAATACTAAAGAACAAACATGTATCAATAACTACTATGAAAGCACTTTACAACACAATCTTCCTACCAACTCTATACTACCAATGCCAAACCTGGACAATGACAGAAAAAGAGAAAAGAAAAATCACAACAACAGAAATGAGGTTCCTGAGAAGAATACTCAACGTATCAAGAAGAGATAAGATCAGAAATGAAGAAATCAGGACTAAAGTGGGGATTAAAGCAGCACTAGATTTTATTAGAAAGCAGCAAGGCAAATGGTTTGGACATGCAAGTAGGTTACCAGTCAACAGCATACCACAACAAGCAATGATGTACAGACAAGATGGATTCAGAAGAAGAGGCCGACCACGTAAACGTTGGACGGAGGGAATAGCAGAGTCCATGGGAATATCGATATATGAAGCTCATAATCGGGCACTCTCATGATGTTTATACTTCACCTCGACACCGCAAGGTACAAGAGGAACATAATGAGATGAGATGAGACTAACACGTTAGTTAGTTAGTTAGTCGACAGATCATCCTCATTGCACATCGAACCATTCAGTCCATAAGTGCTCGGATCCCCTCCTCAGCAAATCTCGCAGCGTATAGCGGCTAACGACACCAGTTCTGTGTTGCTTTATCAATCTTCTTTGGCTTCCTGCGAGGTGTTCTTGTTTGACCACCACTCTTTTGATTTGCTGTTCTCGCAGTATGACCATGGTTGCAGATTCGCAGTCATCACTTGTTTCTCGCACAAGTCTTACATCTCGTAGAACTTTAAGAATGTCAGCCTGGTCCAGGGGGCGCCCCCCCCCCCCCCTTCCACCTTAGCCTTAGCTGCGAGTTTGTCAACCTGCTCATTTCCTTGTACTCCCGCATGCACGAAGATGAAACTAATCTTTGTCAGTTCGAGACCGCTCCAGAGACAGCAACCACTCTCTTCGGATCCACACCATCTCTATCCTCTTGAGCATGCTCATTGAGTCGCTAAGAAAACATGCCCTATTGAATGTATGTGTCTCGAGCCATGTTATTGCTTTACTCACTGCCATGACTTCCATAGTCAGGCTACTTGTGGTCTCACCAAAAGCACCGGAGTCCTCCTTCACAATTCTCCCTCTGGCCTGTGCCTTGAAGGCCCATGCGCTTCTCACATGTCGGACGACCGACCCATCTGTGTAGAGGACAGCATCACTGTCTAACGAATTCTCGAAAATCAACGCTTGTACTTCCGCCTCCACAGCAGCCGGATTTTCTTGTCTGCATTTTCTGTCTAGTTGGATGCAAACTGAAAAGGACATACAGAAATCTGTTGGCACTTGTACCCACTCCTCGCCAGGATCTAAGTCCTCCAGTGAACACACCTGTTGAAGAATGTCTTCGGCTTAACCCATCCACGACCTTCCTCTTTTTAACCTGCTGCCCTTCACCTTCCGAATTTTACTATACAGTGGATGTTGTGTGTTTGCGTTAATTTTGAGGTAGGCACGTGCGTTTAACCGATCATACCTGGCCCTGTTATACGCATCCTCCAGGCCAAGAGCTAATGCCACTGTCTCTTGTTTATCCTGGAAGCCCTCGAATGCATAGTTGATGCAACAACAATTCACCTAAACGAACATCCCTTGAAACAAGCCGGTAACATCTCGGTGCCAATGAATACAAACCCCGTAAAGCAGACACTGGTTGTTCTGTACTACTAGTTTGTCTCAATAGGAGAAAATACTGTGTTATACCAGGGACACAACCTCTTACGACTAGTCCAAATTGAGAATGTTGAGTTAGTGAACTTGTTGAATTCATTTTAACAAATAAGTAACTTGCTCCCTCGGGCTCGCATGCACTGAATTCCTCAACAATTAAGAACAAAACTTCACTTGCGGATGATTATGGACTCATAGAAGATAGCGCACTGACTGACTAGAGAAGCAGTTTGATTTGAGTTCCGAGTGTGGAGGATAATATTTAAAAAAAAAACATAAATAAAACTAATTTAAAAAAAAACAACGCCGCAATTAAACCTTTCAATTAGCAATAAATCATGAATATCGCACATATAAAGTTATGGTAAATAAATATTAGCACATTTAGACAACCGTTCACAAAGACATTCACACTATACATGTGGTTTTCTTTAGTTTTGTAGAAGATGGTATGCCGTAAAATGCATTACCAAAGGGCATATAAAACGTTTTCCAATAGATAAACACATACATTTCAAACATTGGAAGATAAAGAGACATCCTCATGTACCCTTTGAACATATGAATTAACATTATTTCGCAATTTGGCAATTGGTTACACTATCACCTGTGGTTCTTCACATGTGAAATACATGATAACTTGCATGTGATTAAACAATGCCACTTCATTATATCCGCATTACTATGGCCAGTCTGCCTCTGGTTTCCTTTGACCGAAACCTATGGTTATTGATTATGGAGAAAATATAAGACATAGTTGTATCCTTCTACATTTCTTCATTGTTGATTCTGATTTTTGTCATTGGACATTAGGAAGCAAAATGGCATCTACAGGGGACTCAACGCCAGAAATATTATCTAGAATCGCACAGGCATCTGGTGCCTTCAATAAACTGTCAAACATCTGGAAGTCAAATACACTCAGCAAACATACGAACCTTAAAATCTTCAACTCTTGTGTGATTCCAGTGCTAACGTATGAATGTGAGAGTTGGAAATCAACGGTAGCTTTACATAAAAAATTAGACAATTTTGAAAACAAATGTCTTAGAAGAATTCTAAACCTCCACTGGACAGATTTCAGAACCAATACGCAAATAAGACAAGAGACTAAGCAAGATATTGTATCCAATTTTATAAGAAAAGGCCGTTGGAACTACATCGGCCATGTACTCAGAATGGACAAGACAAGACTCCCAAATCAAGCCCTTTTATGGTCACCAGTAGGAGAACCATAGAACCATCATCAGAGAAGGCTACTTCGACGGCCAAGTGAACATCCAGGATCTACAACAGGTAGCAGCGAACCGCCAGACATGGAGAACCATGACTTCTGTCCTATGCGCCGCCTTAGGCTCAAGAGGAAAGACTAACTAACATTAGTTTTTGTATTACGTTTACAACAACAAAAACATTCTTGTATGTGTGTCTCTCTAGCGCCATGATCTATAACCATAGGCTAAAAGCCCACATTTCAGCGAAACGACGAGGGAGAAGCGCTCGCGCTGGATAGTACATTAATTAGTTAGTTGCATATCCTTTACATGACTTCGCAGTCAACCCCAGCATTTGTTGGCTGTTCGTGATTTCTTGACAAGTTTACGTTCAGTAGTAGCCATTGCTTTCTGAAGGATAGAACATACATTGGGAAATCACATAAGATCTGCAGTAAATGATTGATAGAGTGGTGGTCAAAAAAAAAAAAAAAAAACAAACAAACAAACAAACATGGGAATTAGTTTAAATAATAAAAAAAAAACAGTAGGCACAATATGTTTCTTTGATATCACCATCATGGTGATATCAAAGAAACATATTGTACCTACATGAGCAATTAAAATACAGGACGCTATTTCCTGGTTTGTGCACAAATTCAGATATCTAGACACATGAATAACATCAGATAGAAGATGTATTGATGAGATGAAGAACATAACATGACAAGTAAAAACTGTATTCTACCAAATGAAGAACTTTTTGTGCAATAAATTATTGTCCTTGACAGTTAGAAAAAGAGTTCTTTCATGCTACATAGAAGCAATTTTAACATACGGCTGGAGAATCCTGGACAATTAGTAAGAGGTGAAAAAAAAATCCCTGGAAGACTTGGAGTTGTGGCTTTATAGAAGAATGCTATAAATTAATTGGACAACCAAAATGAGCAATCTGGACGTTTTGAGGGAAGCCGAGTCGCAAAGACAACGTATCACAAACTTTCGAAATAAGCGGTCATCGTTTTTTTCCCGCATTATGAGAAGACTAAAACTGGAACATGTTGTGACAGCTTGAAATATATACGGCACGAGAGGCAGAGGAAGACAGTGTGAGAATATTCTTTTGCAGTCTTGTGGCATGGCACGGAAGGCAGTCAACACAAACTGATCCATGCTGTCTGAGATCGCAATTTGTGGAGAGGCATGATCGCCAACGCCAGCCGGCAAGACACTGGATGATGACACTGATGATTATGATCATGATAATGATGATGATGATGATGATGATGATGATGATGATGATGATGATGATTATGATGATGATGATGATGTAGCTGTCATCATCTATGTGTGGAACCATAATTCACCTTTTGGGTGCCGCTGCTGACGATCACTGTAAAGTACCTGTACACATATTCCTAGCGTGTCTGCTTGTGGCTAACATGTAATCTATCTTGCTTGTATGATTTCTTTAACGTGTAATACTTGTCACTGCTAAACTTATAACGTGTGTAGCTTGTCGTTGAAAAATCTGTGTCGTGTCGCAAATCTGCCCCGTGCCTGAATAATATGTTATTCCCATTCACCTCCGACCACCCACTTTTGACCGCAGCATTTATCGTGCAATACCGAGATCTCCGCCATAGTTAACTGGACTATAACAGAATAATAGGCATGGAGTTTGGGTACTTTTGCCTTTATTCACCCCAAACAAAATGGAATCCCAGGGTATGACGTCACATCCAGGGGTTCCCTGTGTTGCGCCGTAGCTCGGTGCGCAATTTTATCGGTGTGCAACAGTTGCTCTCGGCGACATCCCCCGCCCCCCAACTGTAACTGGCCAAATGAAATGCTTGTCAACTCTTGAGACCAGCAGTATACGAAAAGAATGATGATGATCTGTCTGTACGGGAGAGACGAGGCCTTGCAGCCATGTGGCCTTGTCTCAGCGGGAGGATGTCCTGCCGACATACATGGTGAATGTCGTCGTCGTCGGCATCTCCCATCTGTCCTGATGCTCAGTCAGCGATAGCACCATGATGACATGATTATGAGAACAGTGTCTAGCAGAATGTCAGATGCCATGATGCTGCTGCAGAAAAGGCAACGCTACTCTGGCTTGTCGTGAAACGCAATTGAAACGCACTGACACGAACTGTACCCGAACACAGAGGAGATCACCGTCAGTGCTAAATATAGCTGGTGACCCTAAATATAGCTGGTGACGTTTGTTTGGGGTGAATTAAGGCATAATTACCGGAGTTTGTTGTGGTCTAATGCTCTGCTTGGGGGATGGGCGTCAGATATAATTTTAAAAAGTCTAGTGTGGCATACAATTCAACACATAGAACGATCTGATTCAGCCAATAGCTTGCAGCTATTTGAACGCTGCTTACATGCAAGTCATCTCTCAGTAAATCACTTATCATCATCACCATGCATCAAGTCACTCATCACAGGCGAGCACGCTGCAAAAAAAACTGTCCTCTTGTCAACTGTCAGGGGGCTGAGTGGTCTCGAGGTATGGTGTCCGCCTCGAGTGCTGTAGGTCCGGGGTTCAGGCCCCGGTGAGGACCGGGATTTATTTAAAGAATCCACCTGGACTTCCAGTAATAAAATTTCTCCTGGTCTCTGGGTAGAGAGATCGGACGCCCGTGTGTATTCTTGCGCGCGTGAAAAATCCCTTCGCAGTTGGAAATCGAAAAAGAGTAGCCTAACGGCGCTGCCCGGGCAAAATTTCGAGTTAAAATCTACCCAAAGTATTTCAGGATCCTCGCCGATGCAACGGAGTTCGTGCATTGAGCTGAGTTTCTCCAGACTCAGGTTTCAGTTAGGAGGAAAACGGAGCACTTATGGGTTAAACCATGTGCCGTGGTGTTGATCCAAAAACTAAACTAAACTAAACTGTCCTCTTGTGTTCTTGAATATTTCAACCACTGACCATCCCCACGTACCGCGCTGCCAAACCATGCACCATCCCCAATCCCACCGTTCATCCTATATAATTAACAACCTCTACATTGCTGTTGTCCTGAAGCAATGCCAGACCAAAGAGGGCAAATATTTTTTTGTCTGGTATGAGAGATCAAATATCTTTTTGAATTAGCATCTTGCATAACGGCTATTGATCTTCTACATAGTCTTGCAAGCCTCGAGGCACTCATGTTTGCATTATTTCAAAGATGCTCTACAACAGAGGTTCCCAAACCACGGCCCGCGGGCCACTTGTGGCCCGCCAACTGTCAGAAAGTGGCACGTGAGTCCTCGTTATTTAACATAATTTATTTTAATAATTTCAAAAATGCACTTGGAGCGCCCCGTCAGAGTGCGATAATTTACTCTGCTCGTGGTTGTTATGCTCAGATATTATCGAAGGCACTTGTTTAATTCGCAACGAAACGTTATGAAGTTCTCATATCCCAGCATTGTCGACCAATAAGAGTGCACACGACGCCATGTTTGTCGTCTGTTACAACTGTGTAGCAGAGTCGGCAGTATTGTGTTGAATTTATATTTTTTCTAATAAAAATTTACCGTTAAAGCCTGTAAGCATGAGTGTGGAAAATATAAAATCAAACAATGGTAAAAAGCGGAAATGTGAAGATGTTGCTTGTCGTGAATTCAACGAAGATTGGGCGGAGAAATTTATGTTTATGCCTGGCCGTAGTGGTAAACCTGTTTGCTTAATCTGTGGATTTTGTGTTTCTGTTTAAAGAAAAAAAAAACTTAATCTGGAACGACACTTCACGACATAAATTCTCAATATCCGATCAATTCGGAGTTAGGAAAAGATTTCATAGCTAAAAAAGAAAGTTCTCTGACCAGGCAGCAGTAATTTTTACCAAGGCTAACGAACATAGCAAGGGTGCTTTTGTTTTGTCGTACGAAGTTGCCTACTTCACCTTCAGCTGATCAAAGGATTTCATTCTGGTGACTATTGCCTCTCGAACAATTTCAACACTTTGCCCAAAGATACATTTGTCCTTTTGGTCCGACTTACAGATGCGAGCAGTCATTTTCTGCAATGACTGTTATAAAATAAATAAAGATAACAAGCAACGTTCCAGACTCAGCGACATTAACCTAGCTGCGCTTATGACATTTGGCATGACATATTTGTGCCCAGAAATTGATAAACTGGCATTTGAACTTAAGTAACTGATTATGAAGAATAGTTACAATAGTAAATTAATTACACTAATAGCGATTATCGATACTGATTTAAAATTTATTGTTAAATGAACTTTTGATTTTAAACCAAAAAATGACCACAGTGTAGTACTTACACTGAATGCCTTTAAAGTTCAAGAATTTTGTTGATGAAAGTTAAGAAAGGTAAGAATGATATTTCACGGCTTTTATAATTTTATAATGTTGTGGCCCGCTTAACTACCGAAAATAGTAGATATGAACCTCTGCTTGAAAAGCTTGGGAACCACTGCTCTACAAGTACATGAGAAGGCCAGAAAGTCACAATTACTTATGCTATCGAAAAATATCTCGTTGTATTCTTTAATCAATAATGTATACAATTGGACATAAGTAGAAACAACTCTGGATAGACTACAATCATATTGTCTCTATAGAAAATACTACCTGCCAACCATAGTGGAAGTAAACAAAGCCATCCAGCAACTCTCCAGCGGAAAGGCACCTGGTCCTGACTCCATCCCAGCAGAGATATACTAGGCAGGTGGGCTGGTCCTAACAGAGCAGCTTCACCAAATCTTCACAAAGGTATGGATGAACGAGACCATGCCACAAGATTGTAAGGACGCGTCAATAGTCCACCTTTACAAACGTAAAGGAAACCGCCAATCCTGTGACAACCACCGAGGCATCTCCTTGCTTTCAATTGCAGGGAAGTTACTCGCCAGAATTCTTCTCAATCGCCTCACAGCCCATCTCGATCAAGGTCTTCTTCCTGAGAGTCAATGTGGCTTCAGAAAAGAACGTGGAATGTTGACATGATTTTCGCTGCAAGGCAGCTGCAAGAGAAATGTCAGGAACAGAACTGCGAAATGTTCTCCACTTTCATTGACCTTACCAAGGCTTTTGATACAGTCAGCAGAGAAGGACTGTGGAAGATTATGGCAAAATATGGCTGTCCACGAAAGTTTGTCCAAATAGTGCGGCTATTCCATGACGGCATGCAGGCAAGAGTACAGGAAAATGGTGAACTGTCTGAACCCTTTCCTGTCACCAATGGAGTGAAGCAAGGATGTGTCCTGGCACCAACACTGTTCAGCCTCATATTTTCAGCCATGTTGATGAATGCCTTCGAGAACGACGACATTGGAATAGACATCAACTACCGTATGGATGGAAAGTTATTCAATCTCAGAAGGCTGAAAGCTAAAACCAAAATTAACATCGGCACCGTCAGAGAGCTCCTGTTTGCTGATGATTGCTCTCTATACGCCAACTCAGAGGCGGACATGCAACATAATGTTTCAGCTTTCTCACAAGCCTGTGCCAACTTTGGGCTCAATATCAACTTGGAGAAGACTGTAGTTATGTACCAGCCAGCTCCAGGGAATAATCACACTGTGCCGAATATCAAAGTTAATGATCATAGACTAAGTGTTGTGGACAAATTCACCTATCTTGGCAGCACTGTGTCACAAGCTGCCACAATCGTTGACGAAGTGAATGCAAGAATCTCCAAGGCCAGTGCAGCCTTTGGCAGACTTTACAAGAATGTATGGGACAGAACTGGAATAAGCCTGCAAACAAAGCTAAAAGTCTACAAAGCAGTTGTATTATGCACACTGCTATATGCTTGTGAAACCTGGACTGTTTATCAGCGACACGCTAGGAAATTAAACCACTTCCACACAGTCGGCCTAAGGAAGCTACTGAAGATTAAATGGCAAGACAAGATTCCAGACACTGAAGTCCTAGAAAGAGCATCAATGCCCAGTATCCACACTCTACAGATGAAGAATCAGATTCGCTGGGCTGGTCACTTGACTCGCATGCCAGATCACAGGCTCTCTAAACGAATTTTTTATAGTGAACTGCGTTGTGGTAAACGCTCCCAAGGTGGCCAGAGGAAACGTTTTAAAGACACTCTGAAAATTTCACTGAATGCTTTTGGAATTCATCATGACACCTGGGAGGCTGCAGCCAGAGACCGAAATTCGTGGCGTGCATCATTGCGCAAAGGTGCAGTCATATGTGAGGTAACCAGGACTGCAAGAGCTGTGAAGAAAAGGCAGGACAGAAAAACCACTGCAGAAAATCCTCCTCCAGAGACGTCAAGCATTCTTTGCCCACATTGTCAAAGAACATTTCGTGCCAAAATAGGCCTTATCAGCCATCTTAGAACCCACGGCTCCACACCTTCAACCCCACTGGATGAAATGAATGGTCATCATCATTCTTGATGGACAAACAACAACATAGAAAATACTGCTTGAAGTCAGTGAACATCCATACATTACGCTATATATGCGCATCATTACATATCATCATAACAGTGGAGAAGTCTCCTTCAAGAATCACAAACAGATACCATGTGTATGTTAATACTAAATAAATTATCCTAAAATGATACATTATCTTCGATGCCTCAGTTGTGACATTTATATTAAAGTCTGAGCACGACATACTATTTTAAATTATTTGCTAAGGGATTTTGAAACGTTATGTTATTTTTTCTTCTTTAATTAAGTTGTCCTTTTAAGGTGATATAGATCCATGATTGCGATGAATTCTGAAGATTTGCTGACACACGTCCCTGTACTTGCTGCTCATGCGGTAATAGATAAAAATATTCACTGCAGAATTAATTGACTCTAAGACAAAACCAATCCCAAAAAGGATTATGAACGTATTTCTGTACATCCCATCAATTGCCAATTCTGGCTCTGCTGCCATCCCAATAAAAACTACACAATTGGGAATAAACGAGATTATAAACACAGCAGCAATTATTAAAACCATTTTGGCAACTTTCTGATCTCGGTTGAGCAAAACATCTGAGTTAGATGACGTAGCAGATTGCCGCCATTTGGACTTTCTTCCCAACTTGACAACTAATGTAGCTGTACAAATAATGACCGTTGTAAATGCGCCAAATGGACTTATAACGTTGTTTATAACATAAACGACCGTTTCAACGCTCGTTCGGTCTTCGGTTCGGATAAGTCCCAGAACTGTTCTGTTTCTTGCTGCATGAAACTTCATTGAAAATACGTTGACAGCGTAAAATGGAGTGGCGCTGAGAATGAGGACAACAAACGTTGATGATATAATGATAGATACCCTTCTTGAAGTCACTATTCGTTTTATCTGAAAGCAAACATCAGTTCAAGGAAGTAATTGTCCGACACATGTTTATAGACTATACAATTTTTAAAATTAATGAACAAAATATTGACACCTAACAAAAGACATCTGCATTATGTAAATAATTGTGCATTATTATCATCACCACAATCACAGTGATCATCATCATCATCATCGTCATCATTATCATCCTCATCACAATCATCTTCATCAGCATTACAATTATCGTGGCTCTTGTCAAAAGGTATAAACATTTATATCTTGCCACAGATCATGATTCTTGTTGTTTTAAATCAGTTATACTGATGGTATTTTATGTTATCATAATAGATAACGCTGTATAATTTGTCTTGGCCGGCCTCTGCGTGTTTGGTGGCATGTTTTTACATGTGCTATGCTGTTTTTCAATGTCTTCTTCTCACCATTTGACCAACTAAAAGTTGTTTTTATTTATTACATAGTTTTCTATTTTAATAAACCTCTTCCAAATAATACCTCTGAACTCATCCTAAGATGTTTGGTCAAGTGATACAACAGAACGATGTATGCCTTATTCACGTTATTCAGAGACAAGTGATCATATTCCACTGCATTCTGGCTGGTTTCCCGAAAGTATGTTTTTGGTATATTTCGATTTTCTCTTCGAACTGACGAAACATGATGATACCGGAATACAACATTAATGCACAAACCAATAAATGCCATCACTAACAGAATAACACGGAAATCAACGTGATGCCTGAAAACAAAAGATGGCAAAATCACAATAGAAACAGAATATATTTTACATGCCTGGTCAGATTATGCGAAACACCATTGTGATCATAAAAGAAAAGAACATTATTATATTCGAAATGATGATAAAGGGTCCATTTTGAATTTTGAGGTTCATAATGACTTCAACTATATGGAAACTGGCAAGATCCTGGGCCCAGACAAAATCACAACAGAAATGTTCAATGTCTTAGAAGAATATGGAATAGCAAACTCACCAGACTACTGAACACAATGTGTGATACTGGAGATATACCTCCTGAATTATATAATTGTATATTTATTGCATCTCTAAGAAATCGGAAGCCTTCGATTGTGATCAACATTGAATAATTAGTATAATGATGATTTTGCTTAGAATTATCATGCAAAGAGTTA
This sequence comes from Cepaea hortensis, assembly GCA_963921405.1. Classification (NCBI taxonomy): domain Eukaryota; kingdom Metazoa; phylum Mollusca; class Gastropoda; order Stylommatophora; family Helicidae; genus Cepaea; species Cepaea hortensis. Next base: position 110,816,251 of record OY992881.1, read on the forward strand.
CGAAAACGATGCAACTCTAAATAGGAGACGAACAGTTTTGGTTTGTAGATTGATTGATTGATTAAATGATTGATTGATTGATTGATTGATTTAGGAACCGACATCACAGCATTCGGGGCATTCCCATAAGAGCTCCGTCCCCATCCTCAGCAGCCAGCGAAGAGTTCCAACTCTAATAGTACCAGTAGAAATCTTATTATATGTCCGTCTCGCCTTTCCTCTGAGCGTCGATCGTCTTAGCCAGATCCCCTCGTCACTCCTTGCTGTCGCATTCTTTTCCAGACCATTGCTCCTCCGAGGTGAACACGAGTTCCCAGAGGGCCGCAATCACGTCTTTCTTAACATGCATCAACACTCCACCAAGTTTTCCAGAACCAGCCAATCTGCCCGCCTGTTCCCAGCACACCAGCATGCCCCGGAAGAAAAGATCCAGACGATGCTTGTCACCCGTGACTTCCGAAGCCACTCTGCACGAAGCTTGCCTATCCTTACTCTACTGAGCATCCTTTCTGAGTCAGTTACAATCACGATGTGTGTGTGTGTATCGTATTCTCCATCCAGCGGAAAGCTGCAATGACCACCTCCACCTCCATTCTTTAGCTAGATGTTGTGGTATCATATGCCAGGCTCTCTTGCACCAAACGGCGATCAGTCGCTTTTGCTAAGAACCCCCAGGCACTTCTCCTGCCTCTAAACACCGAACCATCTGTGTATATAATCACATCACCAGGGCGAGCATTATCCTGAATTAGTTGCTGGATTTCCACTTCCGTGGCCCCTGCTGGCCACTCCCTGCACTCCCGGCTTAATGTGATTATAACTCTGCACAAGTCTGACTGCTCCGTTGGCACTCTGACCCATTCCTCTCCTCGCCTAATGTTCTCCAAGATGCACACCTTCGTAGAAAGCAAGGCTACAGTAAATGTGTACACCTATCTCGGACAGTCACAATATCTGACCAAAGATGTCATTAATATGTTAGAACAAGAATGACCTTCGCGAATGTAGCCTTTTGTAAGATGGAACATATACTGATTAATTTAATAAGAAGATGCCAATTGCAGCGAGGAAAGGGTGTTGAAGTGCTACATAAAAGCTGTATTTTGATACGGATGTAAGCGAAGACAATGAGCAGTCAAGCTGAAAAAAAAACAAAAAAACATCTAATGACAGTGGAAATGTGGTTGATAAGGAACATAGAAAGAATACCACGGGCAGACAAAACAATCAAAGACCATGTCTTCCAAAATAAAAAACAACAACAACAATGAAAACCGTAAACTGATTGGAGAAATTAAACATGGAGAGTCACAATTGTATGTACATGTTACGAGAATAAATGTATTTAAGAACTTGCGACAACTGGGAAGACTGAGGGGAAAAGAGCAAAGAGAAGGCAGAGCAGTAAATGCATGCATGACTTGGCCACGTGGTATGGTCGAGACTGGAACTCAGATCCGATCCACGACTTTGACGTTAGTGTGAGATGGCGAAACATGACCGCCTACGCTTATCGAATTGGCACGTGTGATGTGTGTATATATATATATATATACTAGCAGATACTAGGAGACCCGGCCTGGCTTCGCCCAGCTCTGGTGGGGAGCATCTCATTTAATTCATATAAGTAGTCATATAAGCTGCCGTTCCCGTTCCTGTCTGTCTGTCTGTCTGTCTGTCTGTCTGTCTGTCTGTCTGACCCTGCCCGGTATCGCCTGGCTCCTGGTGTGGAGCATCTCATTTAATTCATATAAGTAGTCATATAAGCTTCCGTTCCCGTTCCCGACTATCTGTCTGTCTGTCTGTCTGTCTGTCTGTCTGTCTGTCTGTCTGTCTGACCCGGCCCGGCTTCGCCCAGCCCCTGTGGGGAGCATCTCATTTAATTCATATAAGTTCCCGTTCCCGACTATCTGTCTGTCTGTCTATCTGTCTGTCTGTCTGTCTGTCTGTCTGTCTGTCTAATCATTTATTGGTTGCGGTTAGAACAACCTTAGATAAACGAAGACCAACTTACAAAAAGCATTAGAAAGAGCACTTGAAAGATCTTTACATATTCCCCCAACAATTAACTTGGGTGAATGGAGCAGCGGCAGCAGCAGCAGAAGAAGAAGAAAAAGGAGGAGTAGGAGGAAGGAGGAGGAAGAGGGTGGAGGAGGGAGGAAGAGATAGGCGGAGAGAGGAGGAGGGAGGAGAAGGGAGGAGTAGGGAGGAATAGGAGGGAGGAGGAGGGAGGAGGAGGAGGGGGGAAAGAGGAGGAGGAGGAGAAGGAAGGAAGAGGAAGAGGGAGGAGGAGGAAGGAGGAGAAGGGAGGAGGAGGAGAGAGGAGGATGAGTAGAGAGGAGGAGGAGGGAGGAGGAGGGAGAAGGAGGAGGAGGAGGAAGAGGGAGGAGGGGAGGAGGTAGGAGGAGGAAGAGGGAGGACGAAGAGGGAGAAGGAGGAGGAGGATGGAGAAGGAGGGAGGAGGAGAATGCAGGAGGAGGGGGAGGAGGAGGAGGGAGGAGGAGGAGAAGATAGGCGGAGGAGGGAGGAGGTGGAGGGAGAAGGAGGAGGGAGGAAGAGGTAGAAGGAGGAGGGAGGAGGAGGAGGTAGGAGAGGGAGAAGGAGGAGGAGGAAGAATGATGAGGAGGGAGGAGGAGGAAGAGGGTGGAGGAAGGAGGAGGAGGGAGGAGGTAGAGGGAGGAGAAGGAGTGAGGAAAAGGGAGGAGGAGAGAAGAGGAAGGAGGGAGGAGGAGAGAGGAGGAGGGAGGAGGTAGGAGGAAGAGGGAAGAGGAGGGAGGAGGAATAGATATGTGGAGAGAGGAGGAGGGAGGAGGAGGGAGGAGAAGGAGTAGGGAGGAATAGGAGGGAGGAGGAGGGATTAGGAGGAGGGGGAAAGAGGAGAAGGTGGAGGGAGGAGGAGGGAGGAGGAGGAAGAGGGAGGAGCAGGGAGGAGGAGGAAGGAGGAGGAGAGAGGAGGAGGAGAGAGGAGGAGGTATTAGGAGGAGGGAGAAGGAGGATGGAGGAGATGGAGGAGGGAAAGTGAGGAGGGGGAGGTGGAGGGAGGAGGAAGAGGAGGGAGGAAGAGGGAGAAGGAGGGAGAAGGAGGAGGAGGAGGAAGGAGGAGGAGAACGCAGGAGGAGGAAGGGGAGGAGGAGGAGGGAGAAGGAGGAGGAGGGAGGAGGAGGAGGGAGGAGGAGAGAGGAGGAGGAGGTGGATGGAGAAGGAGGAGGGAGGAAGAGGTAGAAGGAGGATGGAGAAGGAGGATGGAGGAGGGAGGAGGAGGGGGAGGAGAAGGAGGAATGATGAGGAGGGAGGAGGAGGAAGAGAGAGGAGGAGGGATGTGGAGGAAGGAGGTGGAGGGAGGAGGAGGTAGAGGGAGGAACAGGGAGGAGAGAGGAGGAGGAGGGAGGAGGTAGGAGGAGGAGGAAAGGAAGGAGGAGGGGGAGGAGGAGGAAGAGGGAGGAGAGGAAGATGGAGGAGGAGGATGGAGGAGGAAGATGAGGGACAGAGAGGAGGGGGAGGGGAAGAGGAAGAGGGTAGGAGGAGGAAGGAGGGAGGGATGTGGAGGAAGGAGGAGGAGGGAGGAGGAGGGATTAGGTAGAGGGAGGAGGAGGGAGGAAAAGGGAGGAGGGGAAAGTAGGAGGGAGGAGTTAGGAGGAGGAGGAAGCGGGAGGAGGAGGGAGGAGGAGGAAGGAGGAGGAAGGGGGAGGAGGAGGAGGAAGAGGGCGGAGGAGGATGGAGGATGAAGAGAGGGAGGAGGGGGAGGGGAAGCCGAAGGGGGTAGGAATTGGAGGAGGGGAGAGGAGGAGGAGGGAGAAGGAGGGAGGAGGAGAAGGGAGGAGGAGGGAGGAAGGGAAGGTGGGTAGGAGGAGAGGAGAGAATGAGGAGGAGGCGGAGGGAGAAGGAGGAAGGAGTGAAGAGGGAGTGGGAGGAGGGAGGAGGAGGGAGAATGAGGAGGGGAAGAAGGAAAGGGAGGTGGAAGAGGAGGAGGGAGGAGGATGAGGAGGATGAGGAGGGTGGAGGAAGGAGGTAGAGGGAAGAGGAGGAGGTAGAGGGAGGAGGAGGAGGAAGGAAAGGGAGGAGGAAGAGGAGGACTATAGATAACTTCCTTACACATAAAAAGATGAATTGTTATTGATATTGCCGTGGCATGGAGGCATATATATCAGCAGCAGAGTTGATCCAGAAAACCAAAGACTGAGATCTATGGAGAACAATGAACGCCTACGCCAGCCGGCACGGCACTTGATGATGATGATGATTGCCGTGTGACGATTCTGTGTAGTCACGTCATTTTCTTCGCTTGTCCTATCGTTTTGGTTCGGGGATTCTTTCATCATCATCATCATATATTTACGTACGTATTTAGGGAGGGGGAGGAGGAAGGTGGAGGAAGAAGAAACAAAAATATGACAGTTGGCAGCGCTGGAATGAGAGGAAGGCGTGTAGAAAATTTCATCTCAATCGGATGGGCCGTTCGCGAACGCATAAAGGACATACATACAGACATATCCACACACATTGCCTTTTATGTATAAGATATATATATATATATATATATATATATATATATATATATATATATATATATGTGTGTGTGTGTGTGTGTGTGTGTGTGTGTGTGTGTGTGTGTGTGTGTGCGTGTTGAATAACTAGCAAACAGTATTTATTGTAAAATAACTTCTGACACTAAGCTATCTAAGACTGACATATTATCATACTAATTTCTAAACAATGAAACTTGTTGGCGTGTCGTTATTTAAATAATAAATGTTCAAACCATCAATAATGATATGAAACCAGTAGTTATAAATTACCTGGAGGGGCAGGGCAATACACAAACATCTCTCCAATGTGATGAAGGCGGTGATCCAGCCAGTGACTCGTGTGAAAACAATGTGTGGATAAGCAGCTGTGAGATATTGGATGTCTATCTGGTCGAACGAGAAATCTGCTTGTTGAAAAGCTGGTGTTACGCAGATATTCAACCATAGTAGTGTCACAAGACATCCCAAATCAGCAACAGCGAGACCTGTGTTAAAGTATATATATATTATATATATATTATATATATATATATATATATATATATATATATATATATATATATATATATATGTAGTGTGGGTGTGTGTGTGTATATGTGCGTGCGTGGTGCGTGCGTGCGTGCGTGCGTGAGTGTGTGTGTGTGTGTGTGTGTGAGAGAGAGGAAAACAGTTTAGTTTGTCATAAATGATTAAGTGTACTTAGACATTGAATTCTTATCAGGCCACATAATGAATGTTTTGTAAGTGATTGCTGAAAATTAATACTGCTAAAGTCACAGTGGGTGATGATAGTCATGACCATATACTTACTATATATACATATTGTGTTCATGCAGTATGGGGTTATTTTACATTATTTTTCTGTGGAATTCGGATTGGTTTGACATCAAGCAAGGTGTCCGTCAGGGCTGTGTGCTGTCACCCTATTTGTATAACATGTACGCCAAAAATATAATGAGACATGTCAGAGATGATATAACCAGGGAGCAATATGATGCCCTAAATAAATTAACTTCTATTTGCAGACGATCAGTGTCTGTTTTACAGCGATGAGTGCAGACTACAAAATCATATTACTAATCTGAGTTCAACCTGCAGCAGATCCAATATGAGTGTAAACACAGCCAAAACCGAAGTAATGCAAGTTAGCAGATCGCTGGGCACACTAAGTATACAGATACATAACATAATTCTGAAACATGTTACAGAATTCAAATATCTTGGAAGTATGATCACAGAAGATGGCAGATTGGACAAAGAAATCGAAATCAGATGTCAAATAGCTAGTGCACTTACATATCAACTATCACCCTTACTGAAACATCCAAATATACCCATGTCCGCAAAACGACAAATAACAAAATGCACATTCATACCAACCCTATGCTACCAATCTCAAACTTGGACTTTATCCAAATCACACTTTCGCAAAATCAACACCTGCGAGATGAGATGCCTGAGGAGAGCTGCCAGCCTAACAATCCGAGACCGAGTAAGAAATGATGTTATTAGACAGACTGTGGGATCAACATCTTGTGACACATTTACTGAAAGACAAAAGATCAAGTGGTTTGGCCATGTCGTTAGAATGCAACACCAACAACTACAATCACTGGCCTTACATCAAAGATCATCTGCGACGAGACCAAGAGGACGTCCAAGAAGAAATTGGATTGACGACATCAAAGACATTGTACAATCACACGGAATCACACTATCCAGTACCTCCCACCGGGCGCTGGAGTGCAACTTATTCCTCCCCACGACGCTTGACGGCAGAAGTGGAAGATGATGATTATGGTGATGATGATAATCATCATCATCATGATCATGATCATGATGATGAAATACCAGAGATTCGATATGCTGATGATACAGTGTTGCTATCCGCATCACAGAATAGTATAGAAAACTTAATAACCTCAACCCAAAGAAGTAGTGAAAATCATAAATTATATCTTAACATAGCAAAAACAAAGATAATGCATACAAATAAAACTACTATGGAGAAAGAAATATATGTTAATGAGGAAAGATTGGAGGTGGTGGACAATTTTGAATATCTTGGGTCATTGATTACCAACAATGGTGACACAATGAAAGAAATTAAACGACGACTATCAATTGCTCTTCAAAGACTAAAACAACTGAATAAATTATGGAGTGGCACAGATAGAACTACAAAAATTAGATATTTAAAAGCATGTATCTTTCCAATTGCAACATACTCCTGTGAGACTTGGACACTTACTAAGCAAGCTGAACATCTCATAAGTGCCTTTGAATATAAATGTTAAAGACGGGTTCTAAGAATATCTTGGGAAAAGAAAAGAACAATTGAATCCATACTTCAGGAGCTAAATATTGAAAAGGGTTGGCTATTAAAGACAATAAAACAGAGAAAATTGAAATATTTTGGTCATTTGAAACGTCTTTAAAGTTTGGAGAGAACAATAATGAAGGAGTATATGCCTCGGAAGAGAGGAAGAGGCAGGCAAAAGAGACAATTGGTGCAGGATGTGGCGGATGATCTCCAGATGGGTGTATCGGACGCGGGTCATCTTGCTTTTGATCGAGAAGTTTTCCGGAAGGTTGTTATGGAAGCGAGGTTCTGCAAAGGACATGCTACTGAATGAATGAATTCTGTGGAACTAATGTGTATATGTCTAAATGTAGTTGTGACAGAAGAGAAAGAACTAAAATAGTATAGTGTGCTTAGAAGTAGGTACCCTGATAATCAGGATAGCCTAGCGAATCACTGCAGAGCTCTGGAATAATAACACAATGCAGAACCATATGAGCTATTCACAAATATGGCCACATAATAAAGGAATGTGCCATTTAACAATATCTGAATTCTGGCATCACATCTGATAAAATGTGTTTCAGACGGTTAGAAGGTGTATCATATTATTAATAGAATCATTGCGACTGAAATTCTATCTGAAGTAAAACATCGCTTGCCATATCATGGACAGTGTATGAGGTAACGCATATGAAGATGTTTCTGTATGCAAGTTAAGTCACATGAAGCGTAATACATGGATATTGATAACTGGTGTACCACAAGAGGCAGAGAGAATATTACTGGACATCTGCTGTCCAGTCACAAAGAATAGTACACTAGTTGCAGTTGGCAGTAGACAACACTGGCTGTCATTAGTGTGTGATAATAAAATTATATATGGAGAGCTGTATCGTGTTCTAGTGGATGTGTTGATGTGCAGCAGCCTTATTCAGTCATTGACATTTCAGGAGTAGATAGTTGGTCCCAGGTTACATGAAAATTCACATGAGTTGAGGTCTTTAGATGATGAAGAGGGTGGATAATCAGGCCTACGAGATATGTGTAGGTGTGTGTGCGTGTGTTTCATTTGATAGATAAATGTGTTTATAGCTGGGCAAGTCAGATCTCATATTCAATCACTGGGTGTGATAGTTCCGCTGTAGAGGAGACATTATGTGTGTTATGTGCTACATGGAAAGCCAGAACACACTGATAATCTTGCAGTAACAGATTACCAGTTTAAACAACTTCTCCCCGCGTTTCCATCCTGTTTCAGGATATTGCGGCCAACACCGGCATCTTTCAGCTGTAAGTTGATTCCTAGGCTAGATTACGCTCACCAGCACGCCACGACTTTCTGATCGACCGGCTCCATACTCTCATAAGTCACTGGCGCGACTCGAACCGCTTCCAATTCTCGTGCGCTTACATCAACCACGAGAGTATTCGGGGTTACGAAGAAAGCTGCTAACTCCTCAGTCAGGGAGACCGGCAGTTTAAACAACATTAAGTGTTATTTTGAGTTAGAATTAGTATAACTGGGAAAGTTGTTGCTTCATTTAATAATTGAAGAATTAATCACCATGAAAATGGGGAAATTTAAGCAATTGTTATTCATGCATGCATTATGATTTATGTATACATTGTGATTCATGTATGCATTACGATTTATGTATGTATTGATTCTGTAACGCAGCTAATCCAATGTTGCCTTTATGTTACAGAAGTAACAACAAATTATTGACTGCACAAAGGCTTTGGATAAAGTAAGACATGTCAACATGATTAAGATGTCTGCAGATAAACAAATTGATAGGAAAGACCCTAGACATGGTAAACACCTATGTTGAAAACAACACGCTGCCATAAGGATTGATAATGGAATTGGTCAATATGTACCTAAGTACTAGTTTTCTCGTTGCAAGAGACATTCTTTGATTGGTCAGTATCTTTTCCATCTTACAAAAGACTACCTTCGCCATGACGATTCGTGTTCTAATTCCTCAAAGGCATCTCCGATTAGATGTTATGACTGTTTCTCGATGATGGCATCGATTCGTGTGTTTAAGAATATTTCCATTTACTTGTATATTACATATGTGGTATTTTCCTACTCCCAGTGACGACCATAATCTCTGTCTTATTAGAATTCAATTCTAACTATAGTTGTTCATTTTGTGCGACAACCGCATCTACTAAATGTAGCAGATCCTGCTCATTGTCTGAAATCAATACTGTATCATCCCCAAGTTTAATATTATTGATGTATGTCCCCTAATTATGATTCCTTTCATACCCTCTACATTTCTAAAAAAAATTTCAATATACAGGAAAACAAAGATATGGATACATTAAACACCTTTGTGTCACACCTCTCTTAATAGGCTGATATAAAGATTGACATACACACACATGCACGCGCGCACACACACACACACACACACACACACATGCACACCACATGCACACATACATACACACATATACACACATACACACACATACATAAAACACACGCATGCACGCACGCACGCACGCACACACATACATACACACACACACATGCACATACACATATACACACATACATACATCCATCCACATGCATGCATGATAAATGTTTTATGTATTCCTTACCGAACAAGCTGACGTTGACAGGATCCCCAAAACCTTGTCTTTTAAAACAGACTATGTTTATGATGTTGGTCAGTACTCCGAAGACAGCAATGGCCTGACAGATTCCACTGCAGCAGACATATTGGAAAATCAATCTACAGTTATCACTGACAAATGGGTCAGTCTTGTCCACCATCACGACAACCAATCTTGCAAGTTCTACACTGTTGTTGATTCGCTGTTGATTGTCTAGTACCGACGACATGACAAAAACTGGAACAATAATCGTTATGCCTTGCCAAGTAAATTAAAACTCATCATCACTATGTGCCATGTCAGCAAATGTCGGCGTCGATCCATCTCTTCAGAATTGCGTCATTTGTCAAGGTATGCATTCGTCTCTGCTTCCATTGAACAAACGTTTAGTTCTACATACACCTATTTCTCAGTCAATGCTTAAGAAGGTGTGTGCTACATAGAAACATATTAACTAATACAACAGATAATAGTAATACAAACACATATTATTTATTCAATGTATAAGAAGAATAGCCCTACGAAAGCATCCTAATCAGACTGTATATATCAAGGGCCTGTATTCGACTTGCTAATTGCTTGTCATTGCCCTGGTTACACGCCATATAGTACAATCATCAGCGAAACACTACACACTCTCAAATCCGGCAAGGTACCAGGAGAAGATATCATTCCACATGAAACTTTATATATAAAAGAACCTGAATACTAAAATGTCTTCGAAGAGCTCCTCGCATTCTTGCTCATGTTTTGCTTGTATTACGTGATGCGTATATTTGCACACATGTAGTAATTGTCCGCTCTTTTATTCTCACTGTTACGATTAGTTCTGATATACATTATATGTCTAGTATTCTTCTTGATAGCATTCCACGCGGAATTCACAGCTCACAGTATCGCGCCACGCACTCACTCAGTAGCAGGGCAACGGAACCATAGCCTCCTTAGTCGCCTCTTACGACATGCATGGTAGGCAACAGTGTTACTATTCTTTGCTCTCCCTAAGGGCCCCGGCAACACACGGGCGAACGGTCCTGTGAACGGCATGTTTGGAACGATGGCGGCCGGCTGTTGCTGGATTGACCGGTTTGCCTTTTCGGTTCACGAGTGCATTTTTCAGGAGACTCCTGGGAGTCGTCGCTGGAGCTACGGAGTTCGTGCTTTGTGCGGCGCTTTCGGCGGGTTGCCCTGCAAAAAGAGACCGAGCCGTATGGGAAAAACACCCGGGTCAATGAGGTCTTTCTGGTTAATGCCGTTTCCATCGACAATGAACTGTATTTCTCGTGGAGGACTTTTGTGTTGGCATTCTGGCGGCGGCATTATGCACAGTGTACCTGTGTGGGCTGTTGGCTTGCCGATACTCCTGTCTGTTCCATTGTTCACATAGGGCAGTGAGGAGCAATTTGTGTGATATTCACTGGCACCGGAGCGGAGCATAATGGGGACGACCCGTTGCTGTGAAGTTGGAACCGCGACTAACTAACCAACTAACATTCTTCTAGATAGCCGTGGTTTTAACTTTTCTTACAATGTGTCTTGCTATTTCCTGTTGTTCCACTCCAGAGTAGACCCATGCATAATTGTGTAGAGTCTCCTTGCATCCTTTCCGTTTTATTCTAGTGTCTGCTATTCCCATCAGTCCAGATGTTCTCCTTTCCATTGTTTCTATGTGTTTCACGTCTTTACTGTTAAAAACGCAAATGTTCAGTGTGCCTACTTTTTTTTTTTTATTAATCGCGTATCTGTCTCGTTGTCCTTTAATATTACCGGGTCTATTTCCATTTGTATCACAAATCCATTTGGATCCATTTGGATCGATAAAAAACCTATAATTCAGGGACATAAACCTATAATTCAGTCAATGTATAAGACGTCTAGTCCTTGAGAAATATATAGATCAATCAATGTATAAGGTAGCTTAGTCAATATATAAGCAGGCTTGTAATATAGAAAACTGCCACTCAGTCAGTCCACAGTAGCTCTAATACTACAATTACGTGTTACTAAGTTATTGAATAAGAATCAAACGCATTGCTCAACTGCTTTCACGCAATATCATGTCTCGGATACTGATTTTATTGGTTTCCATTTCAACCGCCATAATGGCAGCTACCGTAACATATTGGCTAGGCACAGCTAGCCTCGTAGTTGAGCGTGGTCATGAGTCCAGAATGAGTTTTTTTTCAACTTGTTTGTTTGTTTGTTTGTTTGTTTGTTTTGTCTTGTTGACTGACCAGAGCTGTCAGTTCGATCTAATCTAAACCATGTATCAATAATATTACGGGATGTAAAGGTGTCAAGCGTAATGCTGATCAAATAACCCACCGAGCGCCGACTGATCAACACAAATATGTATATACCTCATGGCCGGTGCCGTGTTGTAATTAATGTAACAGGGACCTTTCCTTTTCTCCAACGCCACAGTGGCTTTAAAATAAAAGTGTTGTATAGCGCATTTTCTGGAATAAGTATCATGCGTCCTCAACGCGCAGATGGACACAAGACATTAAAGGCACACTGCATTGGGAATTAAAATGCACGCACTAGTTGAACTGCCGAAAAATCGAACATGTGCAAGGGAACTAGTGATGAGATGCATGCTTCTGCGTAGGTCTGGTATATGATACCAAGTTATGCGTCACATTCTACGTAATAAATTTATGTACTGTTGACACATCTGCACACTATTTTCTTGATATAATAAAAACGTGCTATCAGACGCATATCATCTACGGCGTTTAAACTTGAAACGTAAACAATATATATATATATATATATATATATATATATATATATATATATATATATATATATATATATATATATATATATATATTACTGTATTTCAAATGCATTGTGCCTATTATGCGAACTGTTCAGAACGGTACTCATAATAGCCGATAATATGAAGAGCTGCAGGTGATCATGTATTCATTTTCCCTTGCATATCCCATTTACAGGACATTGCAGACAACACCAGCATTTTTCAGCTGCTGTTGATGTCTTGGCAAGTTTTACGTTCTGAAGTTTGCCATTGCTTATGTATGTATTACTATGTCATTAATCGGAGTTTTAATCTCGATAGATAGAGTAGTTGCTTAACTGTGCATTGGTCCGTGTTTTAAATGGTTTCAGTAATTGTAACTGCATACCGGTTCTATATGCTGGGTTTAAATGTTTATATTTAGCGTAATTGTTATAAGTGGTATTAGGGAATGCCATCTAGGATTCTGAAGCACATGTGACATGTCCTTTAAATGTATGTGTGTGTGAGTGTGTGTGTGTGTGTGTATGTGTGATAGATAGATAGATAGATAGATAGATAGATAGATAGATAGATAGATAGATAGATAGATAGATAGATAGATAGATAGATAGATAGATAGATAGATAGATAGATAGATAGAGAGAGAGAGAGAGATAGATAGATACATAGATAGATAGATGGATGGATAGATAGATAGATAGATAGATAGATAGATAGATAGATAGATAGATAGATAGATAGATAGATAGATAGATTGTTTGATAGATAGATAGATAGATAGATAGATATATAGATAGATAGATATATAGATAGATAGATAGATAGATATATAGATAGATAGATAGATAGATAGATAGATAGATAGATAGATAGATAGATAGATAGATAGATAGATGGACGGACGGACGGACGGGCGGACAGACAGACAGACAGACTGACAGACAGACAGAAAAACAGACAGACAGACAGATAGACAGACAGACAGAGAGAGAGATAGAGAACATTCGCAACGAATGGACAAAGAGAACATATGGTGTTGAAATATGAATCAGATTAGACACAAAGTCGAAACACATCCAGCATCCAGCATTTAGTAGCTTTTATGACAGAAGCTGTCATCGTCTGATGTAGTATTCGGTGGCGGAAAAAAAAGCAAAATGACAGATGTTAATTTAATCTTTGTTGGAGGAGTGGTTACACAGCTATCCTATTCTTTTGCCGAAGCCTGACAAAGACCACACAAAAATTCAGGATATCGAGTAATAACCATGCATAATACAATAGGCAAGCTGCTGGAGAAGCTAATTGCCAGAAAAATATCAAGCCAGTTTTCCCACCTACCTCCCACTGGAGGGTACCATCCAAAAAAGAGAAACCTGGACCAATGCAGCAATTTTTGCCCATGATGTCTATGAATGTTTCCACTCTGGCATTGAAACATTTGCTGCAGTGATTGATCTTGACGACGCGTACAACATAGTACCATTGGATGTTTTAATGCTTCAGCTTCTTGAACTCAAGATAAGTCCTTTACTCCTTAGTTGGATCGCTGCCAACCCCCCCCCCCCCCCCCCCCCCCAACGGAAAGTAGTTTTTAGATGTGGCAGTTCGACTTTGGAACCAACAACAATATATCCTGGCTTACCATAGCGATCACCATTATCTCCGTGCTGTTCAACGCCTACACTGAGAATGACCAGTGAGCAAATCATACAACCGGAGAGGACATTGTCATATGCAGACGATGTTTCAGTGTATGGCCAGGGTAAGGACACAGGTTGCTGTGGAACTACAAACCGAACTCAAATGAATAAGAACTTGGTGTGTTAAAGCTGGGGCAATGGCAGGTGATGGGGGTAGCAAACTGTCAGCATCGCCATCTATGTCTTCTTTACGAGGGTCCGGCCCTTTCTGTTTTGGAGTATGCGATGGCGATCCTGACTCTCAGCCTTAAGCAGATAGAAAGGATGGAAAGGATACAGAACGAAGCTATGCGCATTATTCTTGGATGTATAAGAGATACAGCATGCAGGGCGATGCGCTTCCTTCTTGATTTTCCAACCATGAGGGAGAGAATACAAATTTGCCAAGCACGTGCTTATCTCAGAATCAACGCAAACACACAACATTCACTGCAAAGCGAGATTAAGAAGGTAAAGGTCAGCAGGTTAAAAAGAGGAAAGTCGTGGATGAGTCAAGCCGAAGACATTCTTCAGCAGGTGTGTTCCTTGAGGGTTTATAACATGGCAGGAGTGGGTACAAGAGCCAACAGAATTATTTACATCATTTTCAGTGTGCATCCAGATTTAGACAGGAAATACAGACAAGAAAATCCAGCTGCTATGGAGGCGGAAGTACAGGCTCTGATCCTCGAGAATTCTTTTGAGGATGATGCTGTCATTTACACGGATGGGTCGGTCGTCCGAGGAGTGAGACGTTAATTGGCATTTACGGCTCAGGCCGGAGGGAGAATTGTGAAGGACAAGTCTAGCGCTTTTATTATGACCACAAACAGCCTGACTATAGAGGGCATGGCAGTAAGTAAAGCAATAACATGGCTTGGGACATAGACATTCAATCGGGCATGTGTCCTTAGTGACTCAATGGGTATGCTCAGGAGAATAGAGATGGCGTGGGTCAGAAGAGAGTGGCTGCTGTCTCTGCAGCGGTCTCGGCTGGCAAAGATTAGTTTCATCTTCGTGACAGGGCATGTGGGTGTACAAGGGAATGAGCAGGCTGACACGCTTGCAGATAGGGCTACTGTGGAAGGCGGACGAGCCATGGGCCAGGCAGACATTCTGAACGCTTTACGAGAAGTAAGTCGTTTACGAGAATCAAGCGATGACTGGGAATCTACAACCATGGTCAGTCTGCGAAAACAGCAAGTTAAAAGAGATGTGGCCTAATAAGAACTCTACGCAGGAAGCCAAAGAAGACTAATAAACCAATAAAGAACTGGTGTCGTGAACCGCTACACACTGCGGGATTTGCTGAGGGGGGGATCCGAGTACTTATGGACTGAATTGTTCGATGTGCAATGAGGATGATCTGTCGACTAACTAACTAACTAACTAACTAACTAACTAGCTAACTAACTAACTAACTAACTAACTAACTAACTAACTAACTAACTAACGAACTAACGAACTAACGAACTAACTAACTAACTAACTAACTAACTAACTAACTGACCTCACAGTTTCGTTTGATCAGCACTTATTTATTTTTAAATTAAAATCTGATCACCAATCACCTCAGTCATCTGGCATTCCCACTTCTCTATGTGCGCACAGACCACATGCTTTCTTCTATATCGATCCCGATCGAGTCTTCTATCTGAAGATTTACCCACCACACCCCAACACTAATTCGATCATTGCTTACACATCCCTCATGTGAGCTGACACAAGAGGCGCGGTTAACACAGTTTGAATTGTATGTTTTAAGAAACGCATGACTCCGGACACGCACTTATAACATAGCGACATGACTGGTGTATGCTTTCGATATCGCTGTATAAATTCCAATTCGTTAAGTGTACTAACGAATATTATATTTTCTAACCGTAACACATATTATATTCCCTATGATTATGTTCCTGTAAAACTGATTTGTCCCGTTCCAATTTATTCAATGCAGTTTTAGCGCTTTACGACATTACAACCCATTCCATTTGTTAATATTGCTATAGTATATACTTTTTGAAAATCTGCACAAGTTTATTATTCCTTTGTCAGTCTGGGCAGTTGCAAATTTATATCTGGTTTGGTGTGTTGCTCCCGTCGTTTTCTCAACTGTAAACTTATGTTCCTGTTCACTGTGATGTGAACATCATGACAGCTCACGCTCGGTCTTCTTTTGACGAATATAATAAGTGTGTATATTTCTTGAATCATGGTGAAGTGTACTCTTTATATAAACTCTTTATGGGGCTTTGTAAATCTAAACATGTTTAGGTCATTACTTAAATCATATGGTACCATTATCGACAATGTTTATTTCTGCCACTTCTATTAATATGCCTCCTCTATTGTTCACTTGGTCTTTACAAATGTGGGGCTAGTGCCACATGCCTATTACACCCAATGTGTATGTAATAGGACCACTGTGGGCTTCACTATTTACTCACGTTAGTATTACCGTTCCGAGTGTTTTTTTTGTTTGTTTTCTTCTTCGTGGTTTGCTTGGTTTTATCAACATCGCAGGATTCCGAGGAAACCAATACATGATCCGTTAGCTTTATACCAGAGCAAGTCAATAGTAAGTCACACAGTTCTGTGGGATGGCAGGTAAATGTGGTTTGCGTTTTCTACAGGTGTCATTAGTAACAGCAACATCGAACTTTATATTCCAGTTCATCAGGTGGTGCTAGGTGTCTTATGCGCATTCGCAGCTCATAAATAAAATGGCGACTGTACTTAAGGAGTGTACAACCAAAGAGCAACGTGCTGTTGTGCGTTTATTGTGGGAAAAAGGACTGCCTGCAAAGGCCATTCATAAGGAAATGATTCCTGTTTATGCCGAAAAAGGTTTGTCCCGTAAAGCGGTGCATAGCTGGGTAGAAAACCTTTCTCAAGGATGTTCTAACATTGTTGATGCAATCCGATCTGGTCGTCCTGTTGAGATTGCAACAGAAGCATCCCTGCAGCGGGTGGAGGAGATGATTAAAGGTGACAGGCGAGTAACGATAGACTTTGTAGCATCTGCAATAGGGTGTTCACATGGTTCAGCATACAGCATAATGCATGATCGATTGAAATTTAAGAAAGCACTGTTACTGGGGGAAGAATCATGGGTGTATCACTACCAGCCCGAAACAAAGTGTGCTTCAATGCACCTTGTGTCTAAACATTCAAGGTTATGCCACTAGCAAGGAAGGTTATGCTTACATTGTTCTCGGATTGTCAAGAAGTGCTTTAAACCAATTTTAAGAAGAAATGTGACAATGTGAATCCTGAATCGTACTGTGAAGTTCTATAAATGCTTCATGATTCAATTCGAACAAAACGTCCAGGACTGCAGGCTAGAGGAGTTTTGCTTCTTCATGACAATGCCAGACCACATACGGCTCGATTAACTCAGAAGCAAATTAACATACTAAGGTGGGAAGTTCTGGAACATCCACCTTACATCCCCGACTTAACCCCTAGCGATTTCCACCTTTTTGGTCCACTGAAAATCCAACTTGGCAGGAGACATTTCAGGAATGACGCCGAAGTTGAATGTGAAGTGAAAACGTGGTTTAGAAAACAGAGCAGGATTTCTATGCAGCCGGTTGGGGGGAGGGGGGGCGGACTGATAAAACGATGGGATAAGTGCATCAATGTTGGTGGAAATTACGCTGAGAAATAAAGGGATAATGTATGCATAATAATAAACTAGTTTTAAGTTGTTTTTTAGTTATGTAGTTATTTTTACAGCCATTTGTAACTTACTTATTGACTACTCCTCGTACAATTCCGTGAGGTATAGATACCCATCGTTCCAGTGACACACTGAAAAAATGTTGGATGATTCCCGCCTTGCTGGAATCATACTTAATGTCAAGCATCATCTTCAATACGTTATTGCATCTTTAAATAGCAGATCGTCACAACGTGTTCTTCGGAATATCCACCAACTCTCTTTTCCTTCGTTAGTATTCCAACTACAGTGGCGCTCGAAGTCAATTCTGTGTTTTAAAACAATGTGGCATCTTCGGATACATCAATGCCCCGTAGAGCATTTCAATTAATAGCAAGTTTCATTTCAAAATAGTTTTTGTGTTGATCCAATTGTTTTGTTTTTTTTATTATTCGCATATCCTTTACATGACATCGCTGTCAACAGCAGCATCTTTCATCTGTCTGTTGACTTCTTGGCAAGATTACGCTCAGTAGTTTGCCATTGCTTTCTGAGCGGCCGGCTCAGTGTCCCGCAAGTCACCATCGGGGGACGAACCGCTCCCAGCTCGCTCCCGCTACGAGACTCTGCGTGACAAACGGGATTACGGAGAAAGTGTTGTAACCCCTCGGCCAGAGAGACCGGCGATCCAATTGTACTCGTATAAAATCATGTGTTGTCTATGCAAATGTTTTTGCTGAAGTCCTTCGTTATAGCATCCACCTATGTCGATTGGTATTATGTTGCATATTCCTCTATATCTCCATGTCAATGAGATGTACCGTCATTTAAAGTATTAGAGTTGTGGGGATATGTGTATATTAAATGGCTTCCCTTCAATCGAACTATTTTCACTCTGAAAGGGTACAAAGGTATTCACCATCCCACATCAAAACAAAGAATCATAATCCTTGTGTATGGTTAGTACCTTCAGAATATACAATGTTGAACTCTCTAGACTGTATCGCACCAGCACATCTCATACAACATAACTAAACTGTACATACTTGCAGCACACTCACCAATTTGTTTATGATGCTATAAAACGATTAATATATATATATATATATATATATATATATATATATATATATATATATATATATATATATATATATATATATATATATATATATATAACGATTAATGTTCCACTATAATTATCATGTTCGACGTATTTAGTGTTTTGGTGTGTTTGATTTCTTGTTTTGTCCACTACAACTTACTCTAGTGAAAGCGAAAACCACATTATGCTGCTTATATTCTCTATCTGACGAGGCTGTACTTTCCGTGCCTGTTTTGATGTCGCTACATTGAATATTTATCCTGCTAAATAATTTATTACTTTCTAAGATTAAACAACAATGCAGTTTCTTATAGCTGTGCGCATCCTCTCGACTTCGGATCGAGTACTTATCCTCTAGCAATGGTTTCTGTTGCTAGAGTGAGGATCTGCTGCAGTCTGTGCTAAGGTAACGTTTTAAAAAGTAATTAACCGGTCCCTGTCCACGCCATAGGGCGTTTTGGGTGTGTGTAACTAGTTCCATTTCTGTAGACTAGTGGATAATGGATGAGTGATGTCATAATCACTCCAGTCACTTTACTTCACTGGTAATGTCCTCGTACCCAATTTAGGATGGGGAGACCTGGGGAAGCCTGTGAGTGAAAAATTCCACCCCGAAGGGAGTCAAATACACGACCATAGAGCCGGCATGCAATCGTACTAAACATTACGCTAACACTACCCCTGTCTACTCTGAGGTGCAGTAATTAAAAATGAAACGACTTCCGGTCCCCAGCATGGCGGTTAAGCATTGAACCGCTACGGCCTCTGAAGTAGTTATCTTTGTGGCGGTGGTTTGCATTTAGCATTTTCCTCATGTTGGACTGGTAATATATGGTTCCGTCGCCATGCTACTAAGTGAGTGCGTGGCGCGACTCTGTGATATTCACGTAAAATGCTTCTACATGTCCAATTTTTTTTGTACAGTGACCTGCATGTTCAGGACAATGGCTACCGGCTGTTGCTACATTGACTAATTTGCCTTTTCGGTTCACGAGTGCATTTTTCAGGAGAATTCTGGAAGCCGGCGCTAGAGCTGCGGAGTTCGTTCTTAATGCGACGCTTTCGGTTGGTCGCCCTGCGGATAGAGACAGAGCCATGTCAGAAAGCCAAGGTCAATGAGGTCTTTCTGGTGACTGGCAATTCCATCGACGATGAACTGTAGTTTTCGTGGAGAACTTTTGTGTTGGCATTCTGCTGGCAGCATTAAGCACAGTGTACCTGTGCGGGCTGTTGAATTACCGAGACTCCTGTATGTTCAACTTTTCACATTGGACATTCGGGAGCATTTTGTGTGATATTTATTGGTGCAGGAACGGAGCATAGTGGGTCGACACGTTGCCGTGAAGTTGGAACCGCGACTAACTAACTAACTAACTAATTAAAAATGAAACGAATTACAGAAGCGCCCATTTATCCGAGTTGATACTCGGTCCAAGTCTGTGTTAGCCACACCAAGCTGTGTTGACCATCCTCTGGTACGGAGAGGGCAAGATGGGAATCTACACATCAACCAGTTATATCTCACCGCATCATGTTCCCATTGTACCTTGCGCTGTCGAGGTGAAGTATAAACAGCTGGAGAGTGCCCGCTTATGAGCTTCCGACATCGATATTCCCATGGACTCTGTTATTCCGTGCGTCCATCGATTACACGGTCGGCCTCTTCCTCTGATTCCATCTGGTCTGCCCATCATTGCTTGCTATGGTATTCAGTTAGTTGGTAACCTACTTGCATGACCAAACCATTTGACTTGCTGCCTTCTATTAAAATCAAGCGCAACTATAATCCCCACTTTAGTCCTGATTTCTTATTTTCTGATCTTTTCTTGATACATTGAGTATTCTTCACAGGAATCTAATTTCTGTTATTGTGATTTTTCTTTTCTCTTGTTATGTCATTGTCCAAGTTTGGCATTGGTAACATAGAGTTGGTAGGAAGATTGTGTTATAAAGTGCTTTCATGGTAGTTATTGATACATGTTAGTTCTTTAGTATTGGTTCCATTTGTCCAATGAGTTGGTTTGCCTTATTGCATCTATGTTAGATCTCGTCTTTTGATTTGCCATTTGATGACAGTATACTTTCTAGGCATTTCGACACACTTCAAATAGAAAAGAGATTTTTGCAACTTGGAATGTTACAGGTCTAGGATATAAGGAACCAGCTCTCGTAGAGTTTATGAAACAATCAAATATTCAATTATTAGGACTCGCAGACACTAGGAAAAAGGGGCAGAACACGAAACAAACACATGAAGGTTACGTCCTTATATGGAGTGGCGTCGACCAGCGAGCTACAGCTAAACATGGAGTGGGTTTTTTGTTGCATCCAGACAAAGCGAAAGCTATTATAAACACTAAATTTATATCAGAAAGGATAATACTAGTACAGATCAAAGAAGGAAATAGAACAACAAGTTTTATACAAACATACGCCCCATGTAATGACACTTACAGCGACGAAGACAAAGACGAATATTTTGATAAACTTGCAGACACGTTAAATAATGTCAAGGAGACAGATGAACTAGTTGTGATGGGTGATTTTAACGGACGAATAGGCATACGAAGAACACCGTGGGAGGATTGCATGGGGCCATTCAGCGACTGATTGTAACAGCAATGGTCAACATCTACTCAACATATGTTCGGAACATGGACTAATAATAGCAAATAGTTTTTTTCAACATCGTCGTAGCCACACCAAAACCTGGTATAAATGGAATGACATAAACCAAGCATCCCAAATTGACTTTATTCTAATTAGGAAATCTGACAGATGGCTACTATTAGATTCAAGAGCACTCCCAAATACAGATGTTGATACTGATCACAAGCCAGTCATAATAAAGAAGATTTCACCACACAGGAAAATAAATAACAAAAAGGTAACAACACATGTCATCAATTATAGGAGGCTGCAGGAAAATACGGTTAAAGACGAATTCAATCAAGAAATCCAAAACCTACATAAGAACATCCCTGATGACCACTCAAGCGTAGATAAGGAATGGACATGTTTCAAGACTGCCATGCTCGACACACTGAAAAATAAATGTGGAACAAAGAAAGTAGGGCAGGAGAAAAGATTAAGAACAGCCTGGTGGAACAACGAAGTTAAAGATAGCATATTCAAAAAGAAGGTAGCATTCAAAAAGTGGATCACAACTAAATCTGAACAGGACTATATTACTTATAGAATAGCACGACGTAATGCCAAACGAACAATTAGAGCATCTAAAGATGAATCCTGGAGAATATACGGTGAACAGATGGCGACCCTTAGCAAAGACTGCCCAAGAGAATTTTATAAACGTGTCACCACAATTAGAAACAGAGATGCATGTTACAACCCAAACAACAAAAGAGGTATGCCAATATTTAATCCACAACAAAGACTAGCAAGGTGGGCTGAATACTTTCAAGAACTACTTAACCCCACAGATAACATAGGAAACCTCACTTTTGTGCCTAAACGCCAGGGACAGTAAGAACCAAATTTCATACCTGCAGAAGTCAAAGCAGTTATACAGAAAAGTCCTAAAAACAAATCACCAGGTCCAGATGGAATAACCACAGAAGCTATTCAGGCCTGTGGGGAAACAGGAGTTAAATGGCTAACAAGACTTTTTAATATAGCATGGGAAGAAAGAAAAGTCCCAGATGATTGGCAACAGGCAATAATATTACCAATATGGAAAAAGAAAGGCAATATGAGAGAGTGCGAAACATACAGAGGTATATCACTCCTGAGCCATATAGGGAAAATGTATGCAAAACTTTTGGAACAAAGAGCTAGACCAATAGTTGAACAACAGTTAAGCAAAGCACAATTCGGTTTTCGGAAAGGTAAAAGTTGCACTGATGCATTATTTACACTTAGACAAATTTGTGAAAAAACTATTGAATATAGTGACCAGCAGAATATTGTGTTTGTAGATCAGGAAAAGGCTTTTGATAGAGTAGACAGATACAAATTATGGACCATCCTTGAAGACTATGGGATAGAAGGGCAACTGCTAGAAAACATCATAGCCATGTACCACTCGAGCCAAAGTGCAATAAGAACACAGGGCGGTTTATCAGATATGTTCACAGTCAATACAGGAGTGAGACAGGCATGTGTGCTCTCTCCCCTGCTATTCAATATCTACATGGACAGAATTTCCAAAGAAGCAAGTCTCGACAGACCAGATTCAGAAAATTTAGAACTCTTAACTCCAGATGAAACAACTGACCCACAGGGAATAAATGAACTTCTATTTGCAGATGATCAGTGCCTGTTTTACAGCGACGAGGGCAGACTACAAAATCATATTACTAATCTGAGTTCAACCTGCAGCAGATACAATATGAGTATAAACACAGCCAAAACCGAAGTAATGCTAGTTAGCAGATCGCCAGGCCCACTAAGTATACAGATAAATAACACACCTCTGAAACAAGTTAAAGAATTCAAATACCTTGGAAGTATGATCACAGAAGATGGCAGATTAGACAGAGAAATTGAAATCAGATGTCAAAAAGCTAGTGCACTTACATATCAACTGTCACCCTTACTGAAACATCCAAACATACCCCTGTCCGCAAAACGACAGATAATAAACAGCATATTCACACCAACCCTATGCCTCCAATCTCAAACCTGGACTTTATCCAAATTATACCTTCGCAAGATCAACACCTGCGAAATGAGATGCCTGAGGAGAGCTGCCAACTTAACAATCCGAGACCGAGTAAGGAATGCTACTATCAGACAGACTGTGGGATCAACACCTTGTGCCACATTTATTGAAAGACAGAAGATCAAGTGGTTTGGCCATGTTGTTAGAATGCAACATCAGCAACTACCATCACTGGCCTTACATCAAAGATCATCTGCGACGAGACTACGAGGACGTCCAAGAAGAAAATGGATTGACGACATCAGAGACATTGTACAACCACACGGAATGACACTATCCAGTGCCGTCCACCGGGCGCTGGAACGCAAATTATTCCTCCCCACGACGCTTGACGGCAGAAGTGGAAGATGATGATGATGATGATGATGATGATGATGATGATACTTTCTAGGTACTTGAAACTCTTTGCTTGTTTCAAGGGATGTTAATTTGGGTTAAATGTTGTTGCATTTTCTTTTATAGTCATTACCCCTGTTTTACATGTGCTAATTTTCATATTATGTTTTCTAACATTTAGTTTAGACTATATGTGTTGTCTTTTAATTCATCTTCTGATTTTGATAATATTGCTTAGTTATCCACAAACAGCAGTTGTCTAATGGTGTAATTTACAGATGGTTATTATTCTGTGTTCTCGTCTTCCAGTGTTCTTGCGGGTCTCTGTTTGGCAGGTTTCTTTACATATGTTGTATATATAGATTATGAACAAGAGACCAGTTATATTCAGTCCCCTTTGTGCATTCATTCATTCATTCATTCATTCATTCAGTAGCATGTCCTTTGCAGGACCTCGCTCCCATAACAACGTTCTTAAATACTTCTCGATCACAAGCAAGATGCCCCGCGTCCGATACACCCATCTGGAGATCATCCGCAACATCCTGCACCCATCTTCTCTTTGTCCATCCTCTTCCTCTCTTCCCAGGCATATACCCCTCCATTATTGTTCTCTCCAAAATTGCATTACCTTTCAAGTGACCAAAATATTTCAATTTTCTTTGTTTTATCGTCTGTAATAGCCAACCTTCTTCAATATTCAGCTCTTGAAGTATGGATGCATTTGTTCTTTTCTTTATCCAAGATATTCTTAGAACTCGTCTATAGCATTTATATTCAAAGGCATTTATGCGCTGCTCAGCTTGTTTAGTAAGTGTCCAGGTTTCAGAGGCATATGTTGCAATGGGAAAGATGCATGCTCTTAAAAATCTAATTTTTGTAGTTCTGTCTGTTCTATTCCATAATTTATTCAGTTGTTTTAGTCTTTGAAGAGCAATTGATAGTCGTCGTTTAATTTCTTTCATTGTATCACCGTTGCTGGTAATCAATGATTCAAGATATTCAAAATGTTCCACCACCTCCAATTTTCCCTCATTAACATATTTCAGTCCCCATAGTTGTTTTATCTGAATGAATTATCTTTGGTTTTGCTATGTTAAGATATAAGTTATGATTTTCACTATTTATTTGTGCTGAGGTTATTATGATTTCTATACCATTTTGTGATGTGGATAGTAATAATGTAGACCAGTTATATATCAAGTGGATTTCCCCATAATAACCAGTAGTCTATCGGAAGACAAACATAATGTCCAACAACATGCAACTATATTTGTAACTACCTGATGTAGTTAGAGCGTGAAAAACTATCACTAATCATGTGCAAATAAGTGACGGGATTATAGTCGCAACGGGTTAGGTAATGAGTGGATAACAATATATTTATATAAAACATATGCATTTTTTCACACATAGATATTCCAACTTTACGCAAGTAGTACAAGGTAGGGTTTTTGTTTTCAAGCATCAACGGAGCATATTGTACGTTATATTGTCTAAGCCTACACATCCTGGTCTACGAATTGAAAACATCCAATTCCTCTTTATGGCACTGTGTAATACAGCCATCACTTCAATAAAATCGGTGTCTGTTTGAACTATTGTTCTACCATTTACTGAACTACCTCTTGCCATTTTACAATGCCTATGTTTATTTATTCCCCCTCCCAACCCCCCAACCCCAACCCCCCCCCCCCAACCCCCCAACCCCCCCCCCCCCCCCCCTCCCAACCCTCCTCCCTGTTTTTGTTGTTTTGTTTCCCTGGATTAAGAATACGCGACTAACTGGTTAAGAATGATATTTCACAATCATTGATTGCAGTTTTGAAAATATAATGTTTCCCTATTATATGTCATCCGAAACACTGACAAGTGGCAAGTTTACACTTATTCTCATTGTACACACATGTTTATTTGTCGTCTTAAACAGCTGCTTGTTGTCATAATATAACACATTAGTGTCACGCACATATGTACCGAACAACCGTCAATAATTTCATTCGAAGCTTCAATAGCATCTATGTTTTCGGCAACATAGATTAACCTTTACACCGCGATAATGTTAATGTACAACATACAAAAATAGTATAGACACGGCGATTGTTTTTATAATATGTACTATGCTGCGTAGTTTGCCATTAGGGTAATGTGTACGTTGTACTAGCTGTTTCCAGTAGGTGGTGTCTCTCGCCTACTATGGACACCTCAGTTGTGTCGTTAACCTACTTATTATGTACACTACAATTGTGACTGTGGAGCACTCTGTAGATTATAATCGTGCCTATGGTATATACTTTACATTATGGTTGTGTGTTTGCTCTAGTATCGACGCTGTACTCGTGGTGGTAGTATACATTGTAAACTGTACTTGTGTTGATAGTATACAATGTAAGCAGTACTTGTTTTGATAAAATACAAGGTAAATTGTAACAGTGTTGATAGTCTATAATGTAAATTGTACTCGTGTTGGAAGACTATAATGTTAACTGCACTCGTGTTGGAAGTCTACATGGTAAACTGCACTGGTGTTGTTAGTCTATAATGTAAACAGTACTTATCTTGGTAGTTTAAAATGTCAACTGTTAGCATGTATTAGTCCAAAAGGTACATGTTCTCTACCCAGTAGTCTACCTCTACACGGTGCTTGCGTGGGTAACCTACCATGTAAACGGTGCTTGTTCGGTAGTTTTACAATGTAACCAGCAGATGCGTCGAGGTCTGCAATGTACGAGGGTTAGTTAATAAGTAAGTCAAGCGTGGCTGTAGAAAATGAACTAATGATGATAACAACTTTAAATCAGTTTATTTTTATATATGCTTGCTTGCTTGTGTTCGTTGGCTTGAGCTCCAACGCGAAGTCCTGTATGTCGGATGAAGGCATCCTGTTGTCCAACATCAGTGTGATGTCATACAGGACCTGAGTTTTGCGTGAGTATCCGTTGTCCCATGTCTGGCTTATTGGTGTGCAGACTGGTGGTTCCTCGCCGTACAGGCAGACACTCTCCGACTTCGGAGGAATCGGCGATCCTATTGACTTTAGCCAGGACCCCGAAGGGACCTGTTGCCCAGGACGCTCGACGAGGACGCGTCAATAGGTCTTGGCCAGTATATAACCCGGCCCTGGTGCTTTGGAAACACCTCTGCGTCCCATTTTTATATATACACTGTCCATTTATTTCTCAACATAATTTTCACCAACATTGATGCACTTATTCCATCTTTTTATCAGTCCTCCCAGGCTAGCTGTATAGAACTGCGTGCTCTGATTTCTAAACCACGTTTTCACTTCACATTCAACTTCGGCGTCATTCGCGAAATGTCTCCCACCAAGGTGAGTTTCCTGTTTATGCTTACAAATGTTTGTCCCGTAAAGCGGTGCAAAGCTGGGTAGAAAACGTTACGAGGGTGAGTCAATAATAAGTCACACAGTTCTGTGGGATGGTAGGTCAATGAAAACATAGCACGCAGTTCTATGCAGCCGGTTCGGGAGGACTGATAAAACGATGGGATAAGTCCATCAATGTTGGTGGAAATTATGTTGAGAAATAAAAGGACAATGTATGTACACAAATAAACTCGTCTCAAGTTGTTATCATCTTTAATTATTTTTCTACATCCATTTGTGACTTACTTATTAACTTACCCCCATATGTAATTATTTCGGTAGTCTACTCTGTATATTGTTCTCATGGCGATTGTCTATAATGTAAATTGTTCTCGTGTCGGTAGTCTACAGTGTAAACTGTTAACTTATTGGTAGTCTACAATCTAAACTGTTCTCTTATTGATAGTCTGCAATGTAAACTATTGATATGCCGTAGTCTACAATGTAAAATGTTGATGTGCCGTAGTCTACGATGTAAACTGTTGATGTGCCGTAGTCTACAATGTAATTGTTGATGTTCGGTGGTCTACAATGAAAAATGTACAATGAGATGTCTAGATAGCGCTGAAACCAGTGCTAGAGGTTCGTACCGAAATACGATCAGCCTTGCTAGTAGTGGGTTGTGCTCAATTTTCAAACCCCAAATACCGAAACAACCAATTAAATCAAAATAAAATGTACCTGATTCGATATTCCACAATGTCAACTGTGTCGGCGCCTAACAAGTGAAAGAATAATGTTTAAATCAGATCCAATCCAATCCAATTAATGTTTCAGTCATGAGATCCACAGTATGATAGGGTGCGCATCTAATGTCGTGTTAGCTGAGTTGCTGAGTTAAGTTGAGTTTAGTTAAAAACCGACATCACTGCTCTCAAGCTATTTCCATATGTGCACCATCCCCTCATTCAACAGCCAGCGAAGAGTAATACTACTAATAGTTCCTTACTAATCGATCGACAGACAGACAGGCAGGCAGGCAGGCAGGTAGGCAGGCAGACAGACAGACAGACAGACAGACAGACAGACAGACAGACAGACAGACAGACAGACAGACAGACAGGCAGGCAGGCAGGCAGGCAGGCAGGCAGGCAGACAGACAGACAGACGTATAAGGAGAGATGGGTATATTATATATCGACAATCAGCACACGATGGGTAATGTGGTCAATAAGAGACCGACAATCTTGTCTTCTTGGACAATGTTTTGCAACAACCCTTGCCGCGAGGGGAGATTCAAACACATTGTGTAACGGCCGGATGACAAGCATGTTATCCACTGCTTTACAACGGTTCTCATCAGTATTACATCTCTGCAAACATCTTCAAAAGAATAGTATTTCGTATGTTTTTGTTTGCTAATATATTGGTAGCAGCTGTCCATCATTTATCATCATGCCCTGTGACGAAAAGCCTTGTCAATTATAAATCGCCTTCATACCATTGTCTTTGTTGGTTAAGCTCGTATTGACATCCCCACATCCATAAACTGCGATCTACTGTAAGTTTGACTAAGCATTAAAGCTGTTGTCTGTCAGAACACTCATTGTGATTGATATATCTCTATGAGAAAAGGCCTCACATCTTGCAAATAGCATATCCCAAGATAGCGGACTAACATATACTATCCAGCAGCGATTCTCAAGGTTAAGAAACACATATATGAAATCACGGGAATCCTTACATTCTTCTTCCGCCACTAATCCATCAACCCGTTCTGTATTTTGCTTCCTCGTACTGCCTCGGTCATCTCCTTCCCATATTAATCATGCCTGACACTAAATGTTGTTTCAATGGGATGTGTACCCCTCTCTGTGTTGCTTGTGTGGGTGGGGTGAATAAAGTGAGTTAATAAAGTTAACTACTTTTCTTATGACTTCCCCATAACAACTATCCTCATCGCTCCCATTGATGACAATTTCAATAATAGGTGTGTGTGTGTTTGTGTGTTTGTGTGTGTGCGCGCGCGCGTGTGTGTGTGTGTGTGTGTGTGTGTGTGTGTGTGTGTGTGTGTGTGTGTGTGCCATTTCTGAAACTATTCACGGGCAGTCTGAGGGCAGTTCCCTGGAGATGGTTTCAATTATGCACTTGTGAAAGCTAACTGACTGAATGCGCGGATATATTGGTAGTTAAGTCTCATAGATCGTGGCTCCTGGAAGTGATGTGAACTATGCGCTTGTGAAAGCTAACTGCGCGGTTATTTTGGTAGTTAACATTCATATATCGTGGCACCTGGAAGTGGTTTGAACTGCGCACTTGTAAAAGCTATCTAACTGAATGCGCGGATATTTTGTTAGTTAACACACATAGATTGTGGCACCTGGAAATGGTTTGAACTATGCACTTGTGAAAGCTAACTGACGAAATGCGCGGATATTTTGTTAGTTAACACTCATAGATTGTGGCACCTGGAAATGGTTTGAACTATGCACTTGTGAAAGCTAACTGACTAAATGCTCGGATATTTTGGTAGTTAACACTCATAGATTGTGGCACCTGGAAATGGTTTGAACTGCGCACTTGTAAAAGCTATCTAACTGAATGCGCGGATATTTTGTTAGTTAACACTCATAGATTGTGGCACCTGGAAATGGTTTGAACTATGCACTTGTGAAAGCTAACTGACTAAATGCGCGGATATTTTGGTAGTTAACACTCATAGATCGTGGCACCTGGAAGTGGTTTGAACTGCGCACTTGTAAAAGCTATCTAACTGAATGCGCGGATATTTTGTTAGTTAACACTCATAGATTGTGGCACCTGGAAATGGTTTGAACTATGCACTTGTGAAAGCTAACTGACTAAATGCGCGGATATTTTGGTAGTTAACACTCATAGATTGTGGCACCTGGAAATGGTTTGAACTATGCACTTGTAAAAGCTAGCTAACTAAATGGTCGAATATTTTGGTAGTTAACACTCATAGATTGTGGCACTACCTGGAAATTGTTTGAACACTTGTGAAAGCTAACTGACGAAATGCGCGAATATTTTGGTAGTTAACACTCATAGATCGTGGCACCTGGAAGTGGTTTGAACCATGCACTTGTGAATGCTAGCTAACTAAATTCGCGAATATTTTGGTAGTTAACACTCATAGATCGTGGCTGCTGGAAGTGATTTGAACACTAGTGAAAGCTAACTAACTAAATGCGCGAATATTTTGGTAGTTAACACTGGCAGATCGCGGTTCCTGGAAGTGGAGGAAGGGGACGACCAACACGTAGATGGACACCGGCCATCGCAGACACCTTGAACACCTGATAGGATACATGCACGAGTTGGAGAAGAGGCTCGGTGGATCGTGATGAGATCACCTTGTGTACTTATGTAATGATGAACACTCATAGTATAATTTGGGAAAACCGTGACCTGCTTCCTTGATCTTTCAATAGACACATTATATCCTGAGATCTGTGTCGGAAAAATCTCAGTTCTATGTATGTTCGCGTCATCTTGTCACAATCATCTTCTGTGCTATTACTTGAAGGATATGTTCACCAACTACCTCATACTATTATAGCTATATATCAGCCACGCACAGCAGGTGTTTGTCCATCAAGAATGATGACGATTATTCATTTTGTCTAGCGGTGTTGAAAGTTTGGAGCCGTGAGTTCTAAGACGGCTGTTAAGGCCTAGTTGGGCTCGAAATGTTCGTTGACAATGTGGGCAAAGAATGCTTGACGTTCCATGAGGAGGTTATTCTCCGGTGGTTTTTCTATCCTGCCTTTCTTTCACAGCTCTTGCAGTCCCGTTTGCTTCACACGCTTCGCCCTTGCGTAATGATGTACGCCACGAATTTCGGCCTTTAGCAGCAGTCTCCCAAGTGTCGTGATAAATTTCAAAAGCTTTAACTGAGAGCGTCAGTGTCTTTAAAGCGTTCTTCTGGCCGCCTTGTGAGTGTTTAAACGCAGCAGCTCACCGTAAAAACTGCGTTTAGGGAGCCTGTGATCTGGCATGGGAGCCAAATGACCAGCCCAGCGTATCTGATTCTTAATTAGTAGAGTGTGGATACTAGTTTCTAGGAATCCAGTGTCTGGAATCGTGTCTTGCCATTCAATCTTTAATAGTTTCCTAAAGCAGACTGTAGAAATTGTTTAATTTCCTGTCCTGTCGCTGGTAAACAGTCAAGGTTTCACAAGCATATAACAGTGTAGATACTACGACTGCTTTGTAGCATTTCAGCTTTGTTTGCAGGCTTGTTCCAGTTCTGTCCCACACATTTGTGTACAGTCTGCCAAAGGCTTAGTTGGCCTTGGAGATTACTGTACTCACTTTGTCATCAATTGTGCCAACTTGTGACACAGTGCTGCCAAGATAGGTGAATTTGTCCACAACACTTAGTCTATGACCGTTCAACTTGATATTTGGCAAGGTGTGATTATTCCCTGGAGCTAGTTGGTACATAACTACAATCTTATCCAAGTTGATATTGAGCCAACTGTCAGCACAGACATATGAGAAAGCTGAAACGTGTTGTATGTCTGCCTCTGTGTTGGCATATGGAGCGCAATTCTCAGCAAACAGGAGCTCTCTGGCGGTGTCGCTTGTAGTTTTGATGTTTGTGTTCAGCCTTCTGAGATTGAATAACTTTCCATCCATGCGGTAGTTGATGTCTATTCCAAAGACGTTGTTTTCGATGGCATTCGTCAGCATAGCTGAAAACATGAGGCTGAACAGTGTTGGTGCCAGGACACATCCTTGCTTCGCCCCATTGGTGACAAGAAAGGGTACAGACAATCCGCCACTTTCCTGTACTCTTGCCTGCATACCATCATGAAATAACCGCATTATTTGGGCAAACTTTCTTGGACAGCCGTATTTCGCCATAATCGTAAACAGTCCTTCTCTGCTGACTATATCAAAAGCCTTGGTAAGGCCAATAAAAGTGGAGAACATTTCGGAGTTATGTTCTTGACTGTCTTGAAAATGCCTTGAAGAGAAAATAATTTCAACAGTTCCTCGTGCTTTTCTGATGCGAAGCACAGCTCGGAGAAACTGATGAGCGTCCAGTAAAAAATAGTTTGTGATGGGGCAAGCATGGCCGACGTTATACACGAGATCGACTCTAATCTAAAGAAGACTGAAAAAGAAAGACTACACGCTGGGCTTCTGAAACTAATAGAACACTACATGTTCAGCTCAAACAGACAACAATAGCACAAGCATAAAAACCAGACATAAACCAATTAAAGAGTGAACAGAAAGCGAGATGATGAACAAGACTAGACAGAAAACAGGAGAAAATATGAGAAATAAATTAGACAGCAGACACCAAAGTTACAAA
Source organism: Cepaea hortensis (assembly GCA_963921405.1). Classification (NCBI taxonomy): domain Eukaryota; kingdom Metazoa; phylum Mollusca; class Gastropoda; order Stylommatophora; family Helicidae; genus Cepaea; species Cepaea hortensis. The sequence continues at coordinate 110,848,626 of OY992881.1, forward strand.
GGCAAGCCAAGTTATAGTGAAGTGTGTGGAGTCCAGATTGATTGTGTATTCTTCTATGGAAAAAGAAAACAAGTATCTAAGCTCGAGACACCAATAACTATAAGCATAACAACCGAACGAAGCGAGAATCGTCATGAACAAACACGAAGAAGCCTTGTGCCAGATAAAAGCGACAAGTAAACAAGGACTTCAAAATGCAGAAACCAACATTGCATCAACAAGCGGCAAACCAAAACTAGCAAACACAAGAAACATATAGAGAAGGCACAACACAAGGGGCGACAATACAGATACAAATTTGAGACCACTTGAGAGCCATTGTATTATGAAGAGCTAGCAATAGTGTTGATCTCGTAATACCATGACCGATTATGTGTGAATTTAAAACAATAATCTCGGTAATAAATATTGCTTATTCTAACAACAATAAATTGTCTGTAGGCAACATAACACAATATATAAATCCGGTGTGGTATTGGTACATCACAGCTGCTCCAACGTCAATCCTCGTCAACGTCAGATTCGTGAGTATGGTTGAATGTTTGCTATCAGTACCTCAGTCTACTAACTTGTTTGTTGTAATCGTCTTCTGGGACAGATCCCGTAGTCTGTACGGCTCTTTGTCTGAACCACACTGCTTCCAGTGCTTTGTCATTTTACTTGCATGTCCTTTAAAGACGTTGTAGTCAACGCCAGCAATTAATCGGTCAATTTTACGTTTAGTAGTTTGCCACTGCTTCCTGAACCTGCCGACTTTCAAACCATCGAAATCAACGCAAAGCGATGTGCTAGATTAAATATTCTGCGGCAGATTTCAAACCCTCAACCGGCGTTGCCTGGACATTGTGAAACAGCTTTCACTAATATCTAAGCCACAAATGCCGACCTCTTTTTCATGAGCGGTTCTTTTTTCCGGGACATTTCCGTAAAACCCTCCGGGAAAAATCGTGCCCTGTTTGGCTGCATTGTTATTGTTGTTTTCCTGCAAGTCTGTTCCTCGTGATATTGAACAGCTGTGTCTCAAACTTCTCTAGCAAGTCAAATAGCTTACGAAGTCGGAGAGTATCTGCCAGTACGGCGAGGAACCACCAGTCTGCACACCAATAAGCCAGACATGGGACAACGAATACTCACGCAAACCTCAGGTCCTGTATGACATTACACTGATGTTGGACAACAGGATGCCTTTATCCGACATACAGGACTTCGCGCTGGAGCTCAAGCGAACGAATACAAGCAAGCAAGCAAATAGCTTATTTACTGGTACGTCGCCCTACACACCCCCCCCCCTTTCCTTTTCATTTCCGTAAGAAGCTGCCTCACTGACTGTCATGACTTCTATATTAATCTTTCTTGTATTTGCTTGTTTAATGTTTCTCGTATACTCCCGTGTCATTGCTTTGTTCGTTGAGGAATGCAAATACATCTAAGAAGTCTACTCCAACACGGCATTAGGCGAGCAAGAAAGAAAAAAAATAAGAAGACTACATCGCAGAGACGAAAAAAACCACAACAGGAAATAATAGAAGACATCTGTAAGGACATATACATAACGATCGACTAAGTAACATCAGCAATAAATGAAAAAGATGACAGAGGAGCAGAATCCGGCATCTTAAACTACACAATACTGAAGAGAGTACACAGGAAAACAATACATATAATAACATCACGAGTCAACAAAATATGGCACAAGGGACAGATACCAGCACAATGGACGAAGGCGACAGTTATACATATCATTTCAAAGAGCCACAAAGAATTGTAAAGTACAGATATATTTCCCTGACATCACACCTCGGGAAAATCATGGGAACAAGAGTAGACTGCATAGCAGCACGGGAGATAAACACTGAGGAGAAACTCATCACGGCTCTGGCAAAAACAAAAATTACACAGATCAACAACACCACGATGAGAATTTAAACTACCTTTCATGAACACTAGCCTCGAGAGCAATATCAACAAGACAACAGAGGACATGGAGGAAAATAAAACAACATAGCGGAGGAAAACATCAAGATAACCTCAATATATAAACAGACGGATATGCGGACAACCTCATTATATATACACAAGTTAACGATACTGACGGACTCCCTATCTGCAGTACAAACACTAGGAAACTATGCAAAAGGGAACAGGCTGTACTTGCTGACCAGCACCAAGACGATGCAGCCCAATCCACCAGAGACCTCCACACAGGAGGAAACAACAACTACTGTGGACTTCCCCGGCAAAATTCTACTCAAACAGACAAGCGTGGGAGAAGCCAAACTGTCGCGCTACCAACAGACAAGATACCGAGTCTGTTGGAAAACGAGCTGAGAAGATACAGCATCGACCAGCTGAGCAAAACACCTGATGGAGTAGTCGTCTCCATCAACAAAAACCTAAAGACCAAAGCACTAATGCAGAAGATTGCACAACTAGAGAACGCCGTCATTCAGCTGCACCTCGGCATAGTATTGGAAGCCGCCCAGCACCGCACAATCAAACGATGGGTCATCAAACAAGTCAAGACCCATCTCACCAACGACCAGATCATTGAGATGCTGGTGAGGGAGAACCGCAAAATCAAGATCACCAGTGCTGAGCGAATCATCGGAAAGGACAACACCCCCTCTAAAGTTGTCGTCGTAACATCAGAGGACCGAGTTGAGTTGAGTTGAGTTAAGAACCGACATCACTGCACCCAGGACATTCCCATACGTGCTCCGTCCCCTCGTTCAACAGCCAGCGAAGAGTCATACTACTAATCGTTCCCACCGCTATCTGATTAAAAGTTCTCCTGGTCTTCCCTCTCAGTTTTGATATTCTTCCAGAACCCCTGCCGATCCCCCGCAATCTCATTATTTCCATATATGGGTTCACAATCTGTTCCTCAGCCTTCTCCACATGGTCCCACAGGCGCACGACCACCTCCCCCTTGTCCAAAGGCAAAGTACCACCACGAGGTGCCCTCCCTGCTAGCCTATCAGCCTGTTCATTCCCTCGTACACCCGCATGGTCAGGGCAAAATATCCATACAATGCTCACGATCAGAGGACCGAACGATCCCTCAATACATCAGATGGGATAAGAAAGACCACGTACCAGAGCACTACATACCGAGAGTGCTGCAGTGCTCTAGGTGCCAGAAGTTTTGGCACACCCGTGCCACCTGCAAGAGTAAAGTGGAGGTATGGAGATACTGCTCAGGACCTCATCCATACAGTCAGTGTCAGCATGCAAAGATCGACAAGGACTTCAGGAGGCCTAACACTAACAGAAAATGCGCCAAATGCCTCGGCAACCACGGCGCCAGGTACCTTGACTGCCCCTACCACCAAGACAGCAAGGAAGCCATGAAGATCGCCATCAAAACGAACCTACCCTATAAAGAGGCTAGGAGGCAATACGAGGTCATCAATCGACTCACAAAAAGCGACACAGCGCAACTGGAAGGCCAACTGAAGGACCTGCGATCAAAGCTCAACAACATGGAAGGAAACAAAGAAAGACGCAAGGAACACAGATAACAGCCGCTCAGCGCATCTTGGACGAAACGAAGCAAGTTCAGCAGAAGATTGAGCAGGATGTCGTTCGAATGGCTGCTATATAAAGGCGGATACAGAAGAAAGGCTATCAAGCATGGAAGAAGAAAATGACAAGACGCAAGAAGCACATGCAACGGCCGTTCAGCGTATCCTGGACGAAATGAAACAAGTTCAACAGAAGATTGAGTAGGATTAAGAGATACTAGCACTGCTCAAGACCCAGACAGTCACATCTGAGCCAGAAGATGCAAGAACACAGACAGAAGAAGAAGCAACAGATGAAGGACAATATCGCTTCCCACCAAGATCGAACTTGCGAACCGCCCACAACACACGAAATCAATGAAGACCAAGAAGACACCCAAACGATCACAATTACTGGAGCATAGAGAACGAGAGGTAAAGCTCCCTGAAGGAAACAGCACCATATGACGGGGTGGGTACACTATTACTCCAGGCCTTAACAAGTGCGCGACTCTGCCCAGACATGAAAGACCTCAACATGAAAGTAACGAACAAAATCAACCACAAAGATGCCAGGAAGCTGAAAACAAACAGCCCGATCTACGAACGAATCGAAACAAGCCACATAATAAAGGATCCGAATACAACCAAAGTGATATAGTCGACGGTTGAACTGGGCCATTCGTATCTGCTGATGAACGAAACTATTGATCTTACCAACAGTTCAGGAGACATTAAATTAAACAACCACGTTATTGAAAAAGTCAACCCGTTTCACATACTTGGGAAGCAAAATGACATCTACATAGGACTCAACACCAGAAATATCATCTAGAATCGCACTGGTATCTGGTGCCTTCAATAAACTGTCAAACATCTGGAAGTCAAAGACACTCAGTAAACACACGACACTTAAAATCTTCAACTCTTGTGTGATTCAAGTGCTAAAGTTTGGATGTGAAAGTTGGAAGTCAACGGTAGCTTTAGAATGAACGAACGAACGAACGAAAATCTTTATTTTCAAAGGGTTAATTGGGAGACAGGCCCGTCTGACATTTTGCCCTTCTTCCTCTCATACATTCTTTCATTCAACATCTCTTATGAAGCAATTCTTTGCCAACAACAGAACAATAAGCATTAAAACGCAAAAATAATCAATAATACACAACTCGTTGAGGCAATGTTTAACATGGGCATCGTAAATACCCAAGTCGGGTGTAACGTGCCACACATGTGGGAATGTTTATTTTTCTGGCTAGTTTTCTTCGAGATAATTTACCATTATTATTGTCTTTGTTGCTTTTTTTTTTTTAAGGGGGCATGTAGTCTGTTTTGAGGTAGTGTTCAAACAGGTTGCGACTGTATGTATAATGATTGGTGGTGTCTTTGATTTCTTGTGGAATTTATTCCACAACTGAGTGGCAGAGTATGCTAAGTGTAACAAGCTACGTGGAGGGTCCCAAATAACTATGTCACAATGCTTCAATAATATTCTATAGCCCTGGCTGGGATAGGTCTTTGCTTGCCAACCCTCCTCCGTTCCCTGGACTCACTGTCACTCTCTCTTTCAACCTCGGGGCCTATTCTCTGATGTGTCTTCCTGGCTGACCCACAGATAACATGGCGATTGTCAGAATAAACCATAACATAATTTTAATAACTTCATAAAGGACAGCACATGACAACATCAAGGCAGTTAAAACAGATAGTTCACTACAGACAAAACAGGGATAAAGTGTTAAGGCACAGAGCCTCATGACTTTCCATCATAGACCAAGCTGTAGTCAATGTCAGTTCCGTCCACATACAGCTAACCGAATATGTCTTCAGTTCTTTCCTTCAAGGTACGTTGTGTTAACAACAGGCCTCTGTGGAACCAATATAATGTTCGTGGGAAAACGTCCTGTGATCCCTGGTCACGATGCTAAGTAGACGTTCATACAATGGGAATAGTTCATGAACGGGAATTGGGTAGGTATCCTACACTGTCTCAGACAAGGATGGGTGGGTCTGATATTTATACGGGGTCCAGTCCAGAATACAAAATGACTCGATCCTTGCGTGTCGAGATGACTGGCTAGGTGTTAGAAAGGCTGATGGTCATTCTTTTGGGCCAGCAGTGGCTCTATCTCGTAGAGATCATACCATTGGCCAGGTATGGCCCAAAACTTGACAAGGACTCGTCTAAAACATAACTTTCCGTGTAGAAGCCCTGTCGAGACATTCAGCTCTATTCATTTACAAAAGAAGAACCCTGGAAAGGACAAACAATTGTGAGAGCCTCCAGCCTAAACTTCTGGTACAGCTGACATGGAGACTTCTAATGGTCTCAGCATCTAAGTTTGCATTCAAAATATATAATATTAATAGATATATAACTCTTTAGTAGACTTGCGTGAATTAGCCTGACCTGACAAGAGGTCCTGGATTGGCGGCGTCTTTCCTAGACCAGGCCTTCAGCTTGACGAGGTCCTGTCGTTTGACCCTAGATACCTTACCCATTTGCTTCATACCAGATTCATTCTCCACTCTCATACCATGCCTTTATTATTATTGGGCACATTCGTTTCCCGGCTTCCCTCTCACTGGCAAACCATCTCTTTCTCACGACCAAGCTCTTGTGTTGTGTGAGTAATTATGTGTGTTTCCCCCTCTTAACTAATATTATAGTATTGGGTCTGTATGGAAAGAAGTGTCGTTCCCCATTCCCAGCAAGAATAGGAAAGAAGATACTACCCCTTCGGCCGCTGCTCTCGTCTGAGCTGTCGCCGCAATGTACCGGCAGTGCCTCACATAACACGTAGATTCAGACAATTTCAGGTTCTCTCAGTGAGATTGAGAAGTCTATTTATATCCCCGACATCATCCTATCGACCAGTAACCATTCAGTCCACCCGGCCACCCCATCGGCTAAACGACGAAAGAGATAGCACAGTGGATACCCTCTTCCGGCTCAAGAAGATAGATGGGTGGAACCCGTCCCCACGGAGCCCTCCCCCCTTTCCGGCATACTGTATATATGTTGTGTTTATATTTAAACTAAAGACAACACTAGGCAGCGTTCAGGCCGTAGGAAGAAAGATAACACCCTCCCATCTGCCGCCAAGAACAAGCGGAATCATCCAGGGAGAGATATTGCTCAGATTCGTTCCCAGGCTATGTCAAGAACAGAACGCCTAGCTAGATTGGCCAACAGTCAACCCACTCACAATATGGGCATGACCGGCTTTTCGCCAATTCGTCTCACCAGTCGAGACAACAGAGATTCACAAGCCAAGGTCTGGCAGGACTAATTAAAACCCAATTATTACCTTTCCATTCACCAGTAGACTACTGCACTTCTGTCGCACTCTTTAAAGTGTCAAAATGACATGATGCAGTCCACATATGGTAGTTGTTTAAACGGACATTGTTTTCCCCAGAAGTTGAACCAGTGTGTATTTGATGCAAGGCGCCCTATCGGGTTTTCCCTAAGAAAAGACATATTTCTAATCGTTCTATTAAGAAGATCGTGTTGTTAAAGTAACCAAGAGAACTATCTTCCATGGGGATTGAGCGAATAAGAGAACTGAGGGTTCCCGAAAGCTGATTCCCACTGTTTACCCAAACCCAAAGAAGGCATGAGAACATGGGCCACTGGCGTTTCGCCACACTAAGCTTGTTTTATATAAGTCTATCCTAGGTTTAGGGACATGAAGTATATTTAGTCGTTCACTATGCCTTGCGTTATATTTAAACAATGGCCAAAGGTAGCTTGGGGCATTTTGATATAGAATTTTGTGAGTTAGTTTAGCCTTATTAAAAAGTAGGCGTTTGTGGAGTGGCATTAACTGAAGACGTTCATGTAGGTTAGAATTGTCTGTAAACTTATCACCATTGATTAGACGCACTGCCCTTTTCTGGAGCGAATAAAGGCTTTTTGTTATTGATTTGGAGCATCCATCCCAGATTGTGGAGCAATAATCAATATGTGTTTGTATGTGGGAAGTATAGAATATCTTTCTTGTGTTTTCTTCGAGGAAGTTTTTAATTTTGGCAAGTTGGTATACTTTATTTTTGGCTATTTGTTTAACTAGAGCATGAACATGGGAATTAAAGGATAGATTTTGATCTATGATAAGAGCCAGTGCTTTGTGCTCGGTTACACTTTCTATAGGTGTGCTACCAATGTGCAGCTGAAGAGTTCCCTGCGAGTTTAGAGTGTGAAGTCTTTGCCTCGTTCCTATTAACATAGATTTAGTTTTAGAAATGTTAATTTGCATGCGGTTTGCATGACTCCAGTTAACTACACTATTTATTTCCTGTTGCAAGGATAATTCTAGCACATTACGATCAATAGCGTTTGTATACTCTGTGCAGTCGTCTGCAAATAAATCGCAGGACGATGACAGATATAAGGGAAGATCATTTATATAAATGGCAAATAACAAAGGGCCAAGTATAGACCCCTGAGGTACTCCAATATTAATGGCAATAGCTTGGGATAGAGATTTATTGTGTGATACTACTTGTTTTCTGTCTAATAAGAATGAGTTTATTAATTTCACTATATTAAAGCTTACTTTCATTGTTTCTAGTTGTTTTAATTAGGATAGTATGATCTATCATATCAAATGCTTTTTTAAAGTCTATAAACATCGTTCAACATAGAGTAATGTTGTTAATATTTTGATGCCAGTTTTCTATCATGATTGTTAGGGCCGTATGGCAGGCATATTTTGGCCGAAATCCTGACTGACTGTCAGCTATTAGTGTGGCGAACTAAGTGCTCTAGTGTTGTTTTGAGGATGTGCTTTTCTAGCGGTTTGAATAAAGAGGATAATATGGAAATTGGCCTATAATTACTCATGATACAATCGTCTAATGAACCTGCTTTTAAATGAGGATACACTTTAGCGATTTTAAAGGCTGATGGGAAGTGACCTTTGGTGAGACATTGATTGTATATAAAAGTTAGTGACTCGCAGATCGCCGGTGCAGCATATCGAAGGATCCGATTACTGATCCCATCTAGTCCTGATGAGTTATTTTTTTTTAGGCTACTGAAATGAGTAAATACTTCAGTGGTCGTCATTAGCGGTATGTGTGTGGGAATGTCTCCATAGCATTTGCTCTCACAGAATGATGATAATAAAGATATGTCATGAGGCACATCTGGTATTGCGGCCTTCAGTTGGTTTATGTCAGACTGAAAGAAACTACTGAATTGATCACATGTAACCTGATTTGATGGTAACGATTGTGATGATTTTTGTTTGTTTGTCAAGGTATTAATTGCTTTCCATATATCTTTAGTGTTGGTGTTATCTATTATTAAGTTCTTAAAATAGTTGTTCTTTTCCTTTCGAATAACATATTGAACTTTGTTTCTCAGACTATGGTACATAGTTAGAACTCTTTTTTATGTGCCCTGTCCCGGTCTCTCATAAGTTCAATTACCTCCTGTGTGATTCACGGGGGCTTAGTGTAATGTTTAACACGAACTTCCTTAAATGGAACATGTTTATCAAATACGCTTAGAAAGGACTTCAGCCAGTGGTCCAGAGCATCATCTGGGTCAGGAAGCTGGTAAACATAGTCCAGAGATGAATTGAGCAAGTCTTGTAAGAAGGCATCTTGATTGAAGTTTTTGTAATTTCTATATTTTATACTTATATGTTTGTGTTTGGGAGTTTTGGTACCTCTTTTCGACCACGTGCAACATACTGGGTAGTGATCGCTCATTGCATTAATAGGTACAGTACATTCTGTGATGTTGTCAGCACACGTAGTGTAGATATGATCTATAAGTGTTGCAGATGAATTTGTTATTCTAGTGGCTTGTTTGACTAACTGTTGGAAGTTATATGACTCTATTATGTTTTCCCATGTTTTGTTTGATTTGTTAGTGTCTATGTTTAAGTCGCCTAGCAGTATTATTTCTCTAGCATTACTAAAGACTACATCCATCATAGTGGTGAGTTTTTCATACCAGATATTTCCTGCACTGGGGTTTTGATAAAGATAGCCAACTACTAAGGGTATGCGATTTTGAAGCTTAACCTCAAGCCATACACACTCAGTCTCACAGGTTTAAAAATATATCCTACGGTTGGCATTAAGAGAGTTAGAAATATAAACTGCAATGCCCGTCTCTTATTTCTGATAGGGATCTCTTCTAATGCTTTTAAAGCCTCTGATAGCAATGTCATCAACTGAGATGTTGCTATTTAATCGACTTTCGCTAACGCCAAACATGTGAAAATTTTGATTAACTATAAGTGATAGTTCAGGCAGCTTCCCTAATAGATGGCAGATATTTAAATGTCCGATTCTGAGCCCATTATTACTGAGCCAGTGTTCGTACTTATTAGACATTTTAACAATGCGTAATTATGAATATTTTAAAACACAAAATGAATACAACTTACGACCTTTATAACAAATACATACTTTAAAGTACAGAGAAACAGTAATATCTCTATCAATATAAACACACAACACACACAAAATAGTATAAAGATAAGTAAGGATGATCAGTGAAGACCCCATCACTCAGAGTATAAACGCGATAAAAAGAATTATAAAAGATATCTAACTAAGTGTCAATCTCTGTGACTTCAATACGAGTCAATGTTTACAGCCACGTATATAAAACAATAACCAAGTATGCGCATAAAATGAATTTGAAAACTTAACTGAACAGTAATGTGGCTGCGCAGTGCGTGAGTGCGTATAGAACAGTACAAACAGTACGAAAATCATACGTGTTTACTACTTGTTAGATGTTAGTTCGTTTTCGAGAATCAACCAAAAGCAGTATAAGCTAAGTTTATTGTTTTGTATTTGTTTTAGATAAAAAGTGTTAACCAAGATAAAAATTAACTTGACCAATTCAAAAATGAGGCATGTGTAGCTAATTATTATGCCATTACAATTTTTTTTAAGACCAAGAAAAACGCCAAAAGCGCCAAACTGATATTTTGACGCCAAAGCTGTTTTTTTTTAAAGCCAGATTTATTAGATATGGCGTTTAAAACGCCAATTTGGCAACCCTGGTGTCGACTACTAGAAGCCTCCACAGCGGTGGATAAAAGAGACGCATAGGAAACCTCTCCGACCTGGATAAGAGCAGATGGCAGGACATTTCCCCAATGTTGGATAAAAGACACGCCCAGGAAACCTCTCCAGCTATGGATAAGAGAGAGATGTAAGTCCCACTGCTACGCTTGACAAAATCCCCCTGAATCAATACCAAAGAACACAATAACACGCGACACAAAGCTGACTCTTCTTGGGACCAATCAATCAATCAATCATGTGCCATGCCGGAAAGCGTGGGCGGTCATGACTCGCCATTTCACTCGATCACCAGTGTCGTGGATCAGCTCAGTGTTCCTGTCTCGTCCATGCCATGTGGCCATGCCATGTAGCCAAGCCATCCAGGTATTTTCCCTCGGTCTTCCTCTTGGTCTGTTCCCTTCGATCTTGCCATTTGTCACCAAGTTCTCCAATCCATTTCTTCTAATAACATGTCCAAATATTTTTGACTGTCTACGTATAATTTCTCTAATCAGTTTACGATGTTCATTTGTCTCCTGTAGTACTTGGTCATTAGTTTTTCTGTCTGTCCATGGTATTCTTTGCATTTTCCTCAGAAACCACATTTCTGCAGCCATCAGATGTTTTTCAGCTTGACTGCTTATTGTCCAAGTTTCACATCCATACAAAAGAACAGGCTCTATGTATCCCCTCAACACTTTTTCTCGTTTCAATTGACATCTTTTTATTGGTCAGAATGTTTTTCATCTTGCTAAAAGGCTACTTGCGCCATTGCGATTCTTGTTCTAATCTCTTCAAGGCATCTCCCATCAGATGTTATGACTGTTCCAAGATAACTGTACCGATTCACTTGTTGAAGAATATTTCTATTTACTTGTATATTACATTGTGGCACTTCTTTCTTCCTAGTGACGACCATAACCTGAGTCTTTTTACAATTTAATTCTAACCCCAGTTGCTCACTGTGTACAACAACCGCATCTACTAATTGTTGCAGGTCCTGCGCATTGTCTGCAATTAATACTGTATCATCTGCATAACTAATGTTATTGATGTTTCGTCCTCCAAAGCTGATTCCATGTATATCCTCTACATTTCTGAAAATATTTTCACTGTATAGGGAAAAAAGATCTGGAGACATCACACCTCTCTTAATTGGCTGATACTGTCCCACTTCATTATCAATCCTTATTGCAGCATGTTGTTTCCAATATATGTTTTTTATAAGTCTAATGTCTTTCCCATCAATTTGTAGATCTGCAAGCCTATCCACCATGTTGACATGTCTAACTCTATCAAAAGCCTTTGTATAGTCAATAAAGCAAAGATGTATATCCTTGTTTACTTCTATAGCACGTTCAATAATTGTTCGCAGCATATACACAGCATTTACTGTACCCTTTCCTTCTACAAACCCACATTGTTCTTCCCCTATTTCAGGTTGTATGTTCTTCCTCACTCGTTGCATGATAATTCTTAGCAAAATCTTTGTGATGTGACTCATTATACTAATTGTTCTATGTTGATCACATTCCAAGGTTCCTGATTTCTTTGGGATTGCAATAAATACAGAGTTACATAATTCAGGAGGTATATCTCCAGTATCATATAATGTGTTCAGCAGTCTGGTGACTTGCTCTTGGGACCAACAAAAACAAAAAAATCCAAATATCAAACAAGTACCGGAACAAAGAATATTATACTGCAGTCTGCCGCCCCCTCCCGCTCCATCAGGATCAGGTCTTCAAGGGCTACTCAAGAAAACGACAATGAGGGAGGTGGTGAATCTTATTTAGACACAGAACAGGGAGAACAAAAACGTGTACATCACAAGAGGGAAAGCGGACACGATCAAGCAGCAAAAAGACCACTCATGAAAGGTATATCCAGTTGCAATAGAGCAACTATCGAGGTTGCCGTCGGCGAAGGAAGGATAATGGAAAAGAGGAACCCTGCCCCAAAATACAAAATATTAAGTTCTCTGGGATATATTTTCACTCCGTCCTTTATATTATGATATTCCTGATTAATAGACAGTCAATTATGTCATGTATAGTTTGTCTCCGACGTTCGTATTATGGATTTCATGACGAACACATCAATCAGTTGTTTGAATTCATGCTTCACTCTGTCCTTAATATGATTGTGCTATAGTCCAACAACACAGTCAGTTTTGTAAAGGGTTATTTCACTGTTTCCTTCGTACGATGCTATTGCTGAGATCCAAATTATCATTTTATTTTATTTTATTTTTCATTGGTGGTTTTCTAATTTTGCTCTGTTCTTAATATTTTCAAATGCTAACGTCTACAACATTCTATCCTTTGAGGGTATTTCTAATCTGTCCTTCACATAATTTTATTTGCTGAAATCCAACAAATACGTTCAATTCTATGAGGTCTAATTTAACTCTCTCCTTTACATTATAATTGTGCAGAGGTCAATAAGATTACTTTCTTTAAGGTCTAGTTTCACGATGTCCTCCATATGATAATGTTTCAGAAATATATAGTATTACATTCTTCGAGGTTTAGTTTCGCTGTGTCCTTCATGTGACATGTTGCTGAGATCTAAAACATTAAATTATATGAGATCTAGTTTCACTGTGTCCTCCATATGCTGATGTTGCTGAAATCTATAACATCAAATTCCTTGATGTCTAGTTTCATTGTGTCCTTGATATGATGTATTTCTTAAATCCATATAAGTAAGTTCTCAGTGTGATGTTTCACACAGCCCTACATGTGGTGATGTTGCTCAAGTCCAACAACTCATTTAATAGTTTGCGTTCTAGTTTTACTGTGTCCTTTATAATCCTTAGTGTGTCCTGGACACACTGTTGGTCGTGTAATGTCGACCGCTCCTCTAACTGCTCTGTTAATTAATGTTAGGAGTACTATTGAAAGCGCGTTCAGCTACTGGGATCGCCGCTTTTAAAAGTGAGGAAAGGAATTGTCGTCTTTTCGTCAATGAATTCAGGGCTACAAAATGGGATGACGCTAACACATTACAGATCAATAACCGCTTCGAGGCACTTGTTTGTTTATGTTTAACACACCAATCCTTTGATTTGAAAGCCCATCTCCAGTCTTGCACTCTGGCTTGTTGGGCGTATACTACAAGCGACTATGCTACTGGAGAATATACGACTAGACTATACAACCGGAGACCATATTACAAGTAGACTGTACTAATGGAGACTGCTAGGGACTATGCTACCAGAGACTATACTACTAGAAACTATACTAATGGAATCTATACTACTAGAGACTACACCTCTAGAGACTATATTGCAGGAGATTATACGCGATGTTACACAACTGCAGATTATAGACTATACTACTGGAGAATATACTTCCAGAGACTATTTTAGAGACTTTACTACAAGATATACTTTTTTTTTTTATTTCGATATCTGTCAGGGTCTTAAACCTGGCTCGTTAACCTAACACATGTGAGACAGTACAAATACCACGTGATTTGACTTCAGACTCAACGACACGAAGTTTCGATGGATTTATTTACAGATCACGATCTAGAGATGATCATCACAATACATAAGTTAAAACAATACACTTACAAGCAACCCACAGCTTACAATCAGTCTCACAAGATGTACAAGCACTCGACTTTCGGGCCACAGAACTACACAAGCCTTTCTCCCATCATACGTCCAGTCGAGTCCGAGTCCCAGAGCTGTCTGGCTATTTCTCGCAACGCGCCTGCCCACCTGAAGTGGCTTCACGAGGCCTGCGTGCGTCCTGCTTTGTCCTTGCCTGACCGCTGGCTGTCTCGTCAGCCGGCAACCTCGCAGGCAGGTAACTAATACTCGCCTGGCGGGCGTAACGCTGTTACAGCATCCCCGCTAGGGACTATTCGCCTGGCGGGCGTAACGATGTCCCTGCATCTCTGCTGGCAATACTTTAGACTCTGACAATATCCTTTTACAGGACATCGCTGTCAACATCAGCATCTTTCAGATGATTGTTGATCTCTTGACAAGAGTAGGCTCAGTAGTTTGCCATTGCTTTCTGAGCGGCCTGCTCAGTATCCCGCAAGTCACCATCGCGGGTAGAACCGCTTTCAATTCTAGCGCGCTGTGAGACCCTGCGTGAATAAACAGGATTACGGAGAAAGTCGTGTAATCCTCGGCCAGAGAGACCGGCACTAGATATACTACAAGAGAATATATTAATAGGGTCTATACTAAATACTATACTATTAGAGACAATAGTAGAGTATATACTATTAGAGTCTATACTATTATAGCCTATACTGTTAAAAACTATACTAGAGACTATACTAGAGCATAGACTACTAAAGTCTGTCCTACTAAAGACCCTACTAGAGACTTTACTACCGGAGACTATATTACTTGAGATTGTGATATTTGTCCATCAAGAATGATGATGACCATTCATTTCATCCAGTGTGGTTGAAAGTATGGATCCGTGAGTTCTAAGATGGCTGATAAGGCCTATTTTGGCTCGAAATGTTCTTTGACAATGTGGAAAAAGAATGCTTGACGTTTCTGGAAGAGGATTTCCTGCAGTGGTTATTCTACTAAGGACTATACTAAAGATTAAACCACTAGAGAGTATACTACTAGAGATTATACTAGAGACTATACACCAGAGACTATACTATTATAGACTATACTAGAGCGTATACTACTAGAGACTATATTAAAGAGTATACTACTAGAGATTATACTAGAGACTACACAACTAGATGCTATGCTAGAGACAATATTACTAAAGACTATATTACTATAGACTATATTAGCTGCTGCTAGTTTGATTGCAGACTGCATGTTTAACTATTGCAGGTATCACAGACAATTATCAGAATGAAGATGACTATTGGACTAGCTCTTCTCGCCCTGATGGCAATCACGTCAGGTGCTGGTGAGTGTCTCCACTTAATTTTATCTGTGCTCTTGGCTTTAACTCAAATTGTCTAAATATTTATTTAATTTTCAGTTATCAAGAAATGTTATGACTAATCGATCCTACAGGTGGGGAACAATGGAATTTCAGTTTGAACCCAGAAGCGTTGTGTCCAGCATACCATCGTCAAAGCTGCACACTTCTCTGACACTTACATTTTAATTCTCAACGTTTATAGAGCAGGGGCGGAGGAGGCAACGTGGTGGCTAGACGCTTGCCTGCAGTTCCGGTTGACATGGGTTCGTTCCACATCAGCGCTGATTGGAATAAATTAGTTTAAAAAAAACCATATAGGCTCACATATCGACTCAGCATAAATGGGATTCAAAAAATGTTTGGGGAATAAAGACGGTCGAGGTTATTATGAACTCATCAGCCAACGAGTACCGATAAGGCGTTAAGAATACGGGTCTAACAGCACATTCCAAATGCGCCTTGAGGTGTGTGAAAGTGACATTGATTGTTTCGATTTTCTTAGAGAGAAGAGATACCGTATCTTGGAGCTGCTACTTGTTTTACTGTAATCGGGGAGAGTACATTCCATCAATTCTATGCTCCTTGGTTTCAACTGGTTAAACTCTTTAACTTGTTCTCTTTATTTGCTTCGTCATTAAGTGGCTTTTCCCGTATAGAACATTACTTCTATAACAGAATTTCGAAATATAACTTTGTGTCAATCCAGATTCCCTGCTTCTGTTGCTGTCATGTTAAGTTATCCTTTGCACATTAAATCACCCACTTTGTGGTCTTCCTGTTAACCGATTACCTGGAGCACCGCCACACATAGTTACCTTCACAAGACATTCCTGACATTTCAATGCCCAAGCTAGTAAATGTTTTCACAATGTAATGATCCACTATTATTTAATAGGCTGTTCTTGTTTTCTCGATATGTTGGTTATCGTTTACGCCCAATGCATTTTGATATCCTTCTCACATAGTTTAACAATTATATGTGCTTTTCAGTGTATGTATTATATGACCACCTTTCACACCTGCATGTTGCAACATAATATGCACATACTCTCACTACTCTGACTTAGATTTTTCTGTGTTCTTTCCTGTGAAACTATGCATTATATCAAGAAGATTTTTTCATACATATTTCACACAACTAACTTCAGCTGTTCAAGATCACGTAAAGAGGCAGAGGTAATCTGCTCTAAAATGAGAAAACATCACATTATTTAATAGTTATAACATGAAAATGGGTAGCAGGTGCATTACTAATTAAGGAACACAAATAGTTCATATGTAATTTAATAATTAAAAGGACGTGAATATTTTATTATGTTGTAATAGTGTAAGACACTACATATTTGATACCTGCCTTAATAATTAATGAACTTGAATATTTAATACATTCTGTAATAGTTAAACAACTGTTATATGTGGATCATACTGCAAGTGTGCAACGTGAATAATTGGTACACAATGCACTATTTAAATAGTATGGAGATATGGTACATTGGTAAGTAGTAACGTGAATACTAGGTTAATCATTTAATAGTCGCAGAATGTTTATATGTGTTCATACTTTAATAGTTGAAATCGTGAATAAGTGGTATGTGTGTTACTAGTTAAAATACGTGAATAGTCATTACAAGCTTTAAACCAGAGGTTCCCAAACCACGGCACGCGGGCCACTTGTGGCCCGCCAGCTGTCAGAAAGTGGCACGCGAGGTAAGGCGCTGAACAGGCGTGAGATCAGACAGTTTCTATCAGACCTATACGAGAAATACTGTGAGCTACTGTTACACTGTGATGTCAGATGGCTATTTAAAAGGAAAGTCCTGTCACGTTTCTGGGCACTGAAAAATAGGTCTATCTCTGTATGAAATAAATGAATTGCCTACAGAACGGGTATGTCTGCTGAACGAAGACTGGCTTAATGGCCTGGCATTTTTGGTGGACATCATGTCTCATTTAAACTCTTTAAATGCGAGGATCCAGTAAAAAAAAAAAAAAAACTATTCACAAATTTGAGCTATGGCATTTCTTCATTTAATATGAGACTACGACTGTTTATCGGACAGCTGACTGAAGGGACTTTAAAGGCTTTTACAACTCTGAAGACTTTTGTGTTGGAAAAGATATGTGACTAGTTACAGTGCAAAGTAACAGTTGAAAGTCTTCTGGACATCTTTCAGTGGAGATTTGAAGAGGTCACAATATAGTAGGATAATGTTGCCCTCTTCATAAATGTGTTCGTATTTCCTGATGCCAAGCTCTGTCAATTACAGCAAAACCTTCAGCACGACGTAATTGATTTGAAATGCAATGCTGAACTGAGATGTGAATTTCTGGAGCTGCCTGCTTCACCTTCAGCTGATCATATGATTTAATTCTGCCGACTATTGCCTGTCGAACAATTTGAACACTTGCGTTCACTCGACCAGAGATACATTTGTAATTTTGGTTCGACATGCAGATGCGAGCAGTAATTTTCCGCAATGATCGTTATAAAAAACAAACAACGTTCCAGACTCACCGACAGTAACTTAGCTGCGCTTATGACTTTGGGCACGACAGATTTGTGTCCAGACATTGATAAACTGGCATCTGAACTTAAGTAACTGGCTATGAAGAACAGTTACAATTGTAAATTAATTATATTAATAGCGATTTTCGAAACTGATTTAAAATTTATTGTTAAATTAACTTTTGATTTTAAACCAAAAAATGACTGCATAGTATTACTGACACTGACTGTCTTTAAAGTTTTAGAATTTTGTTGACGAAAGTTAAGAAAGGTAAGAATGATATTGCACGAATTTTATAATTTTATAACGATGTGGCCCGCTTAACTACCGAAAATAGTAGAAATGGCCCTCTGCTTGAAAAGCTTGGGAATCACTGCTTTAAACGATAAATATGTAGTGAATACGTGATACCAGCTTTAATAGTTAAATGTGAATATTTTCGAAACGCTTTAAAAGTTAAATACGTCTAATAATATTAATACGTTAAAGAATGTGGCTATTTATTTTTACAAGATTTACTATCTGAAAGCAGTGAATATTAGATATGAAATATAATAGTTAAGTGACGCGAATAATTGATACTACAGTAAATTGTCAATGTGGTGAATATTTGACACATAGATTAAAAATCTAAATTAACGTAGGCATTTGATACAAGCTTTAATACGAGTAGTTAAAATTAATGGACTTTTGATGGAAGCTTTAAAAATTAAATTTAGTGGGCTTTTGATACACACATTAGTAATTAAAGGGCGTGAATATTAGACAAAGACGTTAGTAATTAGATATTGTGAACATGTTATACAAGCGTTAGTAATTAAACATCTTACATATCTTATATCAGCTTTAATAATTAAATGTCGTGTGCACAGGACACACGTGTTTATTGTTAAAATGTTTGAATATTAGACACGATCTTTAACAGTTAGACAATAGTTGGACAATGAGCAGTCAAGCTGAAAAGCATCTGATGGCTGCAGAAATGTGGTTTCTGAGGAAAATGGAAAGAATACCATGGACAGACAGAAAAACCAATGACCAAGTACTACAGGAGACAAATGAACATCGTAAACTGATTAGAAAAATTAGACGTAGACAGTCAAATTTTTTGGACATGTTATGAACGTTATGAATGGATTGGGGAACTTAGTGGCAACTGGCAAGATCGAGGGGAACAGACCAAGAGGAAGACCGAGAGGAAAATACCTGGATGGCTTGGCCACATGGCATGGACGAGACAGGAACAATTAGCTGATCCACGACACTGGTGATCGAGTGAAATGGCGAGTCATGACCGCCCACGCTTTCCGGCATGTCACATGATTGATTGATTAAAGTGAATATCTGACATCCGCTTTCGTATTTGATTATCGAGAATACCCAATATAAGATTTAATAACTAAATTTGATTATCGAGAATACCCAATATAAGATTTAATAACTAAATTTGATTATCGAGAATACCCAATATAAGATTTAATAACTAAATTTGATTATCGAGAATACCCAATATAAGATTTAATAACTAAACGATTTGAATATTTGATAGTTAACAGTCGTACTTATTTGATAAAGACTTTCATATTTAAAAAAAAAGTGAATATATGGAACATGTTTTACTAGTTAAACGTCTTATATATTCGGTACATGCTTTTATAGTTAAATGGTGTGAATAGTTTGTAAAGACTTCGCATTTAAATGTCGTGCATATTTGATACACGCTTAAGTAGTTATATCACGTAAACATTTAATGTAGACGCTAATTTTCATATAACGTGAATATGTGATACAAACATTAGTAGTTAACTAATGTCACTATCTGATGCACGGGTTGAAAGTTTCAATGATGTGCATATGTGATTCCAGATTGAATAATTAAGGGATTTGACTATTTAGTACATGAATTTGTCCATGTGAAATTTAGTTTACTATTATTGATTAAGGGTTAATT
The DNA here is from genome assembly GCA_963921405.1 of Cepaea hortensis. Taxonomy (NCBI): domain Eukaryota; kingdom Metazoa; phylum Mollusca; class Gastropoda; order Stylommatophora; family Helicidae; genus Cepaea; species Cepaea hortensis. The sequence goes on from OY992881.1 coordinate 110,868,553, forward strand.
ATTTTTATTATATTAACAACCACATTGACGTTATAAGTGGGTAAAACAAAAGGCTATGTAACATATATAACAAGGTAAAAACAAAAGCAACCGTTCCGTAGCTGTTATGTCATGATAAACGACTGTAACAATTGATGCAGAAAATTGGCTTCAAGATCTATAAGATTTAAAGGTAACGGCATGTTATCGATGACTGCCAAGATTAAATACGAATGGATTACAACGAAATTGATGGTTCAAGTAGAGGTTTCAATTGAGAAGCATTTGCAAGTTGCATTTGAAAAAAAAAAAAAAAACTGTATTATTCAGGAGGAGGGTATTAACCGCACCGCTTTAAACAGGGAAGAATCGAAATGAATAAGTTATGCGAATGAGAGTTGAAAGAATACACATATTCTCTCTTACAGGAAGTAGAGTTTTGGAGATGCACGTTTTTCGCTGAGGTTTAATTGATTTTAAAAGATTAAGGGTACATTGCCCCATGGTTTTCAAAATAGTGGCATTACAAGTGGTAAAAATGATATATTTCAAGAACAGTCAACGAAATACTCTTTAAAAGGTCAAGGCTTGTGTTACGTAAAAAACTGCTCAACAAAACAAACCATCTATCCATCCATCATGTGTCATGCCGATAAGCGTGCACAGTCAATATTCGCTATTTCACTCGATCACAAGAGTCGTGGATCAGCTCATTGTTCTTGTCTCAACCATGCCACGTGGCCACGCCATCTAGGTATTTACTTCTCTGTCTTCTCCTTGTTCTCTTCTCCTCGATCTTGCCAGTTGTCACCAAGTTCTCCAATTTATTTATTTCCAAAACATGCCCAAAAATGTTGACTGTCTACGTCTACGATTTCTAATCAGTTTAAGATTTTCATTTGTTTCTTGTAGGACTTGGTCATTGGTTTTTCTTTTTGTCCATGGTATACTTTGCATTCTCCCTAAACCATCAGATGTTTTTCAGCTTGATTGCTCATTGTCCACCCTTCACATCCATACAAAATTATATACGGACGACTACACATATACTACTTATGTAAACGGACTATGATTGTAATGTGCTACCATTATTTTATTTTCATTTTCAGGCCAACTTGTATCAGGTAAGCATATTCAGACGTATATAGTTGTGAATACTTAGCTCAAATTGAATTGGTCAAACTATCAGATCCATCAACACTGAATAGTTTATTTAAGAATCGACATTACTGCACTCCGAGCATTTCACACAATCTCCATCCCATTCGTCAGAAAGTGTCCTAGTGATGATTATTCAGGAAGCAATTTAATTCAAAGTCCATCTAACTTTCCTTCTACCCTAAGAGTATCGTCATTCTACTCACTCCCATTGGATCAGACTCTGACTTTCCAGATATGCTTGCTCAGGCTGTTGGGCTACATTCTCCTAATGATACCAGAAAGCCTTCAACATGTCACCTGTGTCATACAGTAGATCTCAACCAGAGGGACAAGCAGCTAACCTATCAGCATGTTCATCGTCAGTCAGTCCAGTTTATGCTAGAAATCTGTGAATGTCCAGCGATGCTAGTCAATCAAACCGAATCATGCAATTTTTCACTTTCCGAAGTATACACTCTTGTTTCTACTACAAAAACATATCTGACCATGAAGCCCTCCAACCGTCGGCACGTTACCTTCAGAGTCTCAAATTCCATTTGCATGCGAGCTTGCTAGTATCATTTGTCAAACTGCCCTTTCTTAAACAGTGTCAATATTATGTGCAGTAAAACTCCAACCATTCGTGTTACGTCGTACCACAGGGCCATCAGGGAACAAAATGACATCGCCAGGGTGAGTGTCGTCATCTTTAAACTGTTGCAAGGACAATTCTGCAACATCATTTGTCTATTCTCGGCAGGAGCCTTGAAATATGAACAAGTAATACAATGAGTCACATCATAAAGATGTTGCTTAGAATCATCGTGCAAAGAGTGAGGTAGAAAATACAACCCTAAATAGGAAGCCAAATGTGGGTTTGTAGAGGGCAAGAGAACACAGTAAATGCTATGTATTTGCTGAGAAGGTTAATGGAGCGTCCACAAGAAGTAAACACAGACCTGTGTCTTAGCTTCATTGATTACACCCGTTTTTGATAATGTAAGGCATGTCTACAAGATGCGTGTGTTTGCAGATCTACAAATTTATGGGAACGGTCTTACACTTGTACAATGAAAAAAAAATATTTTATACTCACATATATTGGAAATAACACGCTGCAATAAATATTGATAATGAATTATGTCGACATCAGGCTATTAAGAGAGGCTGAGACAGAGATGTTTCATGTCTCCAAATAATGTTTCCTTAAACAGTGAACATTTTATGAGAAATTTAGAAGATATGAGAGGAATCGTCATTGGGGGACATACCATCAATAATATTAGATATGCAATTGATATTGGTTGCATACAAGCAACATGATCAGGGTAGTTTCGCTGGCTTAATTGCCCTGCTTTTATATGGCGAAGTGACTCCAAGGGCAACACGAGAAAGTCCAGGTTGTTTCGATCTTACAAGAAAGATTGCCTTCGTTGGAGTGTCAATGTTTTACATTAAACGTAATTTGTGAAACATTTATATGACCATGTGTGTGTGTGTGTGTGTGTGTATGTGTGTGAGTGTGAGTGTGTGTGTGTCTGTATGTGTGTGTATATCTCTGTTTGTGCGCGTGTGTGCGCGTGTGTGCGCGTGTGCGCGCGTGTGTGCGCGTGTGTGCGCGTGTGTGCACGTGTGTGCGCGTGTGTGCGCGCGCGCGTGTGTGTGTGTGTGTGTGTGTGTTGTAAATTCGTGTCTCAATAATGGAAATTTTAAGAGGTTGAAGAGTAAAAGCACAAAGCACATAATCGACTTTATTGCACCTGGTTTGTACCCAATATCGCTCGGCTACTTTCCACAGAGTGGCCTGTCAAAAGCTCCAAGCCAAATGTATGTAGGCTGCTGTCAGCAGTCGTCCGAATTCGCGAAGAGAAATTGAATACAAATATACTAGTGTTGAATATCTCGTCACTTTGTGTGAATGCAATGATATGCATTAAGCAAAGAACAACCATTGCTGTACACGAACTAAAGCAATGCCAACTTGTTTCACAGAAACATAAAGATAAGCAATTGTCAGAAAACTAAGAGCATGCATACTTCGTCAGCTTCATAGTTTGTGTTTCCGTTCTCTGAACTTGGTGAAGTCATGATGTCCTTTGTACTCAAGTTTGATATTTTGGATTAGTTCAAAACTCCCCTCTGCACATATTTTTAAAATGATGTATGCACTTTAGCACGACAAAGCGATTAACCTCAAAAAGGTTGCTTTTACAGGCAACTTTACGTTCAGTATTTTACAATTGTTTTGTGAACGAGGAACAACCTTGTATTCAAACTCACCGGTTTAGAGGTTAATCCCACTCCTCCGCTGGCTGCATACAGATAGTTCAAGAGATATAACTACCCTATCCTTTCGGCCACGCTGACTTGTACACATAAAAGCTACCTGTAAGTTGTTACTTTAAACATCTCTGACTGCATCCATCCATCATGTCCCATGCCGATAAGCGTGGGCGGTCATGATTCGCCATCTATTTCTGACTGCGTGATTAAATAATATCCAATGGTTAATAGCATTTTAGAACAATTTCCATTGCAGACAGTACAGCAACTATGCATCTACATTAATATAACACATTGGTATTGTAAACATCAGGAGCTTACAATCGCCATCAATATTTCGATCACTCTTCACAACAACGTGAAGTTTAAATGCCCTTCTCACTTTCACTCCAGCTGTAGTTTAATGAGAAAATGGTAAGTGCCAGATGGATTGGAAACAAAACCCATAAACCAGATCGTAACATATAACAAAACAAAGAAGATTTCTAAAAGTAGTCAAAGGCAAAGACAATCATGGCTTGGTGACCACATGAGACACACAACATCACTAAAGACAACACTAGAGTGTACAGCTGTGGGGAAAAGAGGAAGAGTTTAACAACGAACACCATTTATATAAAAGACATGCTAAGTTATCCATGGGGTCATATATGGAAAGAAATCGGCCCACGACAGACAGACTATTGAATGTTATGACATGCGGTGGGCATAAGACAGGAAACACACACAAACACACACACACACACACACACACACACATACAGACACACACACAGAGACACAGACACACACAGACACAGACACACACAGACACACACACACACACACACACACACACACACACACATAGATGGTATGATAATGCTTGAGGGAGAGCAAATGACTAAGGATCGAGGTGAGTTCAGGCTGGGGGAAATGAGAGCAGAAGGCAGTTACATGAACGTACATCGCCAATTAAAAGTCCAATTACGTTCGGAGGTCTGTGGAGATGTAGTAGCACGTATCTCCCCTGTCAGATCACGTAGTAATGATGATGATGTGTTGAGAGCGACGTTCTGCGAAATGGCTTGCTCTACTGTGTACCAACCTACATGGAATAATCTTAGGATGACAGTTCTCCTTGATTGTGCTCACGTGTCATGCAGGTGTATTCCTGTTGATTTTGTCGCTAGAGAATGGTAGCCATGAAAGGGAATGAACTACTTTATAACGACTAAGAACATTAATGGAGTGGTTTCCCTTATTTGTTGTAGGTATGCTACGTGAATGTATTACACTACAACAACAACACAAATCTAATATGACAGTATGCGGGTGTGGTATATGGTATAGTGGTTGGTTCGCTTTTATGTTAAGACAGTGGTGTGGAACACGGAGCTGATCCACGACTCTGGTGATTTAGTGGGATGGCAGAACATGACCGCCCACGCTTATCGGCATGACACATGATGGATGGATGGTGGACTCGAATCCCTGTATACGTGCTTAAATTATCCGATCAGCGCAGTTCTGGTGTGGCCACCACATTCACGAAAATCAGCAGCGGTTAGTTTTTATATGGTGCACCCTACCACTTGACTCCCCGCCTCATTATGTCTAGACATATTATATGGTACACCCTACCATTTGACACTCCATCTCATTATGTCTAGGTGTATTATATGGTACACCCTACTATTTGACACTCCACCTCATTATGTCTAGGCGTATGATATGGTACACCCTACCACTTGGCACTCCATCTCATTATGTCTAGGCGCATGATATGGTACACCCTACCATTTGACACTCCATCTCATTATGTCTAGGTGTATTATATGGTACACCCTACTATTTGACACTCCATCTCATTATGTCTAGGTGTATTATATGGTACACCCTACCATTCGACACTCTATCTCATTATGTCTAGGCTTATGATATGGTACATCCTACCACTCGACACACCACCTCATTATGTCTAGGTGTATTATATGGTACACCCTACCACTTGACACTCCATCTCATTATGTCTAGACATATTATATGGTACATCCTACCACTCGACACTCCACCTCATTATGTCTAGGTGTATTATATGGTACACCCTACCACTTGACACTCACCTCATTATGTTTAGGCGTATTATATGGTACACCCTACCACTTGACACTCCATCTCATTATGTCTAGGTGTATTATACGGTACACCCTACCACTTGACACTCCACCTCATTATGTCTAGGTGTATTATATCGTACACTCTACCACTTGACACTCAACCTCATTATGTATAGGCGTATTATATGGTACACCCTACCACTTGACACTCCACCTCATTATGTCTAGGTGTATTATATGGTACACCCTACCACTTGACACTCCATCTCATTATGTCTAGGTGTATTATATGGTACACCCTACCACTTGACACTTAACCTCATTATGTATAGGCGTATTATATGGTACACCCTAGCGCTTGACACTCCACCTCATTATGTCTAGGTGTATTATATGGTACACCCTCCCACTTGACACTCCACCTCATTATGTCTAGGCGTATGATATGGTACACCCAACCACTTGGCACTCCATCTCATTATGTCTAGGCGCATGATATGGTACACCCTACCACTTGACACTCCACCTCATTATGTCAAGGTGCTTTATACGGTACACCCTACCACTTGACACTCCATCTCATTATGTCTAGGCGTATGATATGGTACACCATATCACTTGACACTCCACCTCATTATGTCTAGGTGTATTATATGGTACACCCTACCTCTTGACATCCCACCTCATTATGTCTACGCGTATGATATGGTACCACCTGCCACTTGACACTCCAACTACAGAATCTGCATCAATGTATAAGTGTCAGCTATTTCAGATGCTGTCAAACCTCTATGTTTACAGTATAATGGACGGCTTGTTCCACGTCTGTGAAACCATTATGATTGCAGTATAATGGCCACTTATTCCCACACGCTGCCAAACGTTATGTTTACAATATAATAGCCTGTTATTCTCATGTGTTGTCAAACTTGTATATTAATCCAGAATATATGCCAAAGCTGTATCTGGACGGGAATGAAACAAAATCCTGTTCTAAAGTTTACCGATTCAATTAATTGTCTATTGTCATTTGAGAGTTAACATATGTATACATTTAATTATATCACAGAGTATTAACTTCCTGCTGGCTCTCTGGCGCAGGAATTACGGACGCAGATCTTAATCTCGCATGCCGCGTTCGAAACAAGCTGTGGGCGATTTGGCAGCAGACTGTCATGCGTTGAACTTCTTATAAAATGGTATGAGAGCTGATCGTTCAGAAAACAAAGGCAAACTACAGAACGTAAACTTGCCAAGAAATCACAAGCAGCTATAACATGCTGGAATTGACTGTGGCGTCCAGTAACTGATATGCAATAAACTTTTTTTTTTAAACACAAATAATTTGTTATTTAATTACACGTTGTATTTCATTATTTTCTCTGACAGTAGGTAAGTAATGTTTCATAATAACACATGTTGTATGTATTGTGTCGACAAAATATATTATATATCATAATACTATTTGTGGTTGAGAAAGAGAAACCAATGCCTTATTTTTAAACGGCAACATAATTATTGTAGTAATAATATGTTCGCTATATTTTGTAGCCTATTGAGTAATTTGTGGAAAGAAAACCAGAATTATATTTACATAAACAACTCATACGTCTGCGTTTGTTTCTACGATGCAATAATGCAAATGCTTGTGTAATCTCTATATTTATTAGGGGCGTTAATTTGAAACTCGTTCCAATGGCTTTATTACAAAAGCATGAAAGAAACATTAACAGGTGTGGTAGAATTAAATAAAGCATTCATTTTGAATTAATTATGCACCACGGCTTGGTCAGAAAAAGTCGCCGTAGGCATTCAGGTAAGCATCCCATAGTTTAGGTAGGCCTCGAATGCTGCCAACCCCCCCCCCCCCCCAAAAAAAAAAAGTATTGTTATTGCTCACTGAACCAAATGTTTACCGTGTTCATTACGTCTGCATCTGTGTAAAATCGTTGCCCTTTGGGAGCTTTTCTTAGAGGTCCAAACAAATGAAAATCACATGGTGACAAATCAGCGGTATAGGCTGGATTTGCAGAATTTCCCACTTCTTCCTTGCTAATGCTTCATGCACAATCTATGCGACACGCTGATGAGCATTATCATGCAACAAAATCACACCGTGAGAAAGCATGCCGAGTCGTTTATTCTTGATGGCTTTTTGCATCTTGTCTAGTGTTTGCAAGTAGTGGATAGAGTTGATGTTGACACCAGGTTCTTTAAAGTCGGCCAACAATAGCCCTTCATTGTTAAAAAATGCGCTTAGCATAACCTTACCAACGGAAACCTATAACTTGACATTTTTGGCTTTTGGTGATCCAGCATGATTCCATTGCATGCTCTCTCTCTTTTGCTGGTCAACTCAAAGTGGTGACACCATGATTCATCGCCTGCCACTATGTGGATGAGAAATGCATCACTCTCCACTCTGTAACACAGCAAGTGTTTTAAACACCATCCCATACGTTCCTCTTTTTGGTGGTCGGTCAATATCCGTGGTACCCACTGTGAACACACCTTCCGATATTGCAGTTTCTTACGAACGACCTTTTGAATTGTCCCAATTGACACATCAAATTCTTTCGCTAGCGAGCGTTTGCTTCGACAACGGTTCATCTGTAATGCTGCATCAATTTCGGCGATGGTTTTTTTTTTTTTTTCTGTTGCAACAATATACGCTTGACCCGGCCGTTGAAGATCTGTCGTGAACTGACGTCCTTTCCGAAACATTCGTGTCCAGTCTGTCACTGTTGTCTTCAGACACACATTTGTTAACATACGCTGCCTGCATTATTCGATGAATGTCCATTGATCGACATCCTTTAAATGAAAGAAACTGAATCACCGCTCTATGAGCTTCTTTGGACGGATTTTGGATCAACCCGGCCATTTTCTCAACGGTCTGAAACAGAACCTATGCATCATGGAACAATAAACACTTGCTCTTTAATTCATTGGTCAGTACTTATAACATGACTATGACATGATCATGTTCAACGTATGCAATTACGCGCGGTGCAGCACGAACGGATTTCAAATGAACGCCCCTTATATATTTAACTTTATCTCAAAGCTCTTTAGACCATTCCTTTAATTAAATCCGCTGTCCTTAAATAAGTGCAATAGGATGCTATCACAGTTACATGTTAAGCTTACGCCTTTGCTTGTGCAATATGCTATTACAGTTTACATTATGTGTGTATAGTGTTGACGCTTATAATAAGTTAAGGAACACTTTATAATGGCATTTGCTAGAATGATTATATATATATATATATATGTGTGTGTGTGTGTGTGTGTGTGTGTATGTGTATGTGTGTATGTGTGTGTGTGTTTGTGTGTGTGTGTGTGTGTGTGTGTGTGTGTGTGTGTGTGTGTGTGTAAACCGTGAACTCTAATGGATGAATCGAAGATCAAGAAAATATCGTCCTATGCAATGATTATTTTGCTAGAGGAGCAATATATAGGTACTTTAGGAAAATTTTTCTAAATTGCTTTTTAATTATATAACTGCATAGTTGGATACCTCTTGAAAAAACAAATCCAACGACATCTTATTCAAGTCTGTACGTCAATTGTAAGCTGAGATATTAGTTTTTGTATGTCAGTTATTATTTAACATTGACCCATCAGAATCCCACTCTGGAATGTGTGACCACAAAACACGTAAGCTAAGGGCAGATAACCGCTCTTGTTTTTTTGCGCTAAGGGGAATAACTCAGCATTTTATTTTGAACGCAAAATTCAAACGAAAACCTCAAACTCCCTCTTTCTCCAGCCTCTTCCTCCACTCCTAAATATTAGAATGGGTGGTGAATGCAAACGTGCATCATTATAATCTCGTCGCTCTGAATAATCCATAAGAATATTAAATTATCTTCGCTGTATTATGACACAGAAAACCGCTATATTCCCGCCATTGAAATTTAACATGACGCATCTTAGCATTCGATATTAATAATTTCTGTTTGGGATGACCCCGCCGACTAAAATATTTGAAAATTTCACAGTACGCGTAAGAAAGGATGCTCAATTTAATTATTTATACTAAATCAAGCGGCAACGTCTAATATAACGAGTACTATATAATCCTTAATACCGGGGAACAATAACAAGAAAACGTAAATCGCCGTTTGAAACGTCGCCGGAAACGTTCGGTAACGGAAAATGTAGTACCTACAATATAAAGGGGGAAAAACACATATAACGACAAGTCCAAGAAATCAACTCATTGAAAAGGTGATCTTTTGTATGCAGGCAAAGGTTGGACAAAAAAACAATGAAATGTTTAAGAAACTGTAGACATTTAAGGTGTTTTGTATATATATATAGTTAGTTAGTTAGTTATCAGTTGGGGTATCTTCGTTGCACTCCGGACATGTCCATAGGTGCTCAGATCCTCCCCCCAGCATATGCATCAGCGTCCGGTGGCTAATAGTGCCAGTTCTGTGTTGGTTGACGAGGCGCTTTGTTTTCCCGATGTACCTCTCGCGTCTGGCTGTGCCGATTCTTACTCCCAGGTCTTTCATCCTGGAAAGCGATGTGGAATCACTGGCGTCAAAATCATCTGTTCTCGCCATATCTTTAAGGGCGTTAATAACATCGGCACGATCCATGGGCTGGCCATCTACAGGGGGTGCAGAGCCAGCCAATTTATCAGCTCGTTCATTTCCCTCGACTCCCGCATGTCCCGGGACGAAGATGAAGGTGACTTTGCGGACAACAGACTTCCGCAGCGACTCAGTCCACTGTCTACGTACAGATCCAGCTTCGACCTTCTGAATCATGCTCATTGAATCACTTAGTACACACACGTTGGTATAATGCTGTGATTCCAGCCATATGAAAGCCTGTGTAACTGCCATCACCTCCATCGTCATGCTGCTCGTGGTCATGGAGTGGGCACCACTGGATTCTTGAACGGTTCGGCCCGCTGAGCGGGCTGTAAATGCCCACGCACTTCGCTGCTGCTTTACAACAGATCCATCTGTATAGATGAGCACTTCGGGGCTATCTGAGTGATCATAGATGAGCGCGTTAACCTCTGCATTGACAGCGGCAGGGTTCTGCTCTCTGCACCGTCTGTCGAGTGTGATAATGCAGGAGAAGGTACACTTAAAAGCTGGAGGCACCGGCACCCATTCCTTGCCGGGGTTGATACTGGTAAGACTGCAGACCTGTCCGACGACATCTTCCGCCCGACCCATCCATGATTTGCCCCTCTTTAGCCTGTCACCCTTTTCTCTGAATACAGCGTCATGCAGAGGGTGCTGCTCATCTGCACTTATTTTTAAGTATGCACGAGCTCTCCAGATCTTGATTCTGTGTTCCATTGTCGGGAAGTCAAGGAGGTATCTCATTGCTACACAGCTGGTGTCTTTCGTGCAGCCCAAAATGATGCGCATGGCTTCGTTTTGTACCTTTTCAAGTCTTCCAATCTGTGTAGGGCTGACAGTGAGGATGGCCAGGGCATACTCGATGCGTGAAAGCACAAGTCCTTGGAACAGAAGTAATAGCAGTCTTTGCTCGATATTGGCACTCGCCATGACTCTCATTGCTGCCAAACCTTTTCGAGCCTTCGTTATGACATAATCGACATGATCTCTGAAGGACAGGCTACGATCAAGCCTCACGCCAAGATATGTCATTGACTGGGTTCTACTCAGAATGCTCCCATCCATTCTTACTGCCGGCAGGTCTGTTTTCACAATATGGTTGTTTAGTGAGAACCATGTAACCGTTGCCTTTGCAGGGTTGACAAGGGCATCGGCATCAGCACACCATGAGGAAATTCGATCTAGTTCGCCCTGCATATAGTTGGCAACCGCCTGTCTATCTCGACCCTGTCGATACACGAGGATGTCGTCAACGAATGATAGAGTCCTACCCCTCCCATCCAACTGTTGTTCAGTGATCGGCACCGTATACACGTTGAATAGTACTGGTGACAGTGGTGAACCCTGCGGCAATCCTGGACATATCGTTATCGGCTCAGAAGACCAACTCCCGCATCTTAGCACCACCTTCCTTTGGAGTAGAACTGCAGCTATCCATCGTACAAGGTGAGGGTGCACTTTCAGTCTGAGGAGGGTTTGCATCAAGTGCTCGAAAGATACTCTGTTATATGCGTCCTCTAAGTCTATGGCGGCCGCACATGTCTCTTCTCTGACCTGAAATCCTTCGTAAACATCTTGAGCAAAGACCGCCGCATTCAGCCATGAATCTTTGTTGCGTCTGTATCCTCCAAGTGTGGGCGGAAAGCAGCCGAGCTGTTCCAAGTCCCAAGCAAGTCTGTGTGCTACAATTTTCTCCAGTAGCTTGCCAACAGTATTCTGCATCGTAATGATTCTGTAGCCGCTTATCTTGGAGTGGTCTTTGTTCGGTTTTGGCAGCGGCAGCAGGTAGCTGTGTAGCCATTCTTCTTTGACCTGACCCCTCTGGATACTGGTGTTGAATTCTCTGGCCAGTTCTTCCATGTCATCATCTGATATCACCATTAGGTCACCATATCGGATGCCGTCTGGGCCTGGGGCGGTGTTAGGTGATTTCTTGAGCATCGCACGCAATATGTCAACTGTGATCGTCCATTCTTCGTCTGTCCCGACCCCCTCGCACAACTGAGAGAGTGTTGTTGTGGTCCTCTGTCTGGCGGGCTCGTCTTTCTGGTCAGTCTGTTCTATGTAGCGTGCAAGAAGGGCCTTACCTTTATCCGCATCCGACTTTTTCCATGCGAGGTCTGTGCCTTGAAAGTCTGGAATACCCCTACGTTGTGCAGCACCGTTCATGCTCTTGTGGAGGCGCCAGAATGTCGTAAGAGATTGCTCGGAGCACACCTTCCTGCAGAACTCGTCCCATTTGTCGGCCTTGGCCTGTTTGGCGCAGGATTTGAATAAAGTCGTCGTCCTAACGACCTCAGTCTTCAGGTTCGCCAATTCAACCTGTGGCATGTTAGCCTTTCTGGCCTTTTGCCAGTCTTTGACAGCCTGCCTCTTTCCCAGCCACACCTTCTCGACCTCTCCATTCCACCATGGTGGCTGCAGCCATCTTTCTTGTCTCCTGCGGGAGGAAGTTAGTTTCCTTCTTCTGATCTTGCTTATGGCGTCTTGACCAGTGGTGTCGTACGGGAAGGCATTGGTCTTGTTTCTTTGACTCATGGCCCCGTCTTTCTTGATCAGGATGACACAAGGGTAGTGGTCACTATCGTGGTATCCCAGTGTGCCCCACCGGCACCTTGGTGCGATGGTGGGCGACACCAGAGCCAAGTCAATGATGCTGTCAGAGTCGCCTGGTCGAGTGGCCATTCTAGTGACCTTCCCATCATTCAGACAGATTAGGGCAGCAGATGCCAGGGCGTCCTCCAAATCTTCTCCCTGTCTATTGGTGATGCAATTCCCCCATTGACTGCCTCTGGCATTGAAGTCCCCGCAGTAGATGATATGCCTTTCATCCATATCGAACAAATTCTGCCATTGTCGCACGTCGACCTTCCCATTTCGCGCATAGACGTTAACGATTACAAGCTGCACTGGTGTCATTATTCTTAATGCCTGCACTTGCAGGGCATCGCTGTTCCAGGCGGACATATCGATCTCAGACACTAGTATGTTGTCGCGGACCAGAATGGCCTGTCCGAGGTGCCGCCTGTTAAGGAAACCCTGAAATCCCGCCACATTGACTGTTCCGTCGGTGAGGTGTGTTTCTTGCAAGACTACAATATCGTTTCCGTAGAGTAGTTTTTCAAGAATGGGTCGGCGTTGACTAAATGATGCACAGTTCCAGTACAGTACTCGAACATTTCCGATACCCAATCTGTCACATTTTAAGCGCCTTCTGCGCGCGCCCGCCCTCTTACCACGTTGTGTCCTAGCTGGTCGTCTGGCCGTCATGTTAGGCTTAACTATCGCCACCGGGCGCCGATGATACGCCGAAAGAAGACCGGACGCGCGTGCACGAACTCCGTTGCACGGTCCGAACTCCATTCCACCACGAAAAAACACTTAATCCATACACATTTCGGAAAAAACACGTTCCATTTTACGGGACGAAGAAATGTCCCGCCATCTTGCTCAAGGGAACTCACTCGAAAAATATATATATATATATATATATATATATATATATATATATATATATATATATAGAGAGAGAGAGAGAGAGAGAGAGAGAGAGAGAGAGAGAGAGACAGAGAGAGAGAGAGAGAGAGAGAGAGAGAGAGAGAGAGAGAGAATTGATAATGTGGACAGAGACAAGCATAAAAGCTGACGCTTTGAGAGATGCAGGCGTTTCAGGACCACTCATAAGAACTATAAGGTACAGAAAAATGAAATGTATGGACATATGCCAACGTAAATGTTGTAATAGAGAAATGTAGTCTTATGTTGGATACCACTTGACGGAAAAGACAGAGAAATATGAATGTAAGCAGCATAAACATGTCCGGAAAGAAATACTAACATACATAATCATCAGCTGCATTTTATTTTTATTTTAAATAGCAGATGGAATTTTACTATTTATGATCGAAGATGTCTACTTCAGTCTAGACACATTGACGAGTCATGACCGCCTATATCTACTTCAGTCTAGAATCTAGACACATTGACGAGTCATGACCACCTATGTCTATTTCAGTCTATACACATTAAGAATTAGAAGAGCTAGCTTGTTGATTGTCTCCGACTTTTGTCTGATTTATTGTATCCATATGTAGGCTTTGAGGGGAAACAGCGACAATGAAAAGAACTAAGTTGTGTCTATACTTCTAGGTAGGCGTGGAACACATTGCGTAGCAGTATACCCCTCCCCTTTTCTCCTCCCACGCCCCCCCCCTCCCTGCCATCCGGCTCTGAGGTCACGGAATCAAACCACGTCGAGGCCGACATTTTTATTTCCTGATCTAGTCATTTGATTGATGTTGCTGAACATGGGTGCTAGGAATTTATCTGACAGTAAATAAAAAGAAAAACGCATTACCCATGGAATACCGATCGACGTAAACGTATGAGGTTTTGTATCATATACACGTTACACTTCCTCACACAAAGAAAATGTTCTGCACTTAGTATTTTATTACTTAATTTGGTCTTTGTTAAGATTGTTCTGACTTTATCAAAAATACTGCACATCAGTCATGGAAGAAAATGGACATGGCGATTAAGTGTTAATACCCAATGCACATCAAACCAGTCTAGCCAGTCATCCTGATGTTCTTATGGCTGATGCCAGAATATGTAGGTGCTGATCATTCCATTAATATACTATCCAGTTAAAATGCAACTTTCATGACTACATTATCATGCTAATTATTTCATTATCTCACAACGTTACATATAATGGCATGAATACATTACCTTGCTGATTGTTCAATCATTACAATACCTTACATATACAGTCATGGCTACATGATTTTGTTGATTGTTCCACCATCTCACATCTTTACACAAACTGTCACGGCAACAATACCATGTAAATTATTCCATTATTACAATACTTTACTTACAATGTCATTAACAGGCCATGTTGCTTACCTTTTCAATGTAAATGATGATGCTGATGTTTCCCTATCAATTTATCTTATTTTTAGTATTATTAATGCGTTATCGTGATATTTGCTCCATAATTACAATATCTTTGTTCAATTTCCATAATAAAACTCTCTTTTTTTCTTTATCACACACTCTTACTGATGGTTACAGTAATAAACTAGCTTGCTCATTATTGATTTCATTACCGCAAGCTCTTAATGATCTCTCTACCAATAGTATATCTGTTGTGTCTTTTTACTGGACACATGCCACGGCGATTGTCGATTAGTTGGTACAAACATGTGTCTAGCACCTTATATCCAATGAGAATTAAGACTAATTAACTTTAGCTGGGAAATTGTTTTGTCCGCATTCAGAAATCTGTAGTAAGAATAATATATACTGCTTCATGATGTGCTCGTTTTAATTAAACTAAGTTAACTAACAGTATATGTATAGTTATTGTTTCTAAGTGCACATACTGTGCTTCTTGAAGACACGGTCTATGGCATCATGTATAATCTTATAAGTCATTCGGTCTTTCAAAATAGGTTAGGACATACATACAACTTATACACTTCGAAAATGCCTTAAGACACAAATGCAAAATGCAGCCTAGCACACACATCAAAAAGAGACAATGAATATGTCTGGCCACATTAGGTGAAGATATAAACTAGAACATAACTTAACAATTGGGAAAAAAAATATGTGGGTAAATAATTACAAACAAAGAGAATAATTATTGATGGCCTTTCTTCATTGCAAACATAAAATGACGCCACATGCATTTATGCATACTTCTGAAGATCACGCGAATTGTGTAAGAGTATAGTGGACATGCCAGTCCTCACGGTACTTGATGATAGTTGTTATTATGTGTAAAAAAAATATATAATATGAATTCAATCTCTTTGCTTTCAGCATATGACCATCGTTTCGGTGAGTAGTACAGGGTATTTGTAAATTCTCACTATACTTTGTATGCAGAAGACATTTTAAAACAATTATTTCTTTCGTTGATATTTCTATTTTTGTTTATTTTTCGTTGATAATTCTATTTGGAGTGCAAAGAATTACTTCAGGAGACGACATCCATTCGCTGTATTTTGCTTCGCGATGAACTGGGGAGCAAATTAATTGATGACATCATGTACTTCATTTTTCAAATGTGTTCTACATTGAGTAGTGAGACTTTACAAACACGTGGTATAATGATATATATATATATATATATATATATATATATATATATATATATATATATATATATATATATATATATATATATGGTTAGAGCTTATTGCACGATTAAAGGTTATTGTGATTAAGAAAACGCTTTTCTGGTTGATTGATTGATTGATTTAGGAACTGACATCACAGGATTCGGGGCATTCCCATAAGCGCTCCGTCCCCATCTTCAGAAGCCAGCGAAGAGTTCCAACCCCAATAGTATCAGTAGCAATCTGATTATATGTGCGTCTCGCCTTTCCTCTAAGCGTCGAGCATCGGCCAGATCCCCTCGTCACTCCACGCTGTCGCATTCTTGCTAGACCATGGTGATCCATTTGCTCCTCCGAGATGTACACGTGCTCCCACAAGGCCGCAACCACGTCTGCCTTATCATGCATCAATACTCCACTAAGATTTGCAGAGCCAGCCAATCTGTCTGCCTGTTCATTCCCCATCACACCAGCATGCCCCGGAGAAAATATCTAGACGATGCTTGTCACCCGAGACTTCCGAAGCGAAGCAACCCACTCTGCACGAAGCTTGCCTGTCCTCACCCTACTCAGCATGCTTTCTGAGTCAGTTACAATCACGATGTGTGTGTGTGTGTGTGTGTGTATCGTATTCTCCATCCAGCGGAAAGCTGCACTGACACGCTTTTCTGGTTTCTTCTATCAATATTTAATTATTTATACATCTATTATTTCTTGAGTTTTAGTTAAGAGCCATTTTGATTGTTTATCTTGAGCCGAACATGTCGCCACAACTATGTTGTGTAGTCACAATCAAATGTCTTGCCGACTGGCATGGGTGACCATATTTCTCCACAAGCCGTGATCTTCAACATAAAGAATCAGTTCATATGTTGACACATACTCTTGGCAAGATCCTTCTCTCGCTGTCTGTCTCTATCTCTCATTTTATAAATCTATCCAGTTGTCACAACCTGCTCCACTGTATCTCGTCTCAGGATGCCGCCTATACATGACAGTTGCCTTTTTCTGACGTGTATGATAAGTGTGTTGTCTTTGCTACTTTCTGACGTGTATGATAAGTGTGTTGTCTTTGCTACTCTCTGACGTGTGTTATAAGTGTATGTCTTTACCACTTTCTGACGTGTGTGATAGGTGTGACGGAATAACCGATGTGGATTTAGTGGCGAGAGCTGGGCACGTAACAGTATGTTGGGAGGCAGCGTGGGAAGATTTGCGCAGGGTGGAGCATACATTGAGAAAGCCTTAAGTGGAATCTAGCTAGATAATCCAGTAAAAATAAATTAGACGACGACCTAAAACGCACGGAGAAAGGAATTAGAGGCATGCATTAACATCATGGGAGGGGCATAGACAGAGCTGCATGACAGATATGGAACCGTGGAGTGAGCTGATTGAGAGAATGTGTCCAAATGGGAGATGCAGGGCGAAAGAAGAAAATGACGCCTCATTATTACTGATATTTTACTTGTTTTGTACAAGCATTCATAATACGTTTATAATGATATATATTTAATTGCAGAACTATACTTTCTCAGCCAAGGTAGGACACTTTGGATTTCAAATTCATTTTGAAAATTAATGTACTGTCTCGTTAATATTTATTGTCTGCCAGATTTTGTAATCAACTAATATTGCTACATTCATACCATTGTGCTACTTGACACATCGTCTTTTATATTTCTTTTCTTAATAGTATATTATCAGGGGTGTTATTTATAACAAAAACAAAGTCTTAGCTGTCAATATGTTGGTGTTTGATTTCTTCTCTGGCCACGAAATTCTTCACATTCTACCCAGAGAAACATTTTCTAGTTTTTACATTGAACACTGTATCCTAAATAAACACACAACAGACAAACCTTTCCGAAATGCAGGTGTTCTAGCATGTTATTTATTGTATATGTTGTATTCCACAATGTTACGTATTCTAGTAAAAGCGTCTTTGATCTAACGATGCTTTTCTTGTTTCTATCTCACATCTCTCATCAGATGTCATTGCATAGCACTCACATATAAGCCATTATTGTGTTTAAACATACTTTGTATAGAACATATTTAAATGTGTCCTTTCTTTGAAGCTATGAACGAGCTATAAGTTAATGTATCTGCTCAAGAGCATATATTTTCAGAGTTGCTTTTCATGTAAATCAGCAACCTTGTAGAGGATTTTCAAGAGGATGAACAACACACTTATGCCCAGATTGAACCGACTCACAAAGCGTGCTTACATGGGTGAAGACAGGCATGCTTCCTGCATATGCTGGTGTGTTGGGACAAGAGCAGACGGATAGGTCAGCTGGGTCTGCAACGCTGGGTAGAATTTGACTGCAAAATGAGGTTGATATGGTCGGGAACAAATTGGATTAAATCACATGCCAATTGTCTTGGCGGTTATTTTAGTAATAGCAGCCTACCTTGTGCCAGACGTATTGGTTACCCATTCCTCTGGAAAACACAAGATTAGGCAGAAAGAGGGAACATGTCGTTTGGGCACCACATGTTTCTATGAAGCTCTGCCCAGGCATTGTGATGGAATATTGGCCACATTCCAACTCACATACTTTGGTCTGTCAAGACTGCAAGGTGCCACTCACATATTGTAGTTTGCCAAATCACGCGATCACTTACTTGTCTAGGAACGGATCTGTGCTTTTTCCACCATTATGTCGCTGGAGTCTAGTCAAGTTATCGACTTATTATTTATTTGCCTTCATCTACGTATATGTATCTGTACATGTAATTGAACAGATGATCGGTCGCGGGGTCCGGTTGTCATGTATTCGGATGCCATTTGTCTTCTTGCAAGGTAGCTGCTTTCTGTCACTGTTATTCGGCTTCAAACGTTGACATGCCTACATGGGTAAACGTAAATTCACTCTCATATGCCAATCTTACAGTGAGCACTGGCGCTCACTAGGACACCAGGATAATTAACGGCAGAAGTGTGAAGATATTAGATAAAGATACCGGTGAATCAGCTATTTGTATGATTATTTAATCTAATAAATAATTTTTGATTTTCTTCAGGATATTTTTCTGTGTGTAAGTAAAATTATATATTGTCAGCAATGACAACATTACTAGTTCTTTAAAAATAGTACTTTAGCAAAGGATGCGCCTTATTTGCTGTTTGTTATATTGCTCTTCGTGTGCGTGCGTGCGAGTGTGTGTGGCGTTTATTTCTGTGAATTAGGCCAACAGTTAGTTATTAAATGTGTTCCCTGCCAACACGTCATTATGTGACATGAGCATACATACCAGACGTCTTATATGTGACCATAGGCACACACGTCATGTGAAAGGGCAACGGTTAAAAGTGTCACAGCAATGTGTTTTACTCCATCGGGGTCGGTCTCGCACAACGGCAAATCGCCTCACGGAAGTGTCCCAAATGCATTATCTAATAGCTAAAAAGAAAAAAAAACCAATATAACTTCTTATATAATAAACTGGCCGTGTGAACTGCACAGTTAACCGATGACTCCCATGAACTTTAGGGCACCCTCCAGACGAATTGACCACTTCGCTTTAGAACCCGATCTCCACCAACGATATGTTATAATAGAAACACACCACTTTATATATAACTATAGACACACACAACGGCTTATATATATATATATATATATATATATATATATATATATATATATATATATATATATATATATATATATATATATATATAACTATAGTTTTCAAAAACGTTAGTTGCATTTCCTTAACAGGACGTTGCAATGGACACCGGCATTTGTTGCTGTTTGTGATCTCTTGGCAAGTTTACGTTCAGTAGTTTGTTATTGCTTTCTGAAAGACCGGCACCCATACCTTGTCGTAAAAAAAAATCAACGCAAATCGGTATGCTGCCAAATTGCGCGCAGCTGTGTTTCCAACGCTGGCATACGGGATCACGAACCGAGTCCGTAACTCCATGCCACGGAGCCGGCATATAACTACAGACAAACACAAAATCGTATATATATATATATATATATATATATATATATATATATATATATATATATATATATATATATATATATAAAACACGATTTTAAATTGCCAGTTACATTACTTATCGCGTATACATTTGATTCCTGTATCACATGCTGGTATGTATTATTTTCAGTTTCTGCATTTCTCGACGGTAAGATTCATAACATGGACTATTTTTTATGTAGTGTTTCCTGGGAAGCCACTTGAGAACAGACACCGAATAAGACCTGACGACTGACGACACACGGGACAGGGTCTTAGCGACAAAGATGACTTATATGGGAAGCTGAGGGAGGCAGCAATGGTTATGATAGCATGTCAGGAGATACAAGGCAGCATCAGAATATATACACTTGATGGGGCTTTATAGATCAAAACTGTTTGATTCATGTCCATGACAGTCTGAAGAAAATGATGCTATAACGTTTCTGAAAGATGTTATATTAGTACATTGTAGCATCATAATTATTAATACAATTAATACTGTTGCTGTCATTTTTATTATAGCTGTTATTAATTTAATGTGTATTTATTCATCATAGTCAACACAATCGTCATAATGTGCATTCGATATAGTTCGGTGTGCTGCAGACATACACTATCACTATAGAAAAACATTACAACATGTATCTCATAAGATCAGTAATATAAAGAATATAGACATCACAGTTCATTGAGAGAAATGATGTAAATACTGTTTACTGCTAGAGTAATTGCTAACGATTGCTTGGAAAGGTTAATCTAAGACATTATATGACTGCTGTCTTGACAGACTATAGTTTGTAAAATGGAGTTATACCTCTCCATAACACAAAGTATGGGCTGAATTTAGAGACCATGTGTTGCTCATGCAGCATGATCCCTCTCTCGGCATGTCTAGTTTACTCCAGAGGAAAGGTAAACCAATACGTCTGAAACAAGACAAGCTGCAGAAGTTGTCGGATCAGCTAAGCAATGCTCTATCTGTCCACCTGTCGGAGCTTCAATCCTAGACCGGTTGCCAACGAAGGCTTTTGGCCTTGTCTGCCCTGCCATGACATTTAGTCTTTAGGTTGCATTTCCTAGCACTAGAATAAGGCGTGTAACCCCCACCTCCCACCTTACCCCCAACTGCGCTCCTCAGACCGAAGCCGTTGGCACAATGTGGGGTATCGGGTTTGGAGAGTGTCGCCCAACATTCGGCGCTGACAGAAGCAGGTAGTACCGTCTACTGGCATACGGTAGCTCAGACATATCTGACTAAGACCTGGCACAAAACAACATTATATACTATTATAATAAAGAGACACGAAGCATTCTGTGGACATGTAAGAGGAAGAGAGGCACTAGAAAACAGCATGGCAGCTGAAAGATCAATGGGAAAAGAGGCAGCGGCAGACGGTGAGAGACGATGCTGGATGGAGTGAGTAGAGTTGATCCACAACACAAAGGTCAGAGATGCGTGGAGAGACGTGACATCTGACATACGCCAGCCGAGATGCGTGGAGAGACATGACATCTGACATACGCCAGTCGATAGGCCACACAATGATTGTTGTAGAAATTAGACATATCTATGTGCATGCTTGTTTATTCAGTTGCAGCACATCTGTCAATGATATGTCGCTATACTGGTTATATGCTGATACATCCATATAGTTTGAACACACGAGATACGATGGTTGATGCTGTCAGTATAGTGGCCATGGCTTTAACTTCCTTGAGCACATGTCTGCTGGACGGAGGTATGAGGCTGGGTCAACCCACGAATGACGTGGATCTACATACTTTCTTCTGTCAACCTGTGTCAATGTGTCCTCTGGAGCCATGACCTATAGTCACCTTGTCCTCCCA
The DNA here is from genome assembly GCA_963921405.1 of Cepaea hortensis. Lineage (NCBI taxonomy): Eukaryota > Metazoa > Mollusca > Gastropoda > Stylommatophora > Helicidae > Cepaea > Cepaea hortensis. The sequence goes on from OY992881.1 coordinate 110,890,627, forward strand.
GGACATCTCCTGGTGCCTGTTTTGACTAGGTCGACCTGGGGGACCAGAGCAGTACATTTAATAACTCGCCTCCCTGGGGGATGGTGGAGGCGTTGGGGATGGGTATGTGAACAGTATAACCGTCTGTAGAGATGAGCCACTGCGCCACTATGACCCTGCTTATAGTGTACTTCTCTCTTACTGTACCTTCATGCTTCCCATGTCTTCACTGATTGTATTTATCTCTACTGTTGATTTAGTTTTGGTTAATTCTTCGAAATCATATGTGATACAGCTACGATGGTGCCATTTGCCTTTAATCTGTACTGGTTATTACATTGTACTTTTGTCTTTCAAAAATGCACGCACATATTCCACCAAATTGCTTTTCATTAAAATGTATGTATTTCGTTCACTATGAATCTCCTCTTAATGTAAGAGTGTGGTAGTTTTCTTGTGTAATATTTGCTGTCATCATTGTCTCCGATTCTCCTAAACAGATTCAATTTCATTGCTTCAAATAAGATTCTTCCCAGTGTCCCGGTTAAGAAATTGTGTTTAAACATTCATTTATGTATTTGTTGCTTTCTCCTGCTAGGTTATTTGGTGAGATTGCAGGATTCGCTAATCGGTATCCACATTGTGATTCAGCAGCAGAAATGCCACTTCCATGTTTGTATGTGCCGAAACCCAAAACGCTTCTCTCCACAGAGTGAAAGATTATCTGATCTCGTTATCATGTTACTTCTATTACTGTATTTGGAGTACACAAGTAATGACCCCACATATGTTCATTTCTTGCTACCAGTGTCATGGATTCCCTTTACCAGCCGTAGATTCCCCTTACTTTGCTGCATTCTACTTCTGTTGGCTGTTATCCCCAATTGTTGCATAGGCCCTCAACCAGCGCCTCCAGTGCGGCCTTAACGGTGCAGCCCCATGCAGCTACGCCCATACGGTGGAGCCCCATGCAGCTACGCCCATACGGTGGAGCCCCATGCAGCTACGCCCATACCCTCCACATAGAGTCCATCTATCCGTGTATTTTAGGTTTCCCTCTATTGTAATGGCCCTGTGGGATTCATACAACGGGTGTTCTAGTTATTTTATTTTCACTTGTTCACAATGTATGTTCTATTCAATCCTGCGTCTTTCCCTCATCTCTTGATTCACTGTCAGATGTTTAATTCTCTCCGTGAGTTCAACGTTGGGGATCCTGTTTACCATTTCAGCCCTTCACTTTTGTGCATACATCAATCACTGAATGGTTTATAGATAATTGTGTTATTGGCTCTCCGTGTTTCTAATTTATACTGAAGTTGTTATTCAACACTAGAATTATCTATGTTTTGTGCAGAGTTACTTTCTGTTGCCTCGAACACATGTTAAGGTGCCATAAAAGCCCATCTTAACGTAGGTGTCCTCATCTTAATATATTGCTCTGTTCCCATGTCGGTGTCTACGATGCTACCTAAACATGTGTGTGCATTCGCCACAAGGAATATCCGGCTTAGTTTACTATCACGCCCCCCTCCCCCCCCCTGTGAAATTGTAATCCTAATTATGTTGACTTTCCATGCAATGTATTTAGTTTATCTTGCATCTGGTTTCATGTGAATGACAGGTAGGCATGCCACTGGTAAAGACTATATCGTTAAAATTGTTAATCATAAGAGTCCACTCAATTCTATTCCTGGCGCTTATTATTCTTGCCAGCATTCACTAGTCTATATAAACAGTAACCATATTGATGGTGGAAACAGACCCTCCTTTCTCAATCCAGTTCTGATCTATAATGCTTCTGTTAGCTTTATCTCATGGAGAAATCTACATATCACACCTCAATCTCATTCGTGTGGCCTTGGTGTTCATGTCTGTCCACAGACTCCTGTCCCTTATGCTACTAATCACTCCTGATACCAATGTCTAGTTTAGTTTAGTTTAGTCGTTGGATCAACATCACGGCACACGGTTTAACCCATAAGTGCTCCGTTTTCCTCCTAACTCAAACCTGAGTTTGGAGAAACTCAGCTCAATGCACGAACTCCGTTGCATTGGCGAGGATCCTGAAATGCTTTGGGTAGATTTTTAACTAAAAATTTTGCCCGGGCATCGCAATTAGGCTACCAATGTCCCTCTATTCCACCATGTCAGACTGTTCAGCATCTTCTATCTTGATCCCACACTGCCTCGCTTCTTCTCCAACCTCCTCACTTGTCTGATAGGTTTTCACTATTTACGTCCGTATCTCTATATATCTTTTATTAATTTACTAATTGTATGTGGCTCCGGACAGTGACTCATCAATTTCCAAAGAGATTCCCTATCACTACTGTCAAAGGTCATTTCATAGTCCACTAATCTAGTCTAAATTGATTTGCATAGTTAAGTTCGATGTTTTGCCACATTGTTAAGATTAATATGACTAAGTGGTCTCCATTTAGTCAGAAGCGTGCCTGTTCATCTCTAAGGGGCATCTAGTATTGTCCAAAGAATGGTGTTGTTTAATATGTTCCATTAAACTTACCTGACATCATTCTTCTATCATTGTCACACTCCCAAGTTTGCCTCTTTACTTTAATCATGATATTTAGCCAGTAAGACAATAATGTTCTTCGTGGTGTGATCATATGTAGCTACACACGCTTTCGATAAATATAATCCCAATTAACACACCTGTCACCTACTCTCATAGGCCAAGATACGCTTTACATTACAGCATAAATTCGAAGTGATTCAATGCCGTCATCGGCATTTATTTCATCATTATCAAGTGCCTTTCCAGATGGCGCTGGTGATCATGCCTCTCCACAAAATTCGACCTCTGACGTCATGGGTTAATTCGGATGTTGACTCCTTTCCGTGCCATGATACAAGACTGTTAAGCTTCTTCTCAAGCTGTCTGCCTCTAATTATTTTTCCGCGAATCTTTCCAGTTGACACATGTTCCAGTTGTTGTCTTTTCATAACGTGACAAAAACAAACGACGTCTATCTCTTTATGGTGTTTGTGATAAGTTGTCTTTGCGATTCAGGTTCCCTTAAAACATCCTGATTGCTCTTTTTGGCTGCCCAATTAATGTTCAGCATTATTCTATAAAACCGCATCTCCAAGGCTTCCATAAATGTTTTCGCCTGTTTAATAGTTGTCGAGAATTGTCAGCCGTGTGTTAAAACACGTTCTATGTAACATACAAGGACTCTTTTCTTAACTTTCAAAAACAGGGAATTATTGCTGAAAACGTTCTCCATTTGATAGAATGCAGTTTTTGCTTTATCTCAGCGATGCAACATCTTCCATCTGATGTTATACATGTGCCAAGATAGCTGAATAGTGCACTTGCCCCAAAATAAAGTGTGTTTTTTTAGTTGCATATCCTTCACAGGACGTTGCAGTCAACATCAGCATTTTGCTGCCATTGTTGATGTCTTGGCAAATGTTTACGTTCAGTAATTATCCATTGCTTTCTGAATGACAGGTTCCCATACCAACACGTTAAAAGCAGCACGAAACGGTATATTGCACATTTAGGCACAAACTGTTTCTTTGATATCACTATGATTTATGTCTTTCTATTACTCAAACAAAGGCCCAGCTTTAAACTTTCTACAGCCACCGTATCTATCATTTCATGTAGATCCTTCTGACTTAGGTATCAAGACGGTGTCATCAGCATAACGTACGTTATTTATATTATGTCCACCAACCTGGATCCCTGACATATTTTCTGTAGATCTCATTACATATTCACTGTACAATGATAACAAATCAGGAGACAATACACAGCCTTGCCTGTTGTTGCCTATATATATATATATATATATATATATATATATATATATATATATATATATATATCCATCCATCCATCCATCATGTGCCATGCCGGTAAGCGTGGGCGGTCATGTTCTGCCATCTCACTCGATCACCAGCGTCGTGGATCAGCTCCGTGTTTCTGTCTCGACCATGCCACAAGGCCAAACCATCCAGGTACTTGCTTCTAGGTCTTCCCCTTGGTCTGTTCCCCTCGATCTTACCAGTTGTCACCAAATTCTCCAATCCATTTCTTCTCATAACATGCCCAAAAATTTTTGACTGTCTACGTCTAATTTCTCTAATCAATTTACGATCTTCATTTGTTTCTTGAAGGACTTGTTCATTGGTCTTTCTGGCTGTCCATGGTATTCTTTGCATTTTCCTCAGAAACCACATCTCTACAGCCATCAGATGTTTTTCAGCCTGACTGCTCATTGTCCACGCTTCACATCCATACAAAAGTACAGGTTCAATGTAGCATCTCAACACTCTTTTTCTCGTTTCAATTGACATCTTTTTATTGGCCAATGATGTTTTTCATCTTGCTAAAGGCTACTTTTACCATGGCGATTCTTGTTCTAATCTCTTCAAGGCATCTCCCATCAGATGTTATTACTGTTCCGAGATAATTGTACCTGCTCACTTGTTGAAGAATATTCCCATTTACTTGTATATTACATTGTGGTATTTCGTCCTTCCTAGTGACGACCATAATCTGTGTCTTTTTACAATTTAATTCTAACCCTAGTTGTTCACTGTGTGTAACAATCGCATCTACTAAATTTTGCAGGTCCTGTTCATTGTCTGCAATCAAGACTGTATCATCTGCATATCTAATGTTATTGATGCATCCTCCCCCAATGTTGATTCCTTCCATATCTTCAATATTTCTGAAAATGCTTTCACTGTACAGGGAAAACAGATCTGGAGACATTACACATCCCTGTCTCACACCCCTTTTAATAGGCTGATATTGGCTTACTTCATTATCAACTCTTATGGCAGCTTGTTGTTTCCAATATATGTTTTTTACAAGTCTAAGATCTTTTCCATCAATTTGTAGATCTTCAAGCATCCTTATCATGTTGACATGTCTCACTTTATCAAAAGCCTTTGTGTAGTCAATAAAGCAAAGGTGTAGATCTTTGTTTACTTCTATAGAACGTTCGATTATGTTTCTCAGTATATACACAGCATTTACTGTACCCTTGCCTTCCACAAACCCACATTGTTCTTCTCCTATTTCAGGTTGTATTTTCCTCCTAACTCTTTGCATGATAATTCTTAGCAAAATCTTCGTGATGTGACTCATTATACTAATTGTTCGATGTTGATCACATTCCAAGGCTCCTGATTTCTTTGGGATTGCAATAAATACAGAATTACATAACTCCTGAGGTATATTTCCAGTATCATATATTGTATTAAGCAGACTGGTAACTTGATCTATTCCATATTCTTCTAAAGCATTAATCATTTCTGTTGTGACGCTGTCTGAACCGGGGGTCTTGCCAGATTTCATATGGTTAAGAGCATTCTGAACCTCCATCTTTAAAATTGCTGGTCCTTCATTATTATTTTGAACATCATACTGTTCGTCTCTGTTATCGTCATACAGGTTTTTCACGTAATCTGACCATTCATGTAATATCTGATCTTTTTCTATTATGACTCTTCCATCTTTTGTCTTTAGGCAGCCTGCTTATGTACGTGTTCTTTGATTAGTAAGCTCCTGAATTCTTTTGTGCATTAGTTTCGCATTGTTACTGTTGTGTTGTTTTTCAATTTCTCTGCAATTTTTCTCAAGCCATGTTTCTTTTGCCTCCTTACATAAGGTTCTCACTTTTCTGTGAATTTCTTCATATTTGGCAGGATTATTTTTGTTCTGTCTTCTTGTTTCCATTAGTTGTAAAATTTCTTCAGTCATCCATGTTTTACGGCCCACTTTCTTTACTTTTGGAATAGTTTTTTCTGCTGCGTAACTGATTGAATTTTTCATCGTTTCCCATTGATCATCTACATCTTGAAACAGGATTTCTAGATCAGACAATATATCCAATTTGTTCTTTACTTCTATGTTAAAATTATCTTGTATTTCTTTGTCAGTTTTCAATTTGCACAAGTCATATTTAGGGTTTCCTGCTGTATACTTGACTTTCTTTAACTTTACCCTCAATGTGCCTGTAATTAATCTGTGATCACTGTAACAGTCTGCATTTGGAACTGTTTTTACGACTGTTAACGCATTTCGAAACCTTTTGCTAATCAGGATGTAATCTATCTGGTTTTTTATTCTGCTGTCTGGACTCCTCCATGTCCATAATCTTCTAGGATGCTGTTTAAACCAGGTGTTTCCTACAACCATTTCTTGTTCTTTTGCCCATTCTACAAGTCTGTATCCTCTTTCATTTCTCTCTCCCAAACCATGGTTGCCTACACTGCATCCATCGCTTTGCTGTCCTATTTTTGCGTTGAAATCACCCATTATGATATTTATTTCTGATTTTTTGCAGTTCTTCAAAGCAGACTCCACGTAATTATAAAATGCCTCTATGCTTTCTTCACTGCTTTCACTTGTTGGGGCATATACTTGAATGACATTTATTTTAAAAGGTCTTCCGTTTAATTTTACTAATAGGACTATGTCTGACACAGCATGATATCCTTTGACAGAATTTGATGTTTGCTTATCTAATATAATGGCTACACCTCTTTGCTGTTCTTCTCCCCCAGAGTAAATAATCTTACAATCCTCTCCTGTCCTTATCCCTGCTCCTTTCCATCTCGTTTCCGATACTCCTAATATGTTAATCTTCTCTCTCCCCATTTCTTTTTTGATGTTTTCTAATTTTCTATCTGCATTCATTGTTCTAACGTTCCAAGTTCCTACTTTCAATGATATTAATCTGTTGCACCTAGTAGCCTGTTGACGGTCTGGAGTCACCTGGTACGCATGACTATCCCTACCGGGCGAGGCTGCTCCTATGGAGCACCTATTTACGCCGTTTCTCTGATTATCGATGATTTCACACAACATGATTTTCTTGGCATCTGTAAAGAAGGTAGTTTGCCATAGCTTTCCTTCCTAGCAGTGACCATACTGGTCAGTGACCGTAGCCATTGTCTCCTCAAAATAGAGATCATCTGCCTACCGTCGTGAAGGTGGAGACCATAACCTACAACTATCTGTTGGCTGCTCTTCATCTTCATCCACCACCTGCATCCATGGCTTCACGTAACCCTGATCGGGGGGCTAAACGGGTACTCCACCTTGCCCAAGGGTGTCCCGTAGGCTAGCGGAGGGAAGGAGGCGCCTTACTTCTCCTTTGATAGGGGATACCCCTACCCCGCTACCCGGGGTAGGGGTATGTATATATGTATATATAGCTATATATATATATATATAGCGTTATTTTTTGTGCCTTTTCCCTCCACAATTCCAAACTGTTCATAACTAATTTCTGGTTTAATCTTGTTTCTTATTCATTCCATAATTATTCTGTGTAACGGCATTGTCATGTGACTCACAAGACTTATTATGTGATGGTCTTCGCATGTTAAAGCGCGTGGTTTTTTGACAAAGTTATAAAGATGGATTTTAATTAGTCACTAGGAATGTTCGCACTGGAGTAGATGTCATTTAGAAATTGTGTCAATATTTGGAATCCAAAATAACCTATGGCATCAATTTCCTCCAACTGAATATTATTTACTTGGTTGTTTCGGGATAGTTGAATATTGTCTGGACCGGGTACCTTTCCTATCTTCATGTGATGATGGACGAAAGAAGAAAGCAAAAGCAAGATAAAGAAGAATATAATAGTTTACATTAAGAAATAGTAAATAAATGCAAAGTGGGTAAAGAAGTATGGCTGAATCAACAGTTCACGGAAATTGGGACAAACTATGGAAAAGACTCACTTCCATGTGTCAACAAGTAATAACAATAACAGGTAGGAAAACATGCAATACCACTGGATGTTTAAAATAATATTGATGGGACAAGATGATGTAATTAATAGATGGACAGACTACCTGGAAGAGAAGTATGATGCTAGGAGACCGGATGTAAACAGTCAAAACAAAGTTAATGGTGTAATACATCGCATTTATTTATTTGTTCAATTTTCATATCACCGATCTAGACAAATAATAGATAATGACTTGTGCGAATATTTGTGTATGTGTCGTTACATAATGGAGCTTAGAATAATTGTGATTGTATACTCCATATGTCATGCGTGGCTTTTAAATCCAATGCACAAAAGAGTTAGACTGTTATTGCTACAGTGAGATGGTTTTTCGTCACGGCAACACTCTGAGACCATCATTGATCGAGTACAATTCGTAAAGTCGAAGTTCCGCATGACTCATAGAGCGGCCCGTTGAGGTCTGGCCTCTGGAATGTTGATAATTGGTTGATACCAAGCAATCGATTATGTCTAAGGGATATGTTTTAGAACGGTGGTCGGAATCATCGTCTAGTGTAGATGGAAAGCTGAATACACGCCTATTTTAGTGTCCATGTGTAATTTTCAGGATAGACATACGGATACACGAGCTGCAATGAGGAATACTATTCCCCAGAAATGATAGCAGCTTGTACTTAGCAAATACTAATATACGTTTGATCCTGTCATACAATGTACTAGCGTTCACTCATGTATGCTTAAAATAAAAGTCGCTTAAAAGTCGACAGGGTCGACTTCATCGCATCGGGTGTTTATGCCATATGGCTCGGTCTCTTTCTGCAGCGCGGAAAGTGTCGCACATAGCACGAACTCCGTAGCTCTAGTGACGACTCCGAAATATTTCACCCGTGAACCGAAGGACGCGGCCCGGAATCGAACCCACAACCTTCGGAGCCAGAGTCAAACGGCTTGACCACTTCGCTACGGAGATCCAACTGCATGAAATGCCTCGTGCAATGTGCGTCTTCAATAAACATGTTTTTATTTACAGGAAAGCTCAGTAAAGCGTTATTTAATGATTTTAGTATTTTATGTGATAATTACTGAACGATAATACTTAAGAAAGACTGACGTGGCTAATTTAATTTTAAATATACATCCATATAATTAGGTGCATACAATGTTGTCTGAATTCAATTATCTCTTCCGAAATGTTTTCTCTTCTTCAGAAGCACCATCTCGAGCCTACAGTAAGTGATAGTAAATGTTGTCCGTCTTAAGATCAAAGTGCAAATCACGCTGAAAGACAAATATGCATAGACTATTATCAATGCTGCCAGAAAGAGTATTCTCCAGAAACTGTAACTTTCTTGGACATAAAGATCATGATTATCATGTTCCTCGCCAATACGTGTAGGCTATTGTAGTACATCATTTCACTCGAACAATGTACCCCCGAACAAGCCTTGGTCATGTCCCTATTGTACCACGTGGTCAAGCTATCAATGTATCTCGTTATCTACTAAATCCTTATTTTCTGTCAAGATGTTGGGCTGCCACAACGTTTTAAGTTTTATTTATGAATGAACTCAACAAAAAAGCTAGCGATTCTTCTTCTTCCCTCTTTCTCCTTTCTCCTTACACCTTCCACGTTCTGCCTTCCACCTTCCGCATTCCTCCTCCTCTTCGTCTTTCTCATCCTCTTCGTCTTCCTCCGCTTCGTCTTCCTCCTCTTCGTCTTAGTCCTCTTCTTCTTCTGCTTCTTCTTCTTCTTCTTCTTATTATTATTATTATTATTATTATTAATATTATTATTATTATTATTATTATTAATATTATTATTATTATTATTATTATTAATATTATTATTATTATTATTATTATTAATATTATTATTATTATTATTATTATTATTATTATTATTATTATTATTATTAATATTATTATTATTATTATTATTATTATTATTATTAATATTATTATTATTATTATTATTATTATTATTATTATTAATATTATTATTATTATTATTATTATTATTATTATTATTATTATTATTAATATTATTATTATTATTATTATTATTAATATTATTATTATTATTATTATTATTATGCTTAGAAGTAGAGAATGCAGTTTCACAAACAATACCTACTGGGTTCGAATTCAACTACAGGAGATATGATTGCTGATCGTTTGGCTTTGATTTTCGCAACGTTATGAACACCCGCCATTCAGAAAGCAATGATAAAATCACAGACAAAACACACACGTTAGTTACACATCCTTTACAGGACAGCGACATCATCCTCCGCATGTATTGGCTGTTTATAATGTTCCAGTCAAGTTTACGTTAAAGAGTGTTTTCTGAACTGCCGGCAAAGAAATCTGCTCCTCAATGGCAATCAGCAGGCTTGGAATGATGTATATCATGATCGTGAAACTCTGTTCACTGCCTCTAACACACATCGGGAATGAAAACTACTGAAAGTAATGTTGTATATAAAATAATGAATAGTTAATGCATGATGAGGAAGACTGACAAATAACGTTTTCTTTTTTTTTTTCTGCTTCACCATCATCATCTCCTTCTCTTCCTCTTCCTCAGTCTTCTTCAACTGCTTCTTCGGTTTCTATTATTATTATTATTATTATTATTATTATTATTATTATTATTATTATTAATACTTACGGAATGCAAGTAATGGTCACATGGTAAATGGGGGAGGGACTAGGAAAGGTTCCACGTGGTTGACTACACTACAAGTGTGGGCAGGTGTATTGTGCGGACATTAGAAACATCCGTGGGACCTAAACGTTGCTGGCCACCATTACATCACAAAATATGTCAGCTGCCGGGGACATCTCCAGACCAATTGTAAAAAAAGCAGGCGTGATACTAAAGTACATTATTTAATAAAATATATCTAGTAAAACACTAAAGATAAACCATATACAGTACCGTGCGGTAGATTTTCTCAATATATTTCTATTTATATTGAAATGAACATGGACTATATCCAATGTGACTAGGGTTTCAGGTAGGGGGTGTTCCGTGTTGCAATCACTCGAAGTATGACTATATTTACAACGCATTGAACCTGTCTACATTCATAAGTAAGCTAGGATGTATCGCATAGACTAGTTGCGTGTCCCTTGTATATCCCAGCATTACGTGTACATCTTAATCTGCGCTCTAGTTTCAGCAGCTCACACTTTTACACTCACTCATATGTACTGCACATGGATATCTCCTCGGGTGATCTAGTCTTCTCACATAATCTCATAGTACACGAATTCAGCTGATAAGGCAAAGATCCACACGTGTGTATACACGGGTCTGACATGCTATCGTGTGTGGGTAATTCTCTGTGAAGTGTGAGCTACGTGTCTTCCATGTCCAGTGAGATCATGTGAAGTACAACTCACGGCGCTGTCTATCTGAACTTTTCGTTTCTATTCCCAAATGTCCAGCGAGTTGTAACGAGGTAACCGTGCGCTGGGTCCTTCCGAGATTTTGCTCATTTCCGAGAATTCTATTAGCCCCGTCCACTAACCCCGTGGTTGTGAACAGAGTGCCGTCTTTTCCTTATTTTGTAACCATACACATATGGACGTTAATCCCGCCGCAAGTTCTAAGTTGCAGTCTATCCCACCCGTGCCCCACCATTTCCTAACTATAACCCACTATGTGTGAATTGTTACTGTAAAACCGTATGCCTTGTTACATTCAATTCGTATGTCACACTTCTTTAATGTTTTGTGACTTTAAAATTGTATGATACGTTGCTTTAACTTCTTATGTGATGTTACTGAGACGTCTTATCCCGTGTTTCTTTACAGTCCGATGTCATTTGTTCCTTATTGTGGCGGTTCCTTTACACCGTGCTATATATATATATCTAATTGTTAACAATTGTGGAGTAAAAAAAGTAGCAAGTTTTTCGAACTGGAAAAAAAATACAGGATTCGACATTTAACAAATTAAATTGCTTCCATTGTCACATAAAATGTTGGCTTTAAACTGAATAGATTATTATGCTTTCAGATTCTGCATACGTTGACAACATTCTCACATATTACAGTAAGTACCATTTTGTGGAAGCTGCCGTCGTTTCGATGTTAGAGTGCAAAACAACATTTAAGTCAGTTGGTGAAGGACCTTTACACAGACATTACAAAATACATGCTGTGGTAGCCCCATATAAACCAGTCGGTGTTCTGTGGGCAATGTGGTGGATATTATCAGTACATACTAATTAATGAGGTTTACAAACCCATTTTTTTTTTCGCGTTTCCATCCTGTTTCAGGATATTGCGGTCAACACCAGCATCTTTCAGCTGTATGTTGATTCCTAGGCTAGATTACGCTCATCAGCACGCCACGACTTTCTGAGCGACCGGCTCCATACTCTCATAAGTCACTTTTGCGATTCGAACCACTGCTAATTCTCGTCGCGTCACGTGACGAGAGTATTCGGGGTTAGCGGAGAAAGCTGCTAACCCCTCGGCCATGGAGCAGGTTTACAAACCCATATTGTTGGCTATTTGAGTTTGGAGTGGATTATCTACCAGACGAGCCTCCTCAACTTTGTCAAAATTAAGTTAGCGCTCATACTGGAGCTGTAGTCTGTGCGAGTTAAAATCCCCTGTGCTCCCATGCCAAACAAGCAAACCAAGAGACCAAGAAACAAGTATCCGCTTTAGCCTGAAAAAGACACGGTCGCTGGATACACAGGTGCACAACTGGCAATCGCTCGTAAAAACAAAAAGGGAGCTGGTCTTGGTATCCACAAGGAGTGGGAAGGAGGAGGTTAGGTGCCTAGATTTACATCTCTTAACTGATTACTCGGCAGGACAGGTCTTTTCACTGACAATCTCCCATTTCTAGTTAATATATCTCCCCACGTATCGTAGATAAATATGTGCAAATACGTAATTGTAATTACTTGGAAAATGTTGAGTTGATTTGAGTTAAGAACCGACATCACTGCATTCAGGACATTCCCATAAGCGCTCCATCCCCTCGTTCAACAGCCATCGAAGAGTCATAATACTAATCGTTCCCAACGCTGTCTGATTAAACGTTCTCTTCGTCTTCCCTCTCAGTTTTGAGATTCTTCCAGAACCCCTGCCGATCCACCGTAATCTCATTCTTTCCGCATATGGGTTCTCAGTCTGTTCCTCCGCCTTATCCACCTGGTCCCACAAGCGCACGACCAGCTCCCCCTTGTCCATAGACAATCTGCCGCCAAGAGGTGCATTCCCTGCTAGCCTATCAGCCTGTTCATTCCCCCGAACCCCCGCATGGTCAATGCAAAATATCCATACAATTCTCACAATCTGTGACCTCTGAAGCGAGGATAGCCATTCCACACGAAACATTCCCTTCTCCACCTTACTAAGCGTAATCTTTCAATCCGTAATGAATACAACGTGTGTTGCAGTAGTCTCCTCTAGCCAACGGAATGCCGCTGTTACCACCTCCACCTCAATTCTCATGCTGCATGTCGTAGTCTCATATGCCAGACTCTCCCTTTTCAAGACTCGTCCATTAGCCTTTGCAATAATGCCTCCGCCACTACGTCTGTTTCTCACCACTGACCCATCGGTGTAGATGACAATGTCACCTTGATGTGCGTTACTCTGTATCAGCTGTTGCACTTCAAACAGTGCGGCCCGCTGCCCATTCTCTGCACTGATGACCCAGTGTTAATATTACATTGTGCCAGTCCGTTATGTACTCCGGAACTTCAACCCACTTCTTTCACAATTGATGGTCTCTAGATCACACACCTGACGTATAGAAAGTTCTGCCTATGCCATCTACGACCTGCCTCGTCTTAATCTATGGCCCTTGACTATATCTATGGCTGCATGCAGCTGGTGATCCCATGGCTGCATGCACCAATTCTCAGGTACCATCTGGCCTGAAGGACCCTTTTCCCACACGTCATTGTTGGTAGAGCCAGGATATGCCTCATGCATATAATTGGTGTGTTCTTTGTGTACCCCATGATGGCAGCATTCTGTATGCGCTCCGACCTTTCAAGCTGGCTCTTTGATACTGTCAGCAGCCCCAAACTATACTCAGTGATTGAAATTATTAACTGCCGAAAGAGCCTGTACAGCATCCTCTGTTCTACATCGGTTGCTGCCATAGCCCTCATTGCACTAAGTCCCATACCAGCCTTCACCACCAAAGCCTCCACATAATTCTTAAAAGACAAACACCTGTGAAAGGTGATACCCAAGTACTTCAATTTAGTCTCTCGCCTAAGAGGACATCCATTCAGCATACTACCAGGGACATCTGCCTTGACGATCTGGTTATCCAGGGAGTACCACACAACCGATGCCTTGTCTGTGTGTATAATGGCCCCTGCGTCCCTGCACCACTCTGCCATCCGATTTACTGCCACCTGTAAGTCTTTCGCCAAACTGGCCTTGTCACTGCCCTGTCTGTACACCAGCAAATCATCAAGATGTCAAGATTCTACCCACACCTGGTGACTCAATAGCTGCAGTTTTGCTGGTGTAGATATTAAAGAGCACTTGGGACAAGGCAGATCCCAGTGGCAACCTAGGTGTAATAGTACATAGGTCAGAAGTCCAGGAACCCATGCTCAGTGCAACCTTACGCTCATAAAGGACCGCCGCAACGTATCTAACAAGACAAGTGCAGACCTCCATGTCAAACAGTGTGAATATCAACCGATCATACCTGACCCTGTTATACGCATCCTCAGCCAAGAGATACCGCCGCTGTCCCTTGTTTATCCTGGAAGCCCTCGTAGACATCAAATGCAAAAGTTGCAGCATTGGCCCTGATTTCCTTTCCAGGCCGGTAACTCGCGAGTCCTTGGGGAAGCAGATTACGACTTCCCAAATGTTGCTGGAGCCTGCGTGCTACTATCTTTTCGATGACTATGCCATCCGTGTTTTGCAGGGTTATGATTCGGTATCCATTAAGTCTGGAGTGATCCTTACCTGGCTTTGGGAGTGGGACCAGGTAGCTATGCAGCCAATCGTGGGGTATTTCCGCCGTATTGACGCTTAGATTGAAACAAAAAGCCATCTCCTCCAAGTCCCCATCATTTATGTTACTCACATGGGCGTAGCTCACCCTATCCGGACCTGGCGTTGTGTCTTTAGCCCGCTTCAGTACCCGTCTAATGTCCTCCACTTTAATCTCACAGTCCTCCTTCCTAGTGACCCGTGACAAGGCTTCTCTGACGTTATCTCTAATAGCTCTATCTTGCCGATCCGTCTATTTTTAAAAATCGTGCAAGAAAAGCCTCCCCTTGGTCCTTGTCAGTTTTCATAGGTCGGTTGTTATCTTGGAAAATATTAAGATATGACTATAAGTTAAACAAATTAACATTGTGGTTACATGCTATCTGGATACTCATAATATCCATACGTAATTCAGACTGTGATGATTGTGGTATGATATTTGTTAACTGGTGGTTTCGAGACACAAAAAATGCAAATATACTAGGCAGTGATGTGAAACTTATTGTCGTATGAAATGATGTAAATAATAATATGATTTTACATCAACAAACATATACGATAAAATACGTAACTAAGATGTTACATATATGACAGCAATACATGTCACAGTTGGGAATTCGCCTAGCGTCAGCTGAGACAGTCTTCTTTGAGAATGCAACGTCTTTCCTCCGCCAGGTTGCGCCTAGTTGTCTATGAACGGGGTCGTTTAACCTGGCTCTCTATTTGAGAGCTAGAAATAGATGGACAAGAATGTGTAGTTTTTAGGATCTACATAAGCAAAATCATGCCTATATTTATACCAACATACACAAACATGACGATAATGGCTGTCAATGTTTCTCATTCAGATCAACCAAAGAGTATAAACACATGCCAGGCGATATTTGCCAAATTGATCAGCGGCTGCCACTCCGTCTACCAGGTGAAAGTACATTTCACGAGATCTTCTTATCTTGACCCGCATCCTATCCAGGCTGGTCAGTGTTTAGCACATTTTTTCAATGAGGTTATGTCGTCATCCTGTCAGGCCGGTATTCGCTGCCCGTCACGCCTAACGCCCTTTAACACCGTAGTGAAGTTCTATAGAAAGGAGTGTTGCATGAATTGATAAGTATTATGTTCACCTGGCATACTTCCTTAATTAATTTTACATGGTATGACGGTCTTTTGAGAACACTTGAACGCATAACATTTTGTCACAAATATCACTCGGACAGCCGTCATATGCCTTGGCATTTTCTGGTACCCATATTCGATTGAGTTGACCTAGGAGGTCATGTGCTTTCTAAACATTCATCTGATTGCTAATTCGGACCCAAGAACACCGGACATGCAGGCGCCTGTGCTGGTCATTACGCTACTGCGGATCTCGCGAAAAAAGTGAAAAACAATCAGCACCAGAAGCCTGCAGTGGATAAATGAAACATTACGACAACCACATGTTTGTGGGCATGAGTGCAGGTAGGGATAGGTGGCCAGACTGTCCCTCCCGTAGGGGACGTCATTATCATCTTCAAGTGTCATGCCGACTGGCGAAGATGTTCATGATACCCCACATATCTCGTTTCTTTGGTTTTCTGGATCAACTTGTCCGACCCCGCTCATGTCATTGCCAACATGGCGTGCTCAAACAGAGCTCTGAGTTACAGTGCAAGACAAGTCTTCTACCGCCAAGATCTGCTCTGAGATCAATGCAGCGCGCCAAAACATTGGTTAGAGGATACGCTGCCAAATTTCTTCGGATATGTCCGGCAATAATATAACAAGATGACAGATGTCCATGTCACTTCATTATGTCGTCCCCGAGAACATGCGAAGGGATACCCGTTTACAAACTACGCCAGAGTTTTAAGAACACTTGAAACGTATTGTCTCAAATATCACGCAGACAGCCGTCACCTACCTGGGTAAAAGATGACAGGAGATGTCCGTGTCACTTCATAATGCCGTCTTAAGAAAATGCGAAGGGGTAACAGTTGACACGCTAATGGTAGTATTTGATATGAATCTACTCCCGCTAGTTTGATACAGCACAATTCCGAATATTTTGTGTACTATTGAGGAGTTGACTTTGTTACCAAGGCTGAAAGTGTATCTCCTGAAACACACACACGATGAATTAGATTCAGTAATGCAATCGCACGAAAGTATTCAATCATTGCATGAGCCGTACATAAACCAGATACTAGGTCGCTACAATTACATATCATTACCAAACACTTTCAAAGGCAGAGCAGGGAGAGGAGGAGGGAAGGAGAAGTAATGAGGGAGTAGAAGAAGATGAGGAAAAATAGAGAGAGGTATATTACGAGGCTGAAGGAAGAGATCGAGAAAAAAGAAGGGGAAGGGTTAAGATGCGGTACAAACAGATGAAGGGAGAAAAACAATATCAAACGTGTGATATTTAAAAAAAAAAAAAAAAAAACAACAACAACAACAAACAAAAACAGTGCACGTACTTTAAAAAAAAAAAAAACTGTTTAATTCGCGTTGTCATTTATGTTCATTTTCTTTTCAGTCACAGCCAGCGATAGTAAGTATCAACACAGCATTATTATAGATAATTCAGACACATTGGAAACTATGTTCCAGTCTGTTTATTGACACATTTTGAGAGACTTCACTCACGTAATGTATAGATGCAGGCACATATAAAACATTAGGCAATAACTCTAGCATAGTTTACTCATCATCATCTTGTGCTATGGCGGTAATGTTTGTGGGTCATGGTACGCAGCTCACACGGTCACTAGTCAGGCTCTAGGTCTAGTCCGTGTGCCCATTATGACGTACGACCAGGCCATCCGGGTATTTATTTCATTACCGTACCCTTGATAGTGCTCCACCAATTCTCTCTGTTGTTACTGCGTTAGCACATTATTTTTGTTTCCCTATAATAATACGGTGTCAAACATATCTTGACTGTCAATGTCTGCTGTCTTTAATCAATTTGCAGTTTTCATTTTTTTTTTTCGCAAATCTCTACGTCACCTGTGTGTGTATGTCGCTTAAAGTCGTTTAAATGTCGACATGTTCGACTTCATTGCAGTGGCATTGTATCCCATATGGTACAGTCTCTTTCCGCAGAGCGGAAAGTGTCGCGTGAAGCACGAACTCCGTTGCTCTAGCGACGACAATGAGGAGTTTCCGAAAAAAAGAACCCGTGAACCGAAGGACGTGCCCCGGATTCGAACCCACAAATTTCGAAGCCCGAGTCAGACGGCTTTACTACTTCGCCACGGAGACCCTGTGTGTGTGTTTGTGTGTGTGTGTTTGTGTGTGTGTGTATGTGTGTTTGTGTGTGTGTGTGTGTGTGTGTGTCCGTTCATGGTAGTGTGCCAATATTTCACATGAATACAACAGTAATGGTTCTGTATATCATTGTTTCGTTCAATAGAGAATCAGAACAAATGGGTGCTCCACATGAGCAGCCTTGCCCGGTAGGTGTAGTCATGTGCACCCTGTGACGTTAGACCTTCAGCAAGCGATTGAGTATAACAGATTAACATCATTTAATGTGGGAACGCGGAACGTTAGAACTATGCTCAGGGATGACAAATTGGATAACAAAAAGAAATAAATGAGAAGTCTAAATATTAACATTTTAGCTATGTGTGAGACCAGATTAAAATGAATTGCCATGATGACATCCGAGGAATATAAAATAAGCCATTTTGGTGGAGAGAAAAATAAACATCGAGAGTTAGCACTTATAATGGATATGGAGAAATAAAAGTCTATTAACAGATATTGAACAGTGGCAGGCATATACCACCAAGAATCCAGTGGCGCACAATTCGTGAACACAAACAGCATGACGATGGAAGTGATGGCAATAACACAGGCTTTCATATAGCTAGAATCACAGCATTATACCAACGTGTGTGTACTAAGTGATTCAATGAGCATGATTCGGAAGGTCGAAGCTGGATCTGTACGCAGACAGTGGACTGATTCGCTGCGGAAATCCGTTGTCCGTAAGGTCAACTTCTTCTTCTTCGTCCCGGGACATGCGGGAGTCGAGGGAAATGAACGAGCTGATAAACCGGCTGGCTCTGCACCCACTGTAGAGGGCCCGCCCATGGATCGCGCCGATGTTATTAACATCCTTAAAGGGATGTCGAGAACAGAGGACTTTGACGTCAGTGAATCCACATAATTGTCCAAGATGAGAGACTTGGGAGTAAGAAATGGTACGGCCAGATACGAGCGGTGCATCTGGAACATGAGGGGCCTCGTCAACCAACACAGAACTGGAAATATTAGCCACCGGACGCTGATGCATATGCTGGGGGGGGGGGGGGGGGAGGGGGGAGGATCTGAGCACCTATGGACCTATCCGGAGTGCAATGATGATACCCCAACTGATAACTGATACCACCAACAGTCAGCAGTGATGACAACATCGATGCATTGTATACTTATTTGGAAAATGCCATCAGAAAATGCAAGTATTCAGACCTAAATATCTTAATGGGAGACTTTAATGGAAATCAACTGGACGGATGCGCAGTAGATTTGGACAAGGGGATATAATAAAAGAGATTGCAGTCTTGTATAGTGGGCACACGAGCATAATAGTATTATTGGGAATACTCGATATTAACAACATTCAAGGAGATTATGGGCATAGAGAAATCGTGCACATAAGATCATAACCCAGACTGACCACAAAAGAAAATTTCAAAATGCCTTAAACGTCGCAAAATATATACAAATCTCAAACTCCGACAACAACCATAGATTAATCATTAGCAATGTACATACAGCAGTAAAGTGGGTCACTTATACACCAAGAAACACGCTGATGAGTGAGGAGATACAGAACATATGTGATGCATTGTCAGATCTGGAAAATATATTTGAAGATGTCAGTGATCAACAGGAAATATAAAAGAAATCAGTCCGAAATCAGCTGCAAAACAACTATACTAAAAAATGGAGATGAACGGGACGTAAGACATGAATGACAAAAGACATCTTAAAACTCGTGAAAACACGAAGAAATAAAAAAAATAATCATAAACAATATGAATAAATGCACATTATAATTAGGAAATTGTGCAAAGAGAGACAAGAAGCAAATCTTGAGGAAAACTACAAGGAAATCGAGAAAAAAAATCACAAGGAATATTAAATTAATTCACAAAAGAATTAACGGCACCACTAAGAAAAGAACATACGCATCAGAGGGTTGCCTAAGATGCGAAATCTTCTTATATATAAAAAAGACTTGTGCGTATGTATCTCTGTATGTATTTATGTATCTCTGTCCGTATGGCCTTTATTTGTTCGCGAACGGCCCATCCGATTGAGATGAAATTTTCTACACGCCTTCCTTTCATTCCAGAGCTGACAACTGTGATATTTTGTTAGTGTGAAATCGCCTGCTTACTCAGTATTATTTCATTTTTCATTTTTCATCATAATTTCATATATTTCAGGGGACCTAACTCTGTAAAAGTTATTTCAAGGGGCATAACTTTTCTGTATAACTTATAGTCATATTGTGGCATCGTTTTCAAAGATTTATAAACTCTTTGTCCATAGTTATGTACCGGCATATGAGTTATAATAAATAATGATACAATCTGTAAGGCATTTTCAAAGTTTTCATAAAAATGATGCACAATGCATAACATTGTAACTCATCTTTTTTTGCTTAAGAAGTTACTGTAGTCATGCAGGTGATTAGAAAGAGTTTTCATTAAAAATAATGGATGGTGTGTAGAAGAACGTTCTTTTAAGTTACTTTTTTTGTTGTATGAATTTAATGAAGCCGGACAGGGTCAGGCAGACAGATAGACAGTCGGGAACGGGAACTTATATGACTACTTATATGAATTAAATGAGATGCTCCACATCAGGAGCTGGGAAATGCCGGGCCGGGTCAGACAGACAGACAGACAGACAGACAGACAGACAGACAGACAGACAGACAGACAGTCGGTAACGGGAACGAGAACTTATATGACTACTTATATGAATTAAATGAGATGCTCCCCACCAGGGTCTGGGCGAAGCCGGGCAGGGTCAGCTAGTCATAACATAAAAAAACATAAAGTTCAGATTTGAAAATCAATGTGAAATTATGTGACATATATTTATAACGATACACGAGAGGAACAGTACGATATATTGACCAATAATGAAGGACCATAAATTTAGAAGATGGAATTTCAGAATACACTTAACCATATAAAAAGTGGCAGAAATCCGGGTCCATACAGCGTCACAAAAGAAATGATCAATGCCTTAGTAGAATATGAAATAGGTCAGGACGCCATACTGCTGAACACAATATGATGCTTGAGATATACCTCCTGCATGATGATAACACAGATGAACAGTATGATATACGATTTAATAATGAAGGACCGCCAATTTTAAAGATGGAGGTTCGAAATGTTCTTAAACATATGAAAGGTGGCAAGGCCCCCGACGTGATTAAAGCGTTAGAAGAATATGGAATAGATCAAATCACCCGACTGCTTAACACACTGTATGATACCTGAGAAATACCTTCTGAATTAAGTAATTCTATATTTATTGCAATCCCAAAGAAGTCAGGAGACTTGGAATGTGATCAACGTAGAACAATTAGTATAATGAGTCACATCACGAAGATTTTGCTACTAATTATCATTGCAAAGAGTGAGGAAGAAAATACAACTTGAAATAGGGAAGGAACAATGTGGGTTTGCAGAATGAAAGGGTACAGTAAATGCTGTGAATATGCTGCGATAAGTTATTGATCGTTCAATAGAAGTAATCGACGATGTACATCTTTGCTTTATTGACTACACAAAGTCTTTCGATAGAGTAAGACATGTCAACATGGTAGAGATGCTTGAAGATCTACAAATTGATGGGAAATACATTAGACTTATGAAAACATATATAAGGATTGATTATGAAGTGGGACAATATCAGCCTATTAATAGAGGTGTTAGGCAGGGATATGTAATGTCTCCAGATCTGTTTTTCCCTGAGCAGTGAAAATATTTTCAGAAATGTATAAGATATAAATGGAATCAGCATTGGAGGACGAAACATCAATAACATTAGATATCCAGATGATACAATCTTGGGTTAGAACTAAATTGTAAAAAGACACAGATTATGGTCGTCACTATAAAGAACGAAATACCACAATGTAATATACAAGTAAATGGGAATACTCTTCAACAAGTGAATTGGTACAATTTTCTCGGAACAGTCATAACATCTGACGGGAGATGCCTTGAAGAGATTAGAACAAGAACCGCCCTGGCGAAAGTAGCCGTCAGCAAGATGAAAAACATACTGACGAATAAAAAGATGTCAATTGAAACGAGAAAAAGAGTGTTGAGGGCATACATAGAGCCTGCTCTTTTGTATGGATGTGAAACTTGGACAATGAGCAGTCAAGCTGAAAAACATCTGATGGCTGCAGAAATGTGGTTTCTGAGATGAATGCCAAGAATACCATGGACAGACAGAAAAACCAATGACCAAGTACTACAGGAGACAAATGACAATCGTAAACTGACTAGAGAAATTAGACGTAATCAGTCAACATTTTTTGGACATGTTATGAGAAGAGATGAATTGGAGAACTTGGTGACAACTGGCAAGATCGAAGGGAACAGACCAAGGGGAAGACCAAGAAGTAAATACCTGGATGGCTTGACGACATGTCATGGTTGAGACAGGAACACTGAGCTGATCCACGTCTCTGGTGATCGAGTGAAATGGAGGCATGATCGCCTACGCTTTCCGGCATGGCAAATTATTGATTTATTATGTAATTCTAAGACAGTGCTTTAAATTGAAGCCTTAAAAGTGTGATATAAATTACAATAACCACGCCATTGTCTTGTAACCTGACAATAGTGTTGTTAATGATGTCAAGAGGGTTATGCATGTGACATCACGGTGTAGACTAACACGGTTACGTCACAAGGACAGTTTAAAAATGACCGGCCGACTTCTGACATACAGTATTTCTAGGACGTGTCTTATACATTGTTGCATATATTAGTCTCTTGTTCTTACCGAATGTATGAAGTAACAATTATGCGTAGAACACACATAATAAAAGGTTGACCCATCTAACGTTGATTACCACTCTCACATCACAGATTCACTCATAGCATCAAGATTATGACCCTGTTCTACCATGTGAGGGCTAATGAGCATGTCTGTATAGACCAATCGGAACTCTATGAGCTGTGTTGTTAACATAACTGTATTACACGACCTATCCTTTTCGAATAACCACTTTTAGGTTGAATTGAGATGCCAGGTCGGTTTACAAAAACACAACTCCCTCCCCTATGGGGAATCGAACGCATTACCAGAGTCGTAATTGGTCGATATAAATAAGATAATCATGTATTTTGCTGGGGATTAATCCTGGAACCAGGTGTTGGCAGGCAAGCGATTTAACCACTGTGTCATCGTGGCCCATCCATGTCTTTCAATGTTTGTATGAGTGTAAAGTAAAGACGGTTAAATGTAACGCTGGTTAAAATAACAGCACCTAAGTCAGCAAGTGTAAATATGATTCCGAAAGGCCTCATCAACAGATTCACGGTATGGTGTTACACCTGGACATCAGGGAGCAGTTCTAACCTCGGATACATGAGTGAACACAAAACACAACCATGTAGGTCAAAGAACGGAAAGACGAACGAAGCTCGAGATCAGTCCAAGTAGCAATTTATTTGCAAAATGTGACACCCGACCTAGCCAGCCATTATGACCGACACAGAATCACCATGTGGCTCACTCATTTTGATACCTTGGGTGTCATTTGTGGCTAGTAACTTCCGCTTCGTTTGTACCACGTCTGTCCATCACCCAGGGTCCATGCCTTACGTTACTCTTCATACTTTTGTTAAATTGGATACTACAGCTTTCAATGTTCTCCATGCCTTGTATTGCTATTTATTTCCTCTAATTCTACTAGTACCGTTTATTACCCGTAATTACATTTCTGATAGTAAATGCCCTTAGTAGAGAAACGTGTGTGCTGACAAAGGCATTCTAGTCGCAACATTCCTTCTGTCACTTGTTATTGTGTTTATCTAAAACTGACGAATGACACGTTCAGTTTTTTGTTAATATTTGTATCGTATTTAACAAATGTGTTGTCTGTATCTTTCAGAAACATTCGAAAAGCTTAGTAAGTAACATTAACACATCGTTACACATACGTACTACGCAAATATTGATATTCTTAATACTATGGATTATTTCAGCTGCGATATTAAACAAAGGATGAATAGAAAGTCTGGAAAGTCTAGCACGTGTGCCTGCAGTGTCGTTAATTTTGTGGTCGAATCCGCTTTGGGAAGTTGGTTTATGACATGCTTTTGATCATTTACACGTAATGCAGTTAGAATAAATCATTAACACAAAGGTAGGGGCAAAAAACATTCCTTTACTAGGATGAAATGTGAGCCTCTGTCCTTGCTGGTAGGTGTATTATCCACTATGCCACAGCCACTCATTTCTGTCGTGTACTGTTAATATCTGAACTTCTTCAAACCGAAACATGTATTCATCAATCAATCATGTGCCATGCCGGCAAATTAATAACCTTTTTAGCTCGTGATGGAGTACAATAAGAATTAGTAGAGACTGGAAGAGTTGATACGACTCTGGAATACCGCATCAACGAATGTTTGGTATGGTCTCGACGCTGGACATTCTTCTTCTTCTTTCGTTCGCCTGAAATACGTTTATAACTGCAATTTTGTCTCTTGTATGAATCTAACAGTCTTTTTTTTTAGTTCACTCAGCGGTCCATAGAGTTTATCTCGGGAGTCTCTGTGGCGAAGTGGTCAAGCCGTTTGACTCGTGATCCGATGGTTGTGGGTTCGATCCCGGGCCGTGTCCTTCGGTTTACGAGTTAAATGTTTCGGAGACTCCTGTGGGTCGTCGCTAAAAGCTACGGAGTTCGTGCTTTGTGCGACGCTTTCCGCGCTGCAGAAAGAGACCGAGCCATATGGGATAAAACCCGGTGCAATGAAGTCGACCCTATCGACTTTTAAGCGACTTTAAGAGTTTATCTTCCACTGTTGTCTCTCTAGGCCAGAAGGTTCGCCTGGATATGTTGTAGTTTGACACCGTTCTAACACGGGTAGAAACCAATGACAATCAAATGTAACTAGCAAGCTCGACCAAGGCATAGACAGCCACAGCTCGACAGCGGGAAAAGAAGTATCAAATCCGTTGCAGAATGGGAATTGCACCACACCCCAGAGAAACAGACTCGATCCTTCGCCAGTTCCACTGGTTCATAAATGTTTATGGGCATGGTCGCTTTAATGTTCAGTGGATACCATCTTTTTTGCTGGTCTTTCAGAAACTAATAATTCTCAGTATAATCAACTACAAGGTTATGATTTTGTAATTGTCCGTAAAAGTTTCAATTTTTAATTCCAGTGTTCTGAACGTCTAGACAAGTATGTGTTTTGTCACACAGTATCTTCTCCTTCTCTCTCTCTCTCTCTCTCTCTCTCTCTCTCTCTCTCTCTGTCTCTCTCTCTCTCTCTTTCTATCTCTCTCACTCTCCCTATGTGTATCTATCTCTATCTCCACACACACACACACATATATATATATATATATATATATATATATATATATATATATATATATATATATATATATAGGCTTCCGGTTTCAAGATGGCGACGGACGGTCGTGTTGTTTTGTGTTCGTTAACTTTTTCGCGTAAGGGATGGATTTATTCATTTCTTGCGTGTAATTGGTGTGCCAGGATGTAAAACCAGGAGTTTCTACTCAAGATCTGCGCGGGTGCTACGGAGTTCGTGCATCGAGCGAAGCCATCCTTGAGTGAATTTTCAGCAGCGTGTGTGGTTCTCAATCAAAAGTCAGTGTTTACGTTTTTTCAACATGGCGGAACAACGTGTGTTTTCCGAACGATCAGCAGTCAACATACCGAAGCGGCGTGGTAGCCGCGCAGGGAAAAAGAAGCCAGGTAAGCGCGGTGGCTTGAGACGTTTTAGACTCAAGTGTCACCGTCTAGGACTCAGGAACATCCGTATTCTATATTGGAACTGTGCCAGTGTAAAACAACGGGGCTCTATTTTAGAAACCCTAGTTTACAGGAACGACATTGTAGCGCTCCAGGAGACGAGACTGGGCGATCAGCTACTCCGAATTGCCGGCTTCAAATGTTTCTATAACAGACGACATCTGGGAACGGCGATTCTCGTTCGCGACAGCATGGTGGCGTCAGAGCTAGACATGTCCAGTTGGAACAGTGACGATATACAAATACAGGCGTTGAGAGTTCATTCCAGTACACCATTCGTGTTGGTTAATGTTTATGCCCGCAATGCGAGTGTGGACGCCCAGAAGTGGCAGTGCTTAAGTGGCATATTAGGCCACGAGAGAAATGTTATTTTCTGTGGTGACTTCAACGCTAAAGGCAGATCATGGGGAAACACTTCCTCCAATACACAAGGGGAGGAGCTCGAGACTGCACTGGAAACCATCGACCTGGTTTGTATCAACAGTGGCTGTGTCACCAGGACAGCAAGCCGTCCAGGCGATGAGGACAGTGCTATTGATCTGGCGCTAGTTTCACCTTCACTCACTACAGTGTGTAGATGGGGTGTTCTAGGACACCATGGCAGCGACCACCACCCATGCAGCATATTGGTGGAGAAAGGCAGAACCAGGCAGCACAAACTAAAGGTAAAGACGTTCCAGTATGACAGTACAGGGCAAGATGTGGTGAGTAAAATAAGACGTGACAAGCGCAGAACGTTTCAGGGCAGGAAGAAAAGGAAAAAAAGCTGGGAGCAGCCACCGTGGTGGAGTTTCGAGGTGGAGAAGGCTTGGGTGGATAAGCGTAGTGCTGTAAGGAGATGGCAAAATGCCAAGAAGAATAGAGCTGGTCATCCTAGTCCCTGCTTGCACTTAGAAAGAGAGATGCACACAAAAGTAAGCTATTTCAAAAATCTGGTCACGGTGGTTAAAAGCGAAAAATGGGCAGAGGTGTGTCAAAGAGTAAGCACAGACAAGTCACTGAAATTGTTCTGGCGACTACATAAAAGCATGAGTGGTGTAGTCAAGAATAAGAGCATTTCTGACTTCCAAGGTGCTAACCTCATCTGGCAGAGGACTGACGAGGACAAGGGCAAAGCCCTCTTTGAACGCTACCTTGAGCAGAGCAACCAGACAGACATGGGAGGCCGGAATCTGGCCAAGGAGGTCACCTCAGACAGACGCAAGGCCCAGAACACTTCGGATGAAGACACAGTGACAGTGCAAGAAATCAAGGCTGTGCTTCGACGATCAAAAAACAGTGCTCCAGGTCCTGATGGCATAAGATACGACGACATAAATAGGTGTACCGACAATGAGCTAGAGAAACTAGCAGACATGTACAACAACAGTATAGGGAGTGCTAGCATCAAGGAGGAATGGTTACACAGCTATCTGATTCCCTTGCCGAAGCCTGACAAAGACCACAAGAAAATTCAGGGATATCGAATTATAACCATGCAGAATACAATAGGCAAGCTGCTGGAGAAGGTAATTGCCAGGAAAATATCAAGCCAACTAGAGAGGCAAGGTGTTTTCCCACCTACCCTGGGTGGGTACCGTCCAAAAAGAGAAACCTGGACCAATGCAGCAGTCTTTGCCCATGATGTCTATGAAGGTTTCCACTCAGGCACTGAAACCGTTGCTGCAGCGATTGATCTTGAGGACGCATACAACAGAGTACCACTGGATTTTTTAATGTTTCAGCTTCTTGAACTAAACGTAAGTCCATTCCTCCTTAGTTGGATCGCTGCAGCTCTCTTCCAACGGAAAGTAGTTTTTAGATGTGGCAGTTGGACTTCGGAACCAACAACAATATATCCTGGCCTACCACAGGGATCACCATTATCTCCGGTACTGTTCAACGCCTACACAGTGAGAATCACCAGTGAGCAGATCACTGGACCTGGCAGGACATTGTCATATGCCGATGATGTTTTAGTGTATCGTCAGGGTAAGGATAGAGAGGAGGTTGCTGTGGAGCTACAAACCGAACTCAATCGCATAAGTACTTGGTGTGATGAAGCTGGGGCAATGGTCAACCCAACAAAGGCAACAGTGACTTGGTTCTCGTTGAATAATCATATTGTCAACAATCCAACACCAACTGTAATGCTGTGTTCAGAGACGGTGGAAAGAACGCAGGCAATGAATTACCTGGGGATACGGTTTGATCGAAGCCTTGCTTATAATGTGCACATAGACCAGGTGATAACAAAGGCCAAGCGGGGTTTGGCAGCGATGCGGGTGATGGCGGCAGCAAACTGTGAGCAGCGCCATCTATGTCTTCTGTACGAGGGGCTGGTCATGTCTGTTTTGGAGTATGCAATGGCAATCCTGACTGTCAGCCATACGCAGATAGAAAGGATGGAAAGGATACAGAATGAAGCTATGCGCATTATTCTTGGATGTACAAGAGATACAGCATGCAGGGCGATGCGCTACCTTCTTGATTTTCCAACCATTGAAGAGAGAATGCAAGTTTGCAGGGCACGCGCCTACCTCAGAATTAACGCAAACACACAGCATCCACTGCATAGTGAAATTAGGAAGGTGAAGGGCAGCAGGTTAAAAAGAGGACGGTCGTGGATGGGTCAAGCCGAGGACATTCTTCAACAGGTGTGTTCACTTGAGGACTTAGAACCTGGCGAGGAGTGGGTGCAAGTGCCAACAGACTTCTGCACATCCTTTTCAGTTTGCATCCAACTAGATAGAAAATGCAG
This sequence comes from Cepaea hortensis, assembly GCA_963921405.1. NCBI lineage: Eukaryota > Metazoa > Mollusca > Gastropoda > Stylommatophora > Helicidae > Cepaea > Cepaea hortensis. Next base: position 110,919,140 of record OY992881.1, read on the forward strand.
ACAAGAAAATCCGGCTGCTGTTGAGGCTGAAGTACAAGCGTTGATTTTCGAGAATTCGCTAGACAGTGACGCGGTCATCTACACAGATGGGTCGGTCATCCGACATGTGAGAAGCTCATGGGCCTTTACAGCTCGGGCCGGAGGGAGAATTGTGAAGGAGGACTCTGGTGCTTTCACTGAAACCACAAGTAGCCTGACCATGGAAGTCATGGCAGTAAGTAAAGCAATAACATGGCTCGAGACACAGACATTCACTAGGGCTAGTTTCCTTAGCGACTCAATGAACATGATCAAGAGGAAAGAGGAGGGGTCGATCCGAAGAGAATGGTTGCTGCCTCTGAAGCGGTCTCGGCTGGCAAAGATTAGTTTCATCTTCGTGCCAGGGCATGCGGGAGTACAAGGAAATGAGCGGGCTGACAAGCTCGCAGGTGAGGCTACTGTTGAGGGCGGACGCGCCATGGACCAGGCTGACATTCTGAATGCTCTACGAGAAGTGAGACTTTTGCAAGAACCAAGTGATGACTGTGAATCTACAACAATGGCCAGACTGCGAGAGCAGCAAATTAAAAGAGGGGTGGCCAAACAAGAACACTACGCAGGAAGCCAAAGAAGATTGATAAACCAACACAGAACTGGCGTCGTTAGCCGCTACACGCTGCGGGATTTGCTGAGGAGGGGATCCGAGCACTTATGGACTGAATGGTCCGATGTGCAACGAGGATGATCTGTCGACTAACTAACTAACTAACTAACTAACTAACTATATATATATATATATATATATATATATATATATATATATATATATATATATATATATATATAGAGAGAGAGAGAGAGAGAGAGAGAGAGGGAGTGCTTAAAAAGGTCGCTCAAAAGTCGACATGGTCGGCTTAAGTGTACCGGGTCATGGCTCAGTGTCTTTCCGCAGGGCGGAAAGCGTCGCACAAAGCACGAGCTCCGTATCTCCAGCGACGACCCACATGTGTGAACTGAAAGACGCGGCCCGGAATCGAACCCACAACATTAGGAGCCCGAGTCAAACGGCTTGACCACTTCGCCACGGGGACTCCCATATATATATATATATATATATATATATATATATATATATATATATATATATATATATATATATATATATATATACACGTGGAAAGTGGAAGAGTTGTCAGGAATCCTACTTGGAGGCAATAACATAAACAGTGTATGCTTTACTTAAGACCGATTGTTGAAAACGCAAAAGATATCTGCAAGAACATTTCGGCATTGTAGTAGAGAGTGACAAATCAAAACGGTCTGTTATTTCAAAAATCGAAAAACAATGGTTATATCATTGACCAAGACAATACCAAAACGTGATATATCGATACAATGAAAATACTTAATTAGGTTGATAAATGTAAATACTTAGGGACAATTAAACCATTATATAGAAGATGTGCTGCATACATTACAAGTAGAATATCAATCACAAGCTGCATTGCATAAAGTGAAAAGTATGTTATGCAATAAGTGACTAGAACATAATTTAAAAACCAAACAAGCACCATTAATGAAATGGTATATGCAGCCTTACTGATAGCAGTGGATCATCTAGAGCAGGGGTGGCCAACACGAGGCGCGCGGGCCGCATGCGGCCAGCCGGGAGCCTGTTGCGGCCCGTGGAGTGAGAAGAGACGATGTGGTCGAAGCTGTAGCACGCTTGCTTGTTTACTTTAATTAACAAAACAAAATTAGGCGCATGGCCCGGCAGGATATAATATTTCTGAAATTTGGCCCGCATGCTGAAAGGGTTGGCCACAACTGATCTAGAGTGAATTGCAACATTATGAATAACGTGGAAGCAGCATGTGCGAGGTTCCTTAGATGAATACTAACTAACAATTATTGTCTGGAAGAGGTTAATGAATCTAGACTGTTATATTCAAAAATAAGAAAGGGATACACACCGTTCCGTGACTAGAAACAATAGTGGGGGAAGAGGCATGAGAAGACTGAGAGACAGGTAGACTGAGGCACTGGCATGGAGGGATATGATCAGAAGATTTGATGCGAAACACCAAGGAAAGATTTCTGTGGAGAGGTATGAAGGCCTACGTCAGTTGGTGTAACGCATGGTGATTATGATGATGATGAAGCTGATGATGAATCTAGCGTGCCCTAAAATCGATGTCCAAATATTAGATGGGTAATACTTGTCATTGTTATTTTGTAAACGATTTGTTTTATCAACATGCGTTTGCTGTGTTTTTCCCCAGCCGTTTTCCTACACTGGAGTAAGTAATGTTTCATTGATTATATTAAACATATAAGTTGTATAAAACTAATTACTTTAATTTTAACAATGATGTTTTTTTTTTCTGTTCGCATGACATCCTTTACATGACATCACTGTCACCATCAGCATCTGTCAGCTGATTGTTGATTTCTTGGCAAGATTACTTCAGTAGTTTTCCATTGATTTCTGAGCGACCGGTTCACATACCCCGTAGTTACCGACGCGGAGAGAACCGTCACCGATTCTCCCAAACGTCACGTTACTCACGAGGTATAAGGGATTACGGAGAAAGTCGTGTAACCCCTAGACCAGGGAGCAAGACAACAATGATGTTACAGAATGTCAATATAATGCATCTGCATAATACACCTTGTTTGTCAAGGCTTCTAAAGTTCTGCAAGTCTCGATGTCGATGCAGTTACTGCAATGATTCATTAATGTTGTGTCCAGTCTGATGTGTGTGCGTGCGTGCGTGCGTGCTCGCGCGCGCGCGCGCGTGTGTGTGTGTGTGTGTGTGTGTACTATTTCAATGATTATATATGAATTATGTCCGATTTCAAATATTGCTAATATGGCTAATGATGGCATCTGGTTTATTGCTGTTTGGTTGGTTTAATAACACGTTTCTTTAGAGAGGCGCTGCTTGTCATCTGGAATTGTGTCGTGTATAAAGAATGAATGTCGTAGTAGTTATTTGTTCTTCTTTACCACTTTAGTGTCGCCCCTGGAGTGAGGGCAATCAACACCCACATTTGTTTTAATTCAATATCTCTATCCTGGAGATATCCAGCAGACTCCGTCCACAACACTCCCTCAATCTGAAGACACCTTCTTCTCACTCTTACTCAACCCTGGATCATGCCCCCTCTCATTCTTCCCCAACATAACATACTTGACAACTCTAGCTTCAACAAATAAAAACAAGAAATTTATTAAAGCAAAGAGTATATGTAGGAGAAGTGTGTATGTGTATAAAGTGTAGAATTTGTGACGTGTACTCTAAAGTGTATATAGACTCAGATCAGTGTTCTGGAGTATAGTCATTCTCATCACTGTGCTGAAAACACACTAGCACCATGTATTCCAGACAAGCAACCTCACCAAGGTGATGCTCCTCCGGTCACGTGAAGACTTCCTCCGTTGTCTCTTGAACCACTAGGATGCTTGGACACCCATGACAAACACTGTCTAATGAGAGTCTTCAATCTGCTTCACACTATGAATTTCCTCTGTTATTTAACTGATTGTTAATTAGAAAATTCTAACCCTATTGTCACTGTTACTGGGGAAATCTTAATGGATCTAGTGTCACTGGTTTTAAAGATTCCCCTTATTAACACCACACTCTGAATGTTCTAGGTATCAGCATAAATTTTGTATGAATGTTCCTGGTATCAGTAGTGTATTTATACAATGTTCTGATTTTTCATTGATACAACTATCACTTGCTAAACATAAATCTCATCAGCATGTCCTGCTCAGCAGAAGCCAGGTTCCCGCAAACCAACTTGGGTATAAGCCCAATGTAGCGGCCTCTCAGCAACTTCTGTCTTCAAATTCTGAGCCATCATCTTCTAAATTGTGTTCTAGCTTCACTGTAGAATATCATAGCACACATACGTGGACCTGTACATGGAACCTGTAGAATAGAGAATACATATGCCTATTCCGGTTGCTAATCGAAACTAGGCAATCACAGACGGGATCTATGTCCGCCGATAAATATCAACAATTTGACACCCTAGTCTCTGTCATTGAACACAACTCGGAAAACTGCACCGATATTTCCCACTTCAGAAATCTTGATCGACTAACTCCACTTGTTTACCGCAACGCTTTTTATATTGGGCTGGAGTGACGTCACCAAAAAGTCTAGACGCTGATCCGTCCAGAATCTGGTTTCCTCCTCCTGTTGTAGACTAACTGGAGTCAATCCGCCGTCAAATTTGCTTTAATTTGGGGAAATTCTTTGTCCCATACAACAATAGTTCAACCTGAGAATTCCCCACATCACAGAATCCATCCCGCGTCTGTCCAGACTTTCCGTCTAGCACTTCAAAGGCTACTACCGCCTTGGTAGACGTTTGGCGTTGTTATTCGTTTCTCGAACAACCCACATCATAAAGATTCGCCGACCAGGGTTAGACATTTTGACGCGACGTATCTTGTTTCTCAGTTAGAAATGCCGATCGTGTGTAGACAGTTTTAACGACGTATTTTTCTCAGTCTGTACAACATCAAAGGGTTGGTTGTTTTCGCAGACTAATGTCGGGTCTTGTTTGTCATCGATAGCAACTAACAAGTTTATTTTCCGTGACATAGGCCCCCACCTAAGAGAGTAGTCCGCAACAACTCTTTCTTCTTAGAGGTTCGATACAGATGATATATTCCTCTTCTTCAGGAGCTGGATGTCTTGACAAGAAGTCCGCTCCAACATTTTCCTTCCCAGGTATATACTCCACTGTAAAGTGGTATGGCTGAAGTAGCAACGACCACCGCATCAAACTTGCGTTGAGCTTCTGAGAAGTGGCCAGGAACATCAAGGGTTGATGATTCGACTGAACTCGAAACTGAACTCCATACAAATATGGCTGGAATTTTTGCACGGCCCATACGAGAGATAAACACTCTCTCTCTCGACGGTCGAATAATTCCTCTCAGCCGGGAGAAGTTTCTTGCTTGCGTATGCCACTGGTTTCAAAACCGAAGCATCATCTTTTCCTTCCTGTAACAAAGCTGCCCCAATCCCAATCCCACTTGCATCCGTTCTCAACACAAATGGTTTGGAAAGGTCCGGGAGCTGTAACACAGGTTTGCTGACCAAGGCGTCCTTCAACTGACTGTAGGCACTCTCACATTCTGGTGTCCAAACGATTTGGTCCAGGAATACCTTTTTCAAGGTTTCCGTTAATGGAGCTCCCAGTTCAGTGAAATGTGGGATAAATTTGTGGTAGAACCCACACAACGAGATAAAAGATCGCACATCCTTCTTCGTTTTTGGCCTTGGAGCACATCTGATTTTCTCTAGGTTCTTTTCCTCTGGGACAATGTGTCCTGGAGTTATGGTGTGACCTAGAAATTCCAGAGTCTGGTAACCAATCATGCACTTGGTTGGGCGAGTGGTAAGCCCTGCTTCCTTGAGCCTATTGAAAACTCTTTCCAAGGATTGTAAATGGTCATCCAAACTGTCACTGGAAATCAGAATATCATCCATGAATGAGATGATGGACGGATCCTGTAAAGGATCAAGTAAAGTCCTCATCATGCGAGTAAACACACTAGGTGCATTGCTGAGTCCAAAGGGCATGACCTTGAATTCATAATGTCCAATGGGTGTACTGAAGGCCAGTAGGGGTCGAACCTCTGGTTTGACCTGAATCTGATAATACCCGCGACTCAGATCCACCGTTGAGAAATACCTTGCCTTATGGAGCCTAGCGAATAACTGAGTTAGATTCGGCAAAGGTTCTACCTGAAATTGTGAATGACTGTTCAGAAGTCGGTAGTCTATACACAACCGGTGTTCTCCACTTGGTTTTCGTAACAAAACCACCCCCGCATTGTATGGGGATGTGGATGGTGCAATCACGTCATCCTCCAACAGTTTCTGTATTTCCTCCTCCAGGGCCTTTTCTTTAGAGAATGGCACTGGGTAAACCTTTTGGCGAACAGGCACTTGGGTGTTCAAAGTCATCTCGAACTCCACCAACCTCGTTCGTCCTGGTTTATCAGTCAGTATCTCCTGATGAGACTCGAGAACCTGGGTTATCTTTTCCCTCTCCTGGGAAGTCAGATCAGGGTTCACCTGCAAATCCTTGTAGGTTTCCTGGTGTACCAGGGGATATTCCCTGCCCTCGTTGGTTCCCACTTCTGTCTCCACTGCAACTGCCATTGCCATGAGGTGAGCTGCTTTTTCTCCGGGTCTCTCTTCGTATTTCCGCAAGAGATTGATATGGAAAATCTTCGACTTTCCCCGGATCCGGATCTGATAGTTGGTTCTGGATATCACCCTTTCCACGGGAAATGGTCCTTGCCAACCTATCTTCAGTTTGTTGTTTCCCGTTGGGAGTAGCAACAATACTTTGTCTCCCACCTCTAGAGATCTGTCTTTCGACCTACGGTTGTAATAAGCCGCATGTCTTTTTCTGGCCTTTTTCAAGTTTTGATTTGCCAGAGTCCATCCCTTGTGAAGTTTTTCATTTCAGTTCCTCCACATATTTGTAAGAAGAGATCACTTCTTCTGACGTCAACTCTTCAGTCCAACTCCTCAACATGGCTTCCAACGGTCCTTTGATTGGACGACCAAACAGCAACGTAGCGGGTGGTAGTCCTGTTGAGACATGAGGAACTTCCCGATAGACAAAAAGTGCTGCTGGGATATATTCATCCCACCTATCAGGTTTTTCCTGTGCCAGTTTCCTGAGCATTGTCATCAACGTGCCGTTGAAACGCTCTACTTGTCCATTGGCTTGAGGGTGGTAAGGGATGGTATGGATATGGTTAGAGTGGAACACCATAAATACCTCCTCCATAAGTTTTCCACAAAACTGGGACCCATTGTCCCTCAGTATTTGATCATGAAAGCCTAATCTGGTAAAGGCCTCCATCAGTGCGTCCGCCACTCGTTTCGAGTCAATCGTGGTCAACGGTATGGCTTCACCCCACATTGTACAGCAATCCACCATGGTGAGTATGTACATGTTCCTCTTCCTAGTCCTAGGAAGTGGACCCACAATATCGATGGCTACCCTCTCGAAAGGAGAGTTCATGATGGGCATTTCACCCAAGACCACCGGCGCTGTCCAGTGTTTTGGTGCCACCCTCTGGCACTCAGGGCATGACTTCACATACCGACGCACATCACCTGTCATTCCCGGCCAATAGTAATGGCAGGAAATTCGCTGCATCGTGGCGGCAATACCCATATGCCCACTGAATGAGATGGTATGCCCCATATGAAGAATCTGGGAACGGTGGGCCTTTGGGACCACCAACTGACCATGTAGGTTGTCTCCCCTTCCGGCTCTCCTGTAGAGTATCCTATTCTTCATATAGTACTGCCCCGTTTGGGTGGATCAGCACTTTTCTGCAGCTTTTTGTAGCAAGGACGTAGAGTAGCATCCTCACTCTGGGCAGTTCGCAACTCCCCTGGCAGTGGGTTAGTCACATTTGCTTCTGCCTCATCCGTTCTCGTCTGAGAGCGAGTCTGTATTACTCCCATATGGATTGGCTCCCTGGGCATTCCCAGAGAGACATACCGGCAACCGAGGATTACGGGAAAAATTGGATCGGTCAACACTGCGGCCTTGATGGTGCCGGGGACATATCTTGACCGAATCTCCACTCTGGCAATGGGCAATTTCATGGCTACAGCATCTTCTGTGCAGGCTGTATCTCCATGGTTTCACCTGTGAATTGTTCTGGATGTACCAGATCCGCAGAAATCACGGCCTCCCCGTCCAGTCCTGTGTCGTACAAACACTTCCCTTGACGACCGTTAACTTCTACCAATTCCACTACAGGTGGTTTTTCCTGGTCTGGAGTCTCTCCCTCGGCCTCGACCTGCTCGGTGGGTTCCACCTTAGGTTTCCCGGGTCACACGACGAATTGAGAGTCTCCTGACTTTCCCCTGCAGTCAATAGCATTGTGCGTATTCGACCTGCAGTGTTTGAACCATTTACCTGTCCTAGATTTTCTACTGCCGGACTTTATTGAGCTCTCCTGCTGGTGAGCATCCTTGTCAACCTTGGCATTGTCAGTGTCCACCTCCCTTGAAGTCACTTGACATGCCACGAAGTGAGGGTTCTTAGCCTTCGATTTGCATTCCCTCGTATTGTGAGAGGGCGACTTACAAATCGAACACCACTTCTCCGACCACGGTCGATTTTGTGTAGAGCTCGAAGTGCTCTTGCTTTCCCCCTTCGTCTTCTCCAAATTTACCTCTGAAGTTTTGACATATGGTTCCACCTTCTTAGTTCCTGTGCTCTTGGCTTTCTTCATGTTATGTTTTTCCTGACTTTTGGTGTTGGTAGAAAGGTTTTCTGCTGCCTCCCCATGGTCCTCGACGGACCGTTCTGCCAATTTCGTCACCATGTCGATTCGTTCCGCCCCTTGTTCCCCCAAGAATGTCCTGAGAGGTTTCGACATTTGCTTCCGCATCTGGTCGACTACCATGAGCTCTTCCAGACTCTCATAGTCATGCGCGAACACAGCCAAATCCATCCACTTATGGAGATAGGCTTTCAGACGCAGACTATAGGTTGCGAACAACTCCCCCGGTTCTCGTTTCGCTCCTCGAAATTTTTTCCGGTAGGTATGTGACGTAACTTCGAATTGTTTCAGCAGAGCCGTTTTCAACTCGTCATAATTGTTCTCATGTCCTGGTGGCAGGCGAGAATAAACCTCGTAACCGGTCCCGCGTAAACCCTGGTATATCTTGAGATTCCGTTTGTCACGCTCCAGACCCATAGCAACCGACATAACTACAAAGCTTTGAAGGTACTGGTCAATCTTCTCTTTGTCCTCCTCGTAGATCGCTAGAGGGAACTTCATAGCATGGTAGCTATGTCCACCTACTGGTGTTGAGCCAGGGAGAGAGGAACCTCCCACTACTCCCTCAGTTTCCCCACTAGATTGCCTCTTAAGCTCGAGTTCCCGCATCCGGTACTCGTGCTCCCTTTTCTGAGCTTCTTGTTCAGCTTCCCGTTGCTTAGCAGCTTGCTCAACCTCAAGTTTCTTAGCAGCTTGCTCTGCTTCCAGTTTTTAGCTGCCTGCTCAGCTTCAATTTCCAGCCTTCTCATGGCTTGCTCTGCTTCCAATTTCTCAGCAGCTTGTTCTGCTTCCAATTTCTTAGCAGTTTGTTCTGCTTCCAGTTTCTTAGTAGCTTGTTCTAACTCCATCCTTCTCAATTCCAACTTAGTCTTTCGATCTTCCCTTTCTGCTTGATGATACTCCCTCTCCACCTCCTGTACGTAATCTGTTAGTGCAGAACCCGACAATCCCATTTCTTCCCCCTTTGCCCTTAGTTCTGCCGTAGTCAGTTTAGGAGTGGCCATTTTTCAGAGAGGTAACTCAGCAGATAGAGTATAGATTATCTCTAAACAAATATATAGATAATGACCAAATACAATTATTCTATATATTTTATAACACACCACACAACACAACACAATCACACAGTGACAAGAGTAGAATCAGGACCACAGACCTATACAGACGTGTGAAGTGTGAACAGGTAAGATAAGTCTTAAACCCTATCCACATTCACTCATGCTGGATTCTCACTAATAGGATATCTCCATCCTCTAATTAAAGATCCCGTGTCAAAAGATCCCGTGTTAAAAGACCCCGCTTATGAAAGATCCCGTTGTCTAAAGATCCCTTGTACGAAAGATCCCGCTGTCCAAAGATCACGTTTACGAACCCCAAATAAATGTCGTGTGTAAAGAATGAATGTCGTAGTAGTTATTTGTTCTTCTTTACCACTTTAGTGTCGTCCCTGGAGTGAGGGGAATCATCACCCACATTTGTTTTAATTCAATATCTATATCCTGGAGATATCCAGCAGATTCCGTCCACAACACTCCCTCAATCTGAAGACACCTTCTTCTCACTCTTACTCACCCCTGGATCATGCCCCCTCTCATTCTTCCCCAACATAACATACGTGACAACTCTAGCTTCAACAAATAAAAACAAGAAATTTATTAAAGCAAAGAGTATATGTAGGAGAATTGTGTGTGTGTATAAGGTGTAGAATGTGTGACGTGTACTCTAAAGTGACTATAGAATCAGATCAGTGTTCAGGAGTATAGTCATTCTCATCACTGTGCTGAAAACACACTAGCACCATGTATTCCAGACAAGCAACCTCACCAAGGTGATGCTCTTCCGGTCACGTGAAGACTTCCTCCGTTGTCTCTTGAACCACTAGGATGCTTGGACACCCATGACAAACACTGTCTAATGAGAGTCTTCAATCTTCTTCACACTATGAATTTCCTTTGTTATTTAACTGATTGTTAATCAGAAAATTCTAACCCTATTGTCACTGTTACTGGGGAAATCTTAATGGATCTAGTGTCACTGGTTTTAAAGATTCCCCATATTAACACCACACTCTGAATGTTCTAGGTATCAGTATAAATTTTGTATGAATGTTCCTGGTATCAGTAGTGTATTTATACAATGTTCTGATTGTTCAGTGATACAACTATCACTTGCTAAACAATCTCATCAGCATGTACTGCTTAGCAGAAGCCAGGTTCCCGCAAACCAACTTGGGTATAAGCCCAATGTAGCGGCCTCTCAGCAACTTCTGTCTTCAAATTCTGAGCCATCATCTTCTAAATTGTGTTCTAGCTTCACTGTAGAATATCATAGCACACATACGTAGACCTGTAAATGGAACCTGTAGAATAGAGAATACATATGCCTATTCCGGTTGCTAATCGAAACTAGGCAATCACAGACGGGATCTATGTCAGCCGATAAATATCAACAATTTGACACCCTAGTGACTTTCATTGAATACAACTCGGAAAACTGCACCGATCTTTCCCACTTCAGAAATCTTGATCGACTAACTCCACATGTTTACCGCAACGCTGTTTATATTGGGCTGGAGTGACGTCACCAAAAAGTCTAGACGCTGATCCGTCCAGAATCTGGTTTCCTCCTCCTGTTGTAGACTAACTGGAGTAAATCCGCCGTCAAATTTGCTTTCATTTGGGGAAATTCGTTATCCCGTACAACAATAGTTCAACCTGAGAATTCCCCACATCACAGAATCCATCCCGCGTCTGTCCAGACTTTCCGTCTAGCACTTCAAAGGCTACTACCGCCTTGGCAGACGTTTGGCGTTGTTATTCGTTTCTCGAACAACCCACATCATAAAGATTCGCCGACCAGGGGTAGACATTTTGACGCGACGTATCTTGTTTCTCAGTTAGAAATGCCGATCGTGTGTAGACAGTTTTAACGACGTATTTTTCTCAGTCTGTACAACATCAAAGGGTTGGTTGTTTTTGCAGACTAATGTCGGGTCTTGTTTGTCATCGATCGCAACTAACAAGTTTATTTTCCGTGACAAGGTGACAGGTTTGTATTCCCATATGTTAACCACATCTTTCAACTATTATGCTGCTTAACATACCCTCTAATCTATACTTCCTTCTGTTACTTCAATGGCCGCCAAATAATTCTTGTGAATGTTTATTAGTTGTCTTCGTGGACTTTAGTATACAACGGCATTCGAGACGAAACAACAAAATGTGTAACCAGTATCGCCGACCTTACTGAAGTGACTAACCGATGTTCCAGAAGATTCAAATGAAACGGCAAGCAGATAACAACTGAATAAAGCAGGAAACAAATACAGTGGATGATAAGCAGATGAAAATGCTTATAGGAAATTAAGGAACCAATGTCCTGTTACAGAGAGCACGATTGTTTCTTCACACAGATACCTCCATAATGTGATCAGAACTCGTGTTATAGACCACTATAGAATTCGCTCAACGATGTTCACGAATATCTTAGCTGTTGAGACACCAGCTGTATATAAGTCTTAAATAGTCGAAGATCTGCTCTTTACGATGTTTCATTGCCCACCAATATTGAATGTGTGGATCCGCCTGATTTTAGTTTGTAGTTCGAGAAAATAGTCATCGGATACACTCTCAAAAGACCAAAAAGGTGGTCATGTCATCACCTTGATCCTCACGAGCCAAGAGTTGCACATGAGTGATTCGTACCCAGTGTATTTGAATCAGAGATTATGTTAGCACCTCTGTGGTACTCCCAGTTAAACTGTAAACAGCGCACGTGAATGAACCTCTTTTCGTTGTCATGTATGCATGTTAAAATATGATGCAATGAAATATATCATTTCGACAGTATGAATTATGCGAACACGTTTCAAAACATAATTATAAATGAATCTATTCATTTCAATAGTAATCATACAAGGGGTGCATGTCAAGGTAATTGTCTATGATATAATATATACATTGGTGATTATGTATTAACATATGTAGATATAAAATAATGTACTTAAGTGGGAAAACGATTATTCGTATTAAAACATAATAAAATATTATATATATATATATAGTATAATTTTTTACTTTCAGTTGAAACTGTATCATCAGGTAAGTTATGTGTTTAAAGGGGTACCGTGATTAGATAATATATTTTCATCTGTCACGATGATCTAACGTTAGGCTTGCGCATAACATCGATAGTATAAAAGTGCAAAAGCAGATCACATGTTATATTCGTGACCACGGTATGAATAGTTCTGCTGACAATTTAATGTTTGTTTTTCAATGCTTTGGAAACGGTGTAAACAGGGAGAATACCATAGAAGGGAACGTACGAAACAAAAGAGGTAATCCAGAAATTTAGGGATGCAAGAAACCGCTCTCAATGGTATCTAGATCTGGCAAGACAGACATTTCTGCCAAGTTAACATATATCATCATTCGCGTGACATCATATACCTGTGACGTCATTATTCGCCGTCTCTCATGATAACCACAATTCTGAATCAGGTCCGTGCCCGTGTCCTTTTTATGATATATGGTCAGTTTATCCAGATAATTATACATGTGTCTTCTTCTTGTTCTTTTTCCCATCAAGCTTACCAGCTTTCATTGAATTTTCACGTTAATTTCTTCGCATAAATTGTCGAATTATAATGTAGTAGTAATGTACAGTGGTAGGTTCCCTTTGACTTCCACCGGTTTGCCTACGATTCAACTCCTCTAGATTTGGTCTGAAGAGAAAAATCCAGTGAAAATTCAGGAGAAGTAAGGTGGGCATTGTTAGACTTACCCGATTATCGTTACTTTCAAGTTCTGTGAGGTATTTAATAGAGATATCAACCCCATCAACTAAAGCATCCCTCTTAATGCTCACCTCTTGTGTTGGTCCAATACCGTTTATTCAACATATCCGAGGTTAAACTTTATATGTAGATGTGACTCCACAATCCACAGTCACGTGTTGCAGGATTGGCTCGTGCCCTCAGTTAAAAGAGACATAGTTTCCTGATGATACTACCCAGTACTATTATTTTCTATTATTTCCTTATCATGGGCTTTGTCATTAGCACTTTATTCAAACCATAATCTATCATTTGTTCTTTGTTAAACGGCAGTGTTATTGTTGTCTGCGAGTATCCAACTAAGTTGGTCATTGCATCATACATTGTTTTAATAGCAATTCAGAACACACATATGTATACCGTGATTGTAGAGATTTAAATTGTTTCACACCAGGACATGTCTTGGCAGATGCCCAAGTAGGACACAAATCACAACAACGGAGCATCAGTGTATTAATTTCAAAAGTGCAACGTGTATTGCTACCATTATGAACAGGTGCCACCCCAAATATCTTATGTGTGTATATTTCTCCAGTGATCTGTCGTTGCTGTTATAGAACAATTGCATTTATAATGAGAATCCTCAATGACACCATCTTAGGTCATCTAGCATCGTGGCTCTCAGTATGCATGTATCTCTTCCTCCGATAATCTGTCCAAGCATATGATGTGGTGGATGGTAATTGGTCTATAAATACGATATTCTGTCCAAGTATATGATGTGGTGGATGGTAATTGGTCTAGAAATACGATAATCTGTCCAACCATATGATGTGGTGGATGGTAATTGGTCTAGAAATACGATAATCTGCCCAAGCATATGATGTGGTGGATGGTAATTGGTCTAGAAATACGTGCCTGGGCTGCTTATACCATTTGTAAAAACACATACATTTGACTGATACGAACGGACTATAGCTAATCATGCTTGGTAATTTATTTTGGAGAGATATATTTCATTTAGGAAAATACTCTGCTGGAAAGTAAAAGAATCAAAATATAAGCTTAAAACAACACAGCATGCAATACTAATAATAATATTATCGACATTACCACAATATTAACAGTCTCGAATCATGCATGTTATCGTGTCCCGAATATGCCATTTGGACTAGCCTTCCAGGTATGTATCGCGTCTTTTCCACATTACAGTATTTCTGTGAGGTGTGCCAGTTATCACTAAGTTGCATACACATTTCTCCTGGAACAGGACAAAAATATACAGGCTTATGTTTTTGATCCATTTCATTGGTGTTTCTTCTTCTTCTTCAGCGTTCCGAGCCATTGAGGTTCTTTGATGCAGATACAATCCGTCTCCATTCGTCTCTCTGGTGGACCTTCTCTTGCCGGTCGTTGATTCCAAGAGCTTGTAGGTCTGTATATCCGTCTGTATATCTGGTGGTTACTTGATGTAAAAAAAAAAATACATTGATGAGATAATGCATCCATTTCACTGTATGACAAGTGTGTTGAAATATTAAGAACGGTATAACCATTTCAAAGTCCACTTTAATAGAATAATAATAAAAATAATAATAATAATAATAATAATAATAAAAGTAATAATAATACAAGTAATTATAATGCACAGGTCATATTACAAAGAAGTTTAATGTCTTTATTTCTGTTTCTATTTTATTTTCAGACTGTGATTGCTTTAAAAGTAAGTAATTGGATGAGTATTGTTAATCATTCAGATACAGTACGTTGACTACTTATACTTAATCTACTTCGTCTTCAGTTCGTTACTCCTCGTGATGGATTTGATCGTTTTAAAAGCTCCCTCTAGTTCCAATTGAGCTTGTAATCTATGGCTCGTTTGTGTGAATATCTTAAATGGCAATGTCAATAAAGTTAATTGCAACATTTAAATAAATGATGCATTTTTGAATGTGACGGAATAACGTTTACATTTGGTTAAATATATGTGGAGGATAACCATGGAGAGCGTGGTCTATCAAATGTAATGATAGATACACATGTCGGCAGAGATGAAATAAGAGGGCATGTCGGCTGTTGTGAGACTAGTGGAGATAATCATGGCTAGGGTTGCACAGCTAAAGGTAGGTAATTGCTGAGCAGACTGGAATATATAGGTCTACAACTTCAGCTATAAAGATACAGATGCAACGATCAATGCGACGCTGAGATGTATATCAATTACTCGAGTTATCAGACCAATAATATTATATGATTTTATTCCCTACAGTGTTGAATTCAAAGTGGGCACACTCGACATGTTAAAAAAGTTAGTCACATATCCATTACAGGACGTCGTAGTAACGCCTGCATTTTTTTGCTGCTGTGATCTCTTCGCATGTTTACGTTCAGTAGTTTGCCATTGCTTTCTGAACGACCCGCACCCATACCATTTCGTAAAAATTCAACGCAAGGCGGTCTTCTGCCAATTCACCCGTAGCTGTGTTTTGAATGCGGATATACGGGTTTGCAAACTGCGTCCCAAACTCTTCGCCACGGAACTCTTGACATGACTGTGTATAAAACATAGAGATTAATCTTTTAGAAATGTTTACACAACTACAGTGCAGACCAGATAAGTCGAACACACCTGAGACTCAAGAATAATTATTCCTATAATAAATTCCTCTTATAAGAAACAAGAGACAAAGAAGAAAAATCGCCGGGGATAAAAACTTTATTTTTCAAAACAGAAATTCGCCATAACCGATATCGCCTTAAGCGGTTTGCACTGTATAACGTCCAGGCCGTGCTGGAATGCGAGACAACGAGGATGTTGGCTTCAAGAACGCCACTGTTAAACATACATTAAATGTTTGCACACGGAGTGTTAGCCACAATGGAAATTTAGAAAACGTCAAAAAGGAAATCGAAATGATGAAGATAAATATATTATGAATTAGTAAAATCCGATGGTCAGGTAGGAAGTTGGTGGGGGGAGGGGGGGGGGGGTGGAATTAAATTAAGTACATGATTACAACCTCAGGAGGGAAAGACTATTAAATGGGATTAGGCATACCTTTGCAGAAATGACAGATACATTGCTTGTAGAAAGTGACAATCTTGGGTCTTATCTTGCAACATAGAACCGCTTAAGTCGTGGTAACATCAAAGAAACAGCTTGTGCAAGAGGTACAATTATAATAAATGACGTTATTTCGGGGTAAGTGCAGAAGTTCAAATATCTATTGCCGAGGATGAACTGAAAGCTCACTCGTTGGTTCATTACTTGCGTACACTGCTGTTGAGCTATTCGGTCACAATGAAACATGGAAATGTAGCAACATTTCGGCAAATGCCAACATACGCTAGACGTTCATGTTACGAATATATTGACTGTTTTGAACATATAGTATCACCATAAGTTCAGTTACCTTCTGTATTATTCATTAATTCATCATGTGACATGCCGATGATTGTGGACGATCAAGTGTTGCCATCTCACACGATCACCAGGGTCGTGGATCAGCTCAGTGTTCTTGTCTCGACCATATCACGTGACTAAGCCATCTAGGTATTTACTTCTCTGCTTTGCCCTTGTTCTCTTCCCTCGACCTGCGAGTTGTCACAACGCTCTCCAGTGTACTTCTTCTCTGTATTACTACAAATATTACTGGTGTTGCTATTAACGGATGTAATGAAAGATGTAGTTGTTTACTTTTTTTATGGGTAAGACGCGAAAGAGGAGACAACGTGATAGAATGGGCATAAATACATGATATGTTGACTAGAAAAACACCATTTAAACAACATAGCAGATAATTTTATTTAGAAAACCCGATAAGAAAACATATTATCAAATACCTGGCCAACACAAGCGCTAACCATGCACTGACACATATCAAGACAATGCCATGCGCCGAATGTAGCAGTTAACACTTTGTTGACAAACGGCAGTAAGATTTAAAATAAGAAAAACAAGATAAGACTTTTGAAGGATATTCTAAGGGCAAGTACTTAAAGCCAAAATTGATACACAATGATTGTGCGAAACAGATACAATGAAATATGTGAAATACAAATTGTTAATGAATAATGCGAAATTCTAAAGAAGTCCAGCCATGAAACCAGCAAATGGATGCTACCAGAAAGAAGAGAAATAACGAAGAAGAAATAGATTACAGAAACAAAATTAAAGTTTATGGGCAAAAGAAAACAAAACAAAAATGTCAACGACGAATATGATACGATACAAACAGGTATAAATGATACATGGGTAATTACAGAAGAAAATTAATAAACGTGCAGTGCAACAAAACTGAATTACCTTATATTTCTGGAAACAAATATGCACAGATAAAACAGTCATTTGATATGAAGAAAATTCTGATTTAAAGCATATTGTTGTAAATCAACATCATGGACTATTTTAATGAAACACGAGGCAATATAAGGAATCAAATGAATGCATACGAGAGATACACGACGGAGATGGAACGGAAATAACATTAGAAAGTAGCTCGGAAGTTACTAAATTAGGAGGGTGATGATGTTATCAGACTTACGCACAAATGAGAAAAAGTAGATGAGGATTTAGCATTACTTGGCACCTTCAGAATTATTTTACAATTAGTATTGTTTTCTGCTCTGCTGAACGGTATTTACAATAGTGAACCTATAAATAGTGATATTCTGAAATGTGCATTTATAGCTGCAACTGAGAGCTTTTCGTATAATAAACCTAACAAGCAAAGCCATAAAACCTCTATTCAGATTGATAATGAGAAGATTAACATGGAAAACTAAGAATCTTAAATAATGACGAACGATATGAATGTGTTTAATGGAAAAGTACAAACAATGTAATATAACATGGAAAGCCTCTAATGCTTACTAAGAACAAGTAATGCAAGATACATTTAGAAACAAAACACCATGCGTGACATTTATAGTGAAAACCAAAACACTTGATAATGTCGAACATGACACAATTATCAACTCCTGAAACGTCAAGCATTCTTTGCCCACATTGTCAAAGAACATTTCGAGCCAAAACAGGCCTTATCAGCCATCTTAGAACTCACGGCTCCATACTTTCAACTCCATTGGATGAAATTAATGGTCATCATCATTCTTGATGGACAAACAACAAAAACAATCAGCATGTAGGGAGGTACCAACAGTGATAGTGAGGGTCGCATAATAATTTAAATAAATATAATTAAATGGTATGTTTCCTATGAATGTAAAACCAATTACAATAGGAAATTAAATATGAACAGATACAGCCGAAAATAAGACTCCGACATGTTTTTGACTATATCACTCAGTATGCCCTAGCCAGTGGAAACTAACATGTTCCCAGTCGGGTGACTTATATCATACTCAATGAAGTAGTGTGCGTGTATTCTATGGACTTCCTGCGTGTACGCATGTCTGCGGGCAATGAGCAGGCGGATACATTGGCTGCTGCTGCTCTTCTATGCGTACACCTGGTGATAAAGATGAAGTGTTGGCAGGTCTCTGTAACAAAGTGACGAAATCGACAGTGTCCATGGCTGGAGAGATTTGCTCATAAAGCAGTGCTTATATGGTTTGGACGACTCTCAACTGAATGAGCACAAAGCGGACGCACATTTAATCAAACCTCTGCTAAAATTGGGAGCAAGGAGGAACCAGTTCGGTGGCTATTGACAGTTACATAAATAAACACACATACTCCTGTTTGGCGCTCACAGAAGGAGAAGAAAGAAGTAGAGACTAGTGGAGGCACAAGGCACCTATTTGAAAGCTATAGTTACCGACCGGGATTCGAACCTGTTACCTCCAAATGCCGACAGCACCTCGCTGCAGAAACAAGTGCACTTCGACGCATGACAAACTAGACATTCCCAAATAAATGTTTTCATTAGTCATGTCTATCATACACATGAACCTACAACTATGGAATACGGACAGAATTCGTAGCAAACTATTGAGATAGCACCATAGGTCTCATACTGTTATATTAAACCGGAATAGGTCAAATAACAGTGAATGCTGTGTCAAGTATATTAACAAACATTTAAAGAAGAGAAATAATTGGTCGGTTCTAATTTCCGATGGCTCTTGAGGAAGGGGGCGGCGGGGGCATTTATTGAAGTGTCCGGAACTCAGTGATGTACTTGTCTGTAATGACGAATCAGTCAAGTATGTCAAATAACAGACAGTATGCTCGCTTGCAGTCTGTGACGTCATTTGGTAAATCCAACTGCACACGAGACAATGTTCACATGACTTCTACTAATGTCCCAGTTATATCTATGCTAACGCTAGCCAGTGGCATTCCTGACAGAACTTGCGAAATGTCTCTCTATCATAATTCAGGTGACCCGCGACTGTTGCTGCTTTTTGTACATTTTATAGCATATCCTGAATCCATATTCTGTGTGGCGTCCTTGGTTTTCGATGCCACCGTTATCCTCCCTCCTTACGTATCTTGTCAAGACTCGTGTCGGTCTACATGTCCAACACATTTGATTTTCATGACTAAGTCTGCATGATTATATTTGTCTACATAATTATATTTGTATACATAATTATTTGTCTAAATAATTATATTTGTCTAAATAATTATATGTATAAATAATTATATTTGTCTAAATCATTATATTTGACAACATCCTTCATCGTCTTCATTATTCTAGTTGGATAGAGTTAGTTATTCACATTGTCTCCCATGGTTCCAAATGTGTACACATATATGCATACATGATTGTATTGTGTGTGTGTGCGCGCGCACGCGAGCGTGTGTGTGTGTGTGTGTGTGTGTGTGTGTGTGTGTGAGTATGCATGTTTTCGTTTTTCGAACATATACACAGAAGATAATGATTAATGTCTGGAATTTCTTTAAAAACAAAAGCAACACTAATGCATGTTTTGTTTTCCTTAGAACAAGAAAACATGTCTCACACTGGTAAGATATTTTACCTATGGCTGTCTCAATACTCTAAGTATACTTTGGAAGAACGATATGTTCGTTTCCGCTGTAGTTAGACTTTCAAGATTATGTTGATATTTGTATAATGCGGTTTCTTAGGAGAATGGGGCGGGACTGGCCAACAGATAATTGAAACAGGTTTGAGGTACCGAGTACTGCATATGTTGCCAACTCAATCATTATGACCATGAAAAAATTTATTGACTTAATGATGTAAGCCAGCAGTCGAGGTGTAGGAAGCGAATGAGACTTATATGGGAAATTACTTGGCGTGCACGATAGAAGAAGAAATCAAAATGTGCATATAGAGATCTTAAATAGCTGAGCAATGTCTTGTTATGTAAATAAAGAAGACAGAACAAATTGATGATATCTTGTGATAAGAATCTCAACTGCTTGTGCCTATGTGTTGTTTGTCCATCAAGAATGATGATGACCATTCATTTCATCCAGTGGGGTTGAAGGTGTGGAGCCGTGGGTTCTAAGATGGCTGATAAGGCCTATTTTGGCTCGAAATGTTCTTTGACAATGTGGGCAAAGAATGCTTGAATGTTGTGCCTATGTATGAGAGGGTGGGTGGGGGGATTCGGAAGGGGAATCATGTATTCACTACATCTTATTTATTTCTATAGTAGGCTCCTGGCGACATTCTGTCAAACTTGCTCTGCATTATATTGTTTGTTTCTTCTGTTTTCAAGATACAGTTACTATAACTTCAACGCTGGACGTTTTATAGATGGCTAATTAATATGAGCTACATCTTGAAAGAACCGCGAAATCGCATAGGTTAGCTCACTTGCTGACGATCCGGTATGTTTTTGAATCCCCTTCGAGGCGGATATTTCTCTTCTTTTATCACTGTACCAGGTTAACCCAGCGTGAAACGGATACCAGGAAATTTGATACGAGGTGAAGATCGCCGGCGTGATACTGAACATACCACCTATTGTTGTGTGCCGGATCCAGATAAGAATGCAAGTATAACACTAGGCACCAAATATGGCTCATGCCGTGAAAGGAAGTCCTGTAGTTATTTCCTGCACTGCGTGGTTAAGTGTAGCCCCACAGCAGGTACTGATTTTGGGGTCAGAAGTGTTAAGCCTTCATATATTCTAGGCCAGGACATGTGAGGTGAGCTACATTGTTCCATTTTTCATGGTCTTGCCGTCCCTCCTTATTCCCACAGCATTAATACAATTAGCCAGTGTCCATATTAATAAGGCCGGGCCGTTAACAGAGCCGTTGAAATAGAATAAGAAATATAAAAAAAAAATGATAATTCAAAGTTACTAACCCGCATGCCGCATCAGCATCTTGATTGCACGCTGAGCTGTCCAATGTTAAACAAGTCGTGTATCTGTCCTTACATTGAAATACAGGTATATTTGACAGTTTTATGTAGACACCGATTAAGAAAAATGATAGAGTTCACGACAAATCAGTAACACGCCACTTCAAACATACCATCCAATTACAATCATGTGTGGATCATAATCTCCTCCGTAGAAAAGTGAAACGTTGACGTCAAGGCAGTTCACACATATGTGTTGTGTATCGCCTAGCCTACGGTGGATACCCTTGTCCTAATCCCCCTTTCATATTTGCCGTATACACCAATAATAAATAAATAATTACCGGCTACGGCTGTGACCAAGGAGCGTGGACACCCCAATGGTTAGGGTCTCACCATAAATCAGCCACACCTTAGCATGGGCCCGACTGCTAAATGATGTCTGCCTGATGAGCTGGTTATGGTGATCTTGTGAGACGGCGAAACTTAACCACTAAGGCTTATGGGCATTATACATGATGATGATGATGATGATGATGATGATGATGATGATGATGATGATAATGATGATGATGATGATGATGATGATGATGAGCCTTGCATATAGAGACAGGAGAAGAGCAATTGCCTGTTTTGCGTAACGCTATCTACTTACTATAGTATGCATTGTAAGTGATAGTTATATAGTATGCATTGTGTTTTCAGTAATCTCTCCTGATGGAATCTACACTTACGTATGTAAGTAATGCTTTGTAATAACACACAGTACTACTAACTATTAAAGGAATCACCATACATGGTAGCCACTTATGATACTAGAATATCTGATGACTGATAATATAATAAGGAACCCGTTGTATTACAGTTAGTCTTATGAACAATATGCAGCAATATTTCTGTGTAAATCATCAATTATATGACAGGATGCATGTCTCTTCATTACCAGCGGATATAGTAAGATATGTCAGCATGATAAAGATGCTTGCAAATCTACAAATTGATGGGAACGACGTTAGATTTGTAAACACCCCTCCACCCAAAAAAAAAACAAAAATACCCACAAAAACAAACAAAACAGACAAACAACAAACAAAAAAAGAAGCAAAAAAAAAAAAAATAAAAACAAACAAACAATAAAAAAAGCCAACATATATTGGAAACAACAAGATGTCATAAAGAGTAATGCTGAGATTGGCCTATTAAGAGAGGTTCACCACAGTGATGTGTAATGTCCCCATATAAGTGTTCCCTGTACAGAGAACATAATACAGTATATATTTAGAAGATACGAAAGAATTGCCATTGGGGGACATAACATCAATATTATTAGATATGCTGATGATACAGTATTGACTGCAGCCACCGAAATGGATATGAACCATTTAGTAGACGCCGTTTATGTATACAGTGAACAACTAGGGTTTGACTGAAAGTGTAAGAAGACATAGATTATCAATCAATTATGTGCCATGCCGGAAAGCGCGGGCGGTCATGACTCGCCATTTCACCTGATCACCAGAGTCGTGGATCAGCTCAGTGTTCCTGTCTCGGCCATGCAATGTGGCCAAGCCATCTAGGTATTTTCCTCTCGGTCTTCCTCTTGGTCTGTTCCCTTCGAACTTTCCAGTTGTCACCAAGTTCTCCAATCCATTTCTTCTCATAACAAGTCCAAATAATTTTGACTGTCTACGTCTAATTTCTCTAATCAATTTACGATTTTCATTTGTCTCCTGTAGTACTTGGTCATTGGTTTTTCTGTCTGTCCATGGTATTCTTTGCATTTTCCTTAGAAACCACATTTCTGCAGCCATCAGACGCTTTTCAGCTTGACTACTCGTTGTTCAAGTTTCACATCCAAACAAAAGAACAGGCTCTATGTATCCCCTCAACACTCTTTTTCTCGTTTCAATTGACGTCTTTTTATAGGTCAGAATGTTTTTCATCTTGCTAATGACTACTTTCGCCATGGTGATTCTTGTTCTAATGTCTTCAAGGAATCTCACATCAAATGTTATGACCGTTCCGAGATAATTGTACCGATTCACTTGTTGAAGAATATTCCCATCTACTTGTAAATTACATTGAGGTACTTCGTTCTTCCTAGTGACGACCATAACCTGTGTCTTCTTACAATTTAATTATAACCCTAGTTGCTCACTGTGTACAACAACGCATCTACTAATTGTTGCAGATCCTGCGCAGTGTCTGTAATCAATACAGTATCATCGGCATATCTAATGTTATTGGTGTTTCGTCCTCCAATGCTGATTCTATTTATATCTTCTACATTTATGAAAATATTTTCACTGTATAGAGAAAAAAGATCTGGAGACATTACACATCCCTGCCTAAAACCTCTCTAAATAGGCTGATATTGTCCTACTTAATTATCAATCCTTATGGCAGCTTGGTGTTTCCAATATATGTTTTTTATGAGTCTAATGTCTTTCGCATCAATTTGTAGATCTGCAAGCATATCCACCATGGTGACATGTCTAACTCTATCAAATGTCTTTGTGTAGTCAATAAAGCAAAGTCATATATCCTTGTTTACTTTTATAGTACGTTCAATAACTGTTCGCAGCATATACACAGCATTTACTGTACCCTTTCCTTCTACAAACCCACATTTTCTTTCCCCTGTTTCAGGTTGTATTTTCATCCTCACTCGTTGTATGATAATTCGTAACGATTATGGTTGTCTCTAAAAATATAGAAATACAACAATGCAATAGGGTAAATGGGAATATTTTATAACAATAGAGTCGGTACAACCATCTCGGAACAATCGTAACATCTGATGAAGGTGCGTTGAGAAGAAGATATTATATCATGAACTGCCAAGGCAAAAGGAACCTTTTGTAAGACGGAAAAACTAATTACCAATAAATTAATGTTAATTACAAGGATAAAAAGAGTGTTGAAATGCTACATAGAATGTGTACTTTTGTATGGATGTAAAACGTGGACGATGAGCAGACAAGCTTAAAAGAATTTAATGGCAGTGAACATGAGACATCCAAGGAATATGTAGAGAATACCACCGACCGAAGAAAATCAGTGAGCAAGAATTACAAGAAACAAATGAAAATCGAAAACTGATAAGAGACATTATACGTAGATGGTCAAGTATATGTGGGGCACGTTGTGAGAAGAGATAGACTGGAGAACGTGGTGACAACAAGCAGGATTCAGTGGAAAGCAACAATGGGGGAGCAGAGAGGTGAATATGATGATTTGGCCAAATGACACAATCGATTACTATATATATATATATATATATATATATATATATATATATATATATATATATATATATATATATATACAGCATGTCTCTCTTCTAGGCGCTTCTGCAGGGTGCCGGATGATGGAGTGGCCTCTAGATATTATGTCAAGGGGTAGATGTGACTATATTGAACAAGCAGTCGTGGACCAATGCAAGCGGTGGTCAGTGAGAGGAGGCGAATTAGTTGGTGAGACAATTGTCTCTATGAAATACCTCAATACTCTACTACGTGACCATCAGAGGGTAATAGGCGCAATATATAACCCCCTATATAAATATCTTATAACGAAACACGACCGTTGACCAGTGTGAAAACTGTGAAATGACTGTTATACTTGGGGATTTCAATGCCAACGTATGCAACGAAAGGGCGAGTGGTGTGACTGGTGGCTATGGCCTAGGTGATAAGAATGAGAGATGCGACAGATCAATAGCATCGGCAGATGACCACGACATTGTAACAGGTAAAAAACAACACCTTCGACGATTATATACGTGGAAAAGCCCTAGAGATAATATTCACAATGTCATTGATCACATACTGATTCCAAAGAGATTCAGAAGTAGTTTATTAGGAGCAAAAACTAGACCAGGAGCAGATGTACATAGTGACCCTGTGTCAATTATAGGAAAGATAAGGTGAAGACTTAAAAACACAAAGAAAATTCCAAAGATCATCAACTTAGACCTATCATTACTTACAACTGACCACACACACACACACACACACACACACACTATACACACAGACACACAGACAGACACATACACACACACACACGCACGCACGCACGCATGCACACACACACACAGACACACAGACACACACACACACACACACGCACGCACGCACGCGCGCACGCACGCACGCACGCACACACACAGACAGACAAACAGACAGACAGACAGACAGAAAAAAGTACACTACTACTGTAAAGAACAAATTTAATGCCATGGAGATAATACAGACTATACCTAAACATAAAAATCAAACAAAGTGGATGACAGATGAAACTTAGCAGATAATGGACGAAAGAAGAAAGAGCAAGCAAGGTAAAGAATATAATAGAATACATAAAGAAATAGTGAATGAATGCAAAGGGACTAAAACAAATATGGCTGAATCAACAGTGCATATAAATTGGGACAAAGAATGGAAGAGATCCACATTCCATGTATAAAGAACGGCATCAGACAGGGGTGTATTATCTCCTGATTTGCTGTCATTGTATAGTAAATATATAATGAGACCTGCATAACATATATCAGGGATCCTGGTTGGTGGACATAATATACATAACTTCCGTTATTCTCATGACTCCGTCTTGATAGCAACATGTCAGAAAGGTCTACAGGGAATGACAGATAAAGTGGTTGTAGAAAGAGAAAACATGGGCCTTGGTTTGAATTATAGAAAGGCACAAGTCATACTGATAAGAAACAGATTAGGTCCACATGTGCAATTAATTTGGGGGCAAGTGCATACATTCAAATATCTAGACACACGGATAACATCAGATGGATGATGCATCACTGAGATAAAGAACATAATATGACAAACACAAACTGCATTATATCAAATGAAGAACGTTTTGTCCAATAAGTCACTGTCCTTGAAAGTTAGAAAACGTGTTCTTGCATGCTACATAGCACCAGTTTTAACATACGACTGCGAATCCTGGACAATTAGAAAACAGGCAAAAAATCCCTGGAAGTCTTGAAGATGTGGTTTTATAGAAGGATGCTGAAATTAATCGGACAGTCAAAATGTGAAATCATGACGTTTTAAGGAAAGCTGAGTCGCAAAGACAACTTATTACTAAAATCAGAAAGAGACAGGCACCGTGATTTGACTACGGTATGAAAAGACAAAAACTGGAGCATATTGTGACAGCACAACGATTTGCTGAAAGAGAGATAGAGAAAGACAGCCTGAGAAGATTCTTGACAGTCTTGTGTCATGGCATGGAAGGGAGTCAACACATGAATTGATCCATGACGTCGGAGAGTGTAATATGTGGAGAGGCATAATTGACCACGCCAGCCGGCAAGGCACTGGATGAGCATGATGTTTTGTGACCGGATCTTGTTTCCCTCTATAACGAAGTAATAATGAGAGAGATCAAAGAGAAGCCTGGAACAATAATAATATAAACAACATCGCTATGCAGATGGCGGATAATGCAACAGATCTACAACAAATGGCGGGTATTGTGGTAACGCAGAATGCAAAGAAAGGACTCTCCGTGAATATCAAGAAAACAGTAACAATGGTGATATCAAAGAAAAAGGTGACACTAAAATGGGAAATGAAAACAGAATGGAAAATATATTAACCATGTGGATACTTTTAAATACCTAGAGCCATTTATAACATCAGACGGAAAGTGCACAAAAGAGATTAAGAACAGAATAGGGCAAGTAAATTCTGTATTTAAGAAAATGAAAAGCATTTTATGCAATCAGTTATAATCATTGAATGTAATAAATAGAGTGCTGAAGTGCTATATAGAACATGTTTTGCTGTATGGCAGTGAATTTTGTAATGTAAAGGAACAAATTAGGAAGAAATTGGAAGCAACAGAGATGTGGTTTCTGAGACGAATGTTGCGAATTCATTGGACTGCTAGAGTAATTAACGACGATTGCCTGAAAGAGGCTAATGAAAATAGAACATTGCATATAACAATAAAAAAAGAGACAAACAGCTGTCCTTGGTGGTGTGATGAGAAGAAAGGCATAGGAGAACATCGTGACGACTCGACATATTGAAGGGAAAAGAGGCAGAGGCTCACCAAGAAAACTGATGCTGGGTGGATTAAATCTATGGCATCGAGGAATAAATAGCAGCAGAGTTGATCCAGAACACCAAATACCGTGATATATGGAGAGACATGAATGCCTACGCCAGCTGGCATGGCACTTGATGATGATTGTATATCGTAATGCAATAGCCACTGCAACCTGGCACCAGTGATGTCGCAGGAGTTGCCAGAACTATGTTGTTTTCAACGTGGAACTGCCTAAGGACTCCATATCCGGATTTGTCCTCAGGGTTTACTCCTGAAGCCTTTTCCATCTGGGTATACCAGCATGGACAATGAGCAGTCAGGCTGAAAAACATCTGATGGCTGTAGAAATGTGGTTTCTGAGGAAAATGCAAAGAATACCATGGGCAGCCAGAAAGACCAATGAACAAGTTCTTCAAGAAACAAATGAAGATCGTAAACTGATTAGAGACATTAGACGTAGACAGTCACAATTTATTGGGCATGTTACGAGAAGAAATGATCTGGAGAACTTGGTGACAACTGGTAAGATCGAGGGGAACAGACCAAGGGGAAGACCTAGAAGCAAGAACCTGGATGGCTTGGCCTTGTGGCATGGTCGAGACAGAAACACGGAGCTGATCCACGACTCTGGTGATCGAGTGAGATGGCAGAACATGACCACCCACGCTTACCGGCATGCCACATGATGGATGGATGGATACCAGCAAGGCAGCGGAGGATTGATATTTAGAGTTTCCTTTCTTTGAGGGGATACCAACCAAGGCTGACGAGCCTCCTCTGCCCGGGAATCAATAAGGAGGGAATTCTACCATTCTTCCTTCCTGGCAGTGACCATACTGATCAGATGACCATAGCCATTGTCTCCATTGAGAGATCCCCTCTGTCAAACGTCGCAGAATGGAAGCCATAACCAACAACTATTTGTCCGCTGCTCCCAAGTCCGATCCACCACTTGCTCCCGTGGCTTCACGTGACCCTGTTTCAGGGCTAAACGGGTACACTACCTTGCCCAAGGGTGCCCCGTAGGCTAGCGGGGGGAAGGAAACATTGACACACAGACATCAGTAATTTGTTTACAAATTTCAAAGCAAACAATACAAAATGCAGTAACGCGGTTATATATTGTTTTGTTGCAGTGCGGTTTTGGGTTCGACCGAAACTCATAGAATGCATATCAGACACTTTCACGATGTGTCTGAGAAATGTCGGACAATAAAATTCAACGAGAAAGGAAACTGATAACTTACCCATTTTCTAATGTTGAATAACATATGTTCAGGACCTAACACGTTACGCCCCAAAGGAATTTGATGCTTACAGCATTACCTAACTTAGGAACATCCAGTTGTATATCCAGTTGGTCACTGGGTTTATGAAACATTTCAGCTGACTGAAATAATACGCACTGATGAATGGACAGAGGGTACATATATGCAATTTCATTTAATAAGCATATCAATACGTTTGTTGTGTGTATGCGTTAGTATTCTGTGATGTATAAACCTTGTTTATATTCCTTTCAGTTGAATTCAATTACAGTAAGTAGCGATGTGTCATCATTTGCATTGCGATTTAGAATACACACATTCGAATTCTAATGGCAACACCCATATACTGTTTGTAGTAAAGCAATATAAACATAGAGCCGGCTTATGAAATGTTTACCCAACAAATTGTTGTGTGCACACGCACACACACATACACACATACACATACACACACACATGCTCACAAACACACGCACACATAAGCACATACTCACACACATGCAATCATGCACGACATGTGTATGGGTGTGTGTATGCTTGGACTATATTATATGTGAGTTGGCTTCGGATGTTTGCTATATAAACTGTGCCGCATACATGGCGACAATCGCACTTCCATAAGTAACCTCCCAGGTCAGATATCAGCTATACTGACATACAATCTAGCTAACAACTTCGCCTTGCATTGCTTTTCACAATGGTATGCACGTCGGCAGGTTAGAATGCAGAAACAAACTTCTGAGCGCAAATTTGCTAGACAAACATAATTAATCAATGAAGTGATCGGGTTTATTTAGACGTCCTGCAACGGACATGCAACTAACTAAATACGCCCTACACAAATGGTGTCAAGAAACACGTTATGTCAATATTGACTACAACTAACAACTTGATAGAATTGCTGAAGTTAAGAACAGAGGCATGTTTCCTGATTTTTGTAAGGCATAGGGTTGTAAACCAACACAGAATCAGTTAGTGTGTTTCTGTGTTAAAAGGCGTTTGATGCTGATGACTATAATGATGATGGTGTGGATATCATGAAACCAATCAGTGATAGCCATAAAGTAATAAACAACTGAATACAATTAACATATTATTGCATTGATCTGGCTGACAACTGTGGTAATATTTTCCACGGCCCTTCTTTGACGGCATTTATGTAAGCAACTGGGATGGCTCATTTTCACAAGAGTATCATGCTGTAACATCCAAAAATCTCTGCGGCCTTGAAGTTACGGTCACTCACTGGTTCTCTTAATGACGTTGAGATGGACAAAATACTGCAATGACAACATCTTAGCACACTGTCGTAGTACTGAAAATCTAGGAGAACACAATCACAGTGACATGCTGAAATGGAAAGCTGTGCCGATGACACAACTGTGGCAAGCGTTGCTGATATCATGTGAGAAAAGCGTATATCAGTGCCACAGGTGTTAATAAAAAATGCTATTTCCTGGTTTTATATCATGGTGTGAAAACACGGCGGAAGATTATTCAGCATTCTTTGTCCCGAAGTCCAATTGCAATTGCGTTTAACTTGCACATACATTTTTGCCTTTATCAGCTAATACTTGACGTTTCATCCACTACCTCAACTTCAATGGTGGTAATGCATCGTTTCTTATTGTTAGCATTCCTATGTAGTTCTGAACGTTAATCGCACCATGCCAAGAATGGAACTTAAAAAAGCCACCCCATTTTGTTTGAAAACATTACATTATTATAGGATCAACGTGGTCGAATGGACAAGAGTGGTCACACATAAACTTCCGGTTCGCTGACGACGGCTTAGTAGGATCGTTTCCTTCGGTCAGTTAGACTTAAACGTCTTTTTCACGTTCAGACACCAACGAAAAACCATCATCATCATCATCATCATCAAGTGTCATGCCAGCCTTCGTAGGTGTTCATGTCTCTCCACATATCTCTGTCTCTGGTCTTCTGGATCATTCTGCTGCTGATATTCTTCTAAGGCACAGTCTCGTTCCATACAGCACCATTTCGCATTTTCGGCCTCTGCCTCTTGTCTCCTCGAACATTCCAGTCGTCACGCTGTTCCTCCAATGCCTATCTTCTCATCACATGACCGAAGAAAGTTGTTTCTCCCTTTCTTATGTTATGTATAATGTTCTAGTTTCACTAGCCTCTTTCAGGCAATCCTCGTTAATTATTCTGGCAGTCCAATGAAATGGCAATATTCTTCTTAGGAACCACATCTCTGTTGCTTCCAAGTTCTTCCTAGTTTTTTTAAATTTGCATTCCCATATTCATTGTCATTCGGCTAACCAGTATCTGTATGTCACTTCAGCACACTATTTCTTTTTTACTTTCAATGATAGTGACTTATTGCATAAGATACTTTTCATTTTCTGAATTGCAGCTTTTGCTTGCCATTTGTTGTTATAAATCTCTGTTGTGCAACTTCCGTCTGATGTTATACATGTCCCTAGGCATTACAAATCATTTACTTTGTTAAGAATGTTCTATTATATTTCAATTTCACATTTTGGTGTAACCATTTCTTTTTTTGATATAACCATTATTATTGTTTTCTTGATATTAAATGATAGTCTGTTTTATTGCACTCTCTGCAACTACAATGTACAACAATTGTTGTATATCTTTTGCATTATCCGCTACCAATACTGCATCTTCTGCATATGGTAAATTATTTATATTATATCCTCCCATTAATATTCCCGGCTTCGCTTTGATCTCTCTCATTATTACTTCGATATTGAAATAGAACAGATCCGGTGACAAAACACATCCCTGTCGTACTCCTAGCTGTTTTTATTCATAACTACTTTATTTACCATTTGAATTGCTGCAACTTGGTTCTGTAAATATTTTTCACTACTACTAGTTGTTGGTGCGTATACTTGTATAATAATTATAAGGGGCGTTCATTTGAAATCCGTTCGTGCCGCACCGCGCGTAATTGCGTACTTTGAACATGATCATGTCATAGTCATGTGATAAGTACTGACCAATGAATAAAAGAGCACGTGCTTATCGTCCCCTGATGCATAGGTTCTGTTTCCGACCGTTGAGAATATGGCCAGGTTGATCCAAAATCCGTCCAAAGAAGCGCAAGGAGCGGTGATTCAGTTTCTTTCCTTTGAAGGATGTCGACCAGTGAACATTCATCGAAGAATGCAAGCAGCGTACGGTAACAAATGTGTGTCGAAGACAAAAGTGACAGTTTAGGCACGAATATTTCGGAAAGGACGTCAGTTCACGACAGAATGACAGATCTTCGACGGCCTGGTCAAGCGCATATTGTTGCAGCAGGAAAAAAAAACATCACCAAAATTGATGCAGCAGTACAGATGAACCGTTGTCGAAGCCCACGTTCGCTTGCGAAAGAATTGGATATGTCAACTGGGACAATTCAAAAGGTCGTTCGTAAGAAACTGCAATATCGGAAGGTGTGTTCAGAGTGGGTACCACGCATGTTGACGGACCACCAAAAAGAGGAACGCATGGGATGCTGTTTGAACCACTTGCTACGTTACAGTGTGGAGGGTGATGCATTTCTCTTTCGCATAGTGGCAGGCGATGAATCGTGGTATCACCACTTTGAGCCGAGCAGCAAAAGAGAGAGCATGCAACAGAAGCATGCCGGATCACGAAAAGAAAAACGGAATTCATGTTACAGGTTTCCGCTGGTAAGGTTATGCTGAGCGCATTTTTTGACCATGAAGGACTATTGCGGCCGACTTTAAAGAACCTGATGTCAACATCAACTCTACCCATTACTTGCAAACACTAGACAAGCTGCGAAAAGCTATCAAGAATAAACGACCCGGCATGCTTTCTCGCGGTGTGATTTTCTTGCACGATAATGCTTCGTCCGCATGTCGCAAAGATTGTGCAGAAAGCATTATCAAGGAAGAAGTGGGAAATTCTGAAACATCCAGCCTTTAATCCTGATTTGTCACTATGTGATTTTCATTTGTTCGGATCTCTATAAAATCTCTCAAGGAGCAACGATTTCACACAGATGCAGACGTAATAAACGCGGTAAACACTTGGTTCGGTGGTCAACCGTCAATTCTTTTTTGCGGACGGCATTTCCCACCTACCTAAGCAATGGGGTGCTTGACTGAATGCCTACGACGACTTCTTCTGACCAATCCATGGTGCATAATTCATTTAAAATGAAAGCCTTGTTTAATTCTACCACACCTGTTGATGTTTCTTTCATGTTTTTGTAATAAAGCCATTGGAACGGGTTTCAAATGAAAGTTCCCAATATATATATATCTGTGTATATTTTATATTGTCCATAATAACGTTAATACACCAGCAATCATTAATTAACTTGGCTGTTGTTGTTTTTTTTAAAATTCAAATAGTAGACATACTCATTTCTCGATTATATACCCTCCAGAATAAATTATTGTGTGTTTGTCGGTTATAATTTTATCCGATTCCTTCCAACTTATATCACTTATGCCTAGAATGTTCATTTTCATGCTTTCCATTTCTCTTGTCACACTGTTAAACTTTCCCAACTCGTTTAATGGCCTAACAGCCCATTTTAAATTTATTTCCCATTATAAATATATTTTCTATTTTAAATCTGTTCGTTATGGTTTTGCCGTCAGTAGCTGTATGACTGTCAGGTGTCACCTGTGGCTCACGACTGTTCTTACCGGACGAGGATGTCCTAAGACAGTCATTAACGCCGTTCACTGCATCTTATATGTGACTATTCATGAAATCTTAAGTCGATAACGTGGTGGTGTCCTATTGACTTCGACACCCGCATTGGTTTTATTTACCTCTGCCTTTGACAGCCATTTCCGGCTGTCGGGACAAGTAAGTGCCCTGCTCTGCTCAGCTGCAGAGTTGCCCACTTATCCCGGTGGATACTCGGTCCTCAGGGCTTCGTTAGCCACACCGTGGTAGGTTTCCCATCCTTTACCACTGGGAGATGCAATTGGAATTTACCCTTCCTAAAGTTATAGTCTTTGATGGTCAAAACTCTCTCGTGCAAACTAAATAACGTAACATTACTTAGTACTTCAAAGTGGGTTGTGATTGATCTCAACATCATGCAAAGAACATACAAACACATCGTATTACGTTAATATCACATATACTATTATTTTCAATGACTGGGTGTTTGCCGTCATTATGTTGCAATTATTGACAACGATAACAGGTACTGGATATCGGAGGTGAAACAGAACAACTAACAGCTTCATATTTCAATGATTAATCAACGCAAGCGAGATTTGAGCAAACAGAAAGACAAATTAGTCAGCTTAAAATTACCGTGGTAGACAATTGACATTACTGTGTGAACATGTCTATATTTCAGCTTGAAGGATTTATCTAGTTAATTTACTTTACCTTGCGTCAATTCTGCAGTATGTACCTGACGAGATGCAGCGAACTATGCCAGGAATTACATAGTGCAATCTATTGTTTGTGTCTTCGTTATTCAGCTTCATATTTAACTGAAAATTGTTCTTCTTATTAAGCATAATTCACTGTTAAGACACAGAGTATCTCTTAATGTATGCTATTGATAAACAATATATCATAAACATAAATAATAAATAAATAAAGCAATACTCTTCAAAAGTACCAAGCGTTCATATTTCCATACTAAACATGAATACGATAATTGAATAAACATTAAAACCACATTATTTTTGATGTTATAAATTTATGTTTCTCAAACAGATTTCGATGAATGTAAGTTAATCCATTATAACGTATCTACTGATGATTCATTATATATAATCACATTCATGCATGTAATAAAGTTATACATGAATATATCATTATTAAAAATGTGTATGTCGGCCTCATCATTTACAAAAATACAAAATAAAATGTCCTTATAAGGAGTGCAATCGGTCAAGCCAGAAGAGCCAGGAACTTGCACCAACAAAGAAAACAACAAGAGGAGACGGGCACAAAGAATACTCGCAGACCAATCCCCCAGCTGACGTCACAGACACAAAAGCCGATAAAACCAGTCCAGATCAGGATTCAGCTCGTAAGAGCGCATAGGACAAGAATCAGGATGAATAAACCCGCAAAAACCACGGACCTCAACAATAACTACAGCTGAAAGAAGCAGGTTGAACGAGGCCGAATTTGGAATTTTTGTTTTCCAAGTCAAGCATACATAGCCACCTATACATGCATGCACGCATACAACATACGCACCTACCTGCCTACCCACTCACCTGTCTGCTTGCATACCAACCTACGTACCTACCTACCTAAACTACCTACCTACCTACCTACCTACATACATAAATACATACGTGCATGCATGCATGCATACATACAAACATACGGCAGACAGGCAGAGAGACAGGCAGAGAGACAGAAAGACAAACATAATTTTTGTTTTCCTGCTGATTCTCCATGGTATTCATTGCAGTCCCCTCAGAAACAACAATTGCTACTGCCATTAGATGTTTTGCAGCTTGTCCGCTCATTGTCCACGTTTCGCACCCATTTAAAATTGCGGGTTCTATGTAGCACGTCAACCTTTTTCTCGTTGCATTTAATATTATGTTATTGGTCAGAATGTTTTCTAGTTTGCAAAAGGCTGCCTTTGCCACAGCGATTCTTCTTCTATTCTCTTCAAGGCACCTCCCATTATGGCTATTTCGACATTATTGTATCGATTCACTGTTTAAGAATATTCCAATTTACTTTCTTCTTAGAAACTACGATAATTTCTGTCTTCTTAACATTTAATTCTAAATTATTACGTACTTACTTCAATTGTAAATTGTTACGTATGCATGATTTAAAAAATCACGACTCTGTTCAGACTGCTGTAGTGACAATGTTTCAGTAAATGGAAAAGTAAGTATAAGTCATAGTAAACTAAAGACTGCTACATGAACTATCATGTCTGAGTTAGTAATAATTTAATCAAAACAAATGAGTATGTAAATAGATTAACCACTACTTAATAGATTAGGAACAATAATATAGAAATATTTAGCATTGCAGAGGAGGAATAGCAAATACACAAGACATCAATGAAACAGATATCAAAGGGGGAAAAATATCAGTAACAAATGAGGACAGTAGACAATAACATTGATGACAGGAAACATTCTACAATCGATGGACATTGGAAGAAAAGGCAAACAAAATCAAGTTGAATAAAGCATACAAATGGAGACATTGTGCGAAAAATTATGACAGCAAAAGACGTTTGGTTAATAGTCAGAGCAAGGAGAATAATGATCCATTAGAAGACACACTATCTGTGTTCAAAAACAATACCAGAACAGTCAGGCATTAGATCATATAACTATATGAAAACAATTGATGGTAAAGTATTAACGGACAATGGGACATGGACATCATTTATAACATGGCTATGTAATTATGAGGGCAGATCAGAAAACACAAAAAAAAACAACTCACTCACTGCCAATGTGAATGCCACCAATACTGACAGAAGAAGCTGAAGGTGCTATTCTTCATATTTAGATAGGTAAGTTACCAGGGCCAGATAACCTCACTATCGAAGAAACTAAAGGTGTTAGTGAACTGGCTATAGAGGTAATAAACAACTGTTAAATGACATCTACAACATTGGATGTAATACGCTTGAAGATCTCTTGAAAAATGTGTGTGTAGATCTTTTCAAGAAATCTGGTACAGGGGATTATGAAGATCGACACACAACTAGTTTAAGAAATCATGTTACTAAACTTCGGATGATTAGTATAGTCAGAAATATAAAATATAAAATAAAACCATGAATTGGGGATAATGAATTTCATTCTTCGAAGGTAAAGGCACAAACAACGCCTATATTGGTGAGAACATTAAACGAGAGAACAATGGGAATAAATAGAACACTGAATATGTGCTATATTGGCAGCACTAAAGCGTTTGTTGGCCGGTCTCCCTGGTCCACTTTCTCCATAATATCGTATACTCTCGTGAAGTAACGTGACGTGCGTGAAAAACGGTGGCGGTTCTCTCCGCGTCGGTAACTTACGGGGTATGTGAGCCGGTCGCTCAGAAAGCAATGGCAAACTACTGAGCGTAATCTTGCCTAGTACATCAACAATCAATCAATCAATCATGTGCCATGCCGGAAAGCGTGGGTGGTCATGACTCGCCATTTCACTCGATCACCAGTGTCGTGGATCAGCTCAGTGTTCCTGTCTCGTCCATGCCATGTGGCCAAGCCATCCAGGTATTTTCATCTCGGTCTTCCTCTTGGTCTGTTCCCTTCGATCTTGCCAGTTGTCACCAAGTTCTCCAATCCATTTCTTCTCATAACATGTCCAAAAAATTTTGACTGTCTAAGTCTAATTTCTCTAATCAGTTTACGATGTTCATTGGTCTCCTGTAGTACTTGGTCATTGGTTTTTCTGTCTGTCCATGGTATTCTTTACATTTTCCTCAGAAACCACATTTCTGCAGCCATCAAATGTTTTTCAGCTTGACTGCTCATTGTCCAAGTTTCACATCCATACAAAAGAACAGGCTCTATGTATCCCCTCAACACTCTTTTTCTTGTTTCAATTGACATCTTTTTATTGGTCAGAATGTTTTTCATCTTGCTAAAGGCAACTTTCGCCATGGCGATTCTTGTTCTAATATTTTCAAGGCATCTCCCATCAGATGTTATGACTGTTCCAAGATAATTGTACCGATTCACTTGTTGAAGAATATTTCCATTTACTTGTATATTACATTGTGGTACATCTTTCTTCCTAGTGACGACCATAACCTGAGTCTTTTTACAATTTAATGCTAACCCCAGTTGCTCACTGTGTACAACAACCGCATCTACTAAATTTTGCAGGTCCTGTTTATTGTCTGCAATCAAGACTGTATCATCTGCATATCTAATGATATTGATGTATCGTCCCCTCTGAAAACATTACACATCCCTGCCTCACACCTCTTTTAATCGGCTTATATTGACCTACACCATTATCAATTCTGATGACAGCTTGTTGTTTCCAATATATGTTTTTTAACAGGTCTAATGTCTTTCCATCAATTTGTAGATCTTCACGTATCCTTATCATGTCGGCATGTCTCACTTTATCGAAAACCTGGTGTGTAGACAAAGCAAAAATATAGGTTTTTGTTTACTTCTACAGAACGTTTAATATATATATATATATATATATATATATATATATATATATATATATATATATATATATATATATATATATATATATATATATATATATACTAGCTGACCCGGCCCGGCTTCACCCAGTCCCTGGAGGGGATCTATCTATCTATCAGCCTGACTGTCTGTCTGTCTGCTTGTTTGTCTGTCTGTCTGGCTGACCCGGCCCGGCTTCACCCAGACCTTGGTAGGGAGCATCTCATTTAATTCATATAAGTAGTCATATAAGCTCCCGTTCCCGACTGTCTATCTGTCTGTCTGTTTGTCTGTCTGTCTATCTGTCTGTCTGTCTGACCCGGCCCGGCTTCGCCCAGACCCTGATGGGGAGCATCTCAAGTCATATAAGTTCCCGTTCCCGACCGTCTGTCTGTCTGTCTGTCTGTCTGTCTGTCTGTCTGTCTGTCTGTCTGTCTGTCTGTCTGTCTGTCTGTCTGTCTGTCCGTCTGTCTGTCTGTCCGTCTGTCTGTCTGACCCGGCCCGGCTTCGCCCAGGCCCTGGCGGGGATCTGTCTGTCTTCTCTGTCTGTCTATCTATGTATCTATCTATGTATCTATCTATGTATCTATGTATCTATCTATCTATCTATCTATCTATCTATCTATCTATCTATCTATCTATCTACCTACCTACCTACCTACCTACCTATCTATCTATCTATCTATCTATCTATCTATCT
Source organism: Cepaea hortensis (assembly GCA_963921405.1). NCBI lineage: Eukaryota > Metazoa > Mollusca > Gastropoda > Stylommatophora > Helicidae > Cepaea > Cepaea hortensis. The sequence continues at coordinate 110,957,686 of OY992881.1, forward strand.
ATCTATGTTCGGCTCGTTCCCGTTAAAAATATAGATAGAATAGATAGATTGATAGTAGAAAATATGATTGGAAGATATCTATCTTAAGTAAACTTACCAAGATATCACAAACAGCCAATAAATGGTGGGCGGTGGGTTGACTGCAGAGTACTGCAAAGGATATGCTACTAACTTTCTCTCACAAAAAAATTACTTAGGCAATGTTTAAAATGGGCATCATAAGGGACTTAACTTAAGATATAACAATGCTACTAAAGATTATGTCTCTTGTGTTTTATATTTTCTTTTGTTCAGTCATGTAATTACAAAATTAAATATCAGTAAGTAAATAGCTGATGTACACTAAAAAAACTTTGACAGAAAGTTGCACAGGAATGAAAAGAAAACGTGTAGAAAATTTCATCTCAATCGGATAGACCGTTCGCGAACGCATAAAGAACAGATCCACATACATACATACATACATACATACATACATACATACATACATACATCGATTTATATATATATATATATATATATATATATATATATATATATATATATATATATATATATATATATATAAACCATTTCTTTAAATGTATCTACTGCTATAGACTCAACTGTGTAACTTTACCATCTTCTGTATGCCCAACTTGTAAACATAATATCTACGTAAGCTTATTATTGCCTCTAGTTAGATCTGTTGAAACGGAACTTCTTCTGTAGCTCATCTGTAAAACAAAACATGGTCAAAAAGCTGCTTGTTCAACCTACTCATTGACGACTGCCAGCTGTCAAGAGATGTTAAAGTGTTCACAGTTTCCCATACTCTTTTATCCTTATCGCTGAAGGGTTTACGTTCCATCTAATACAACGCTAATCAAGAGAAAATATACATCATCCCACAGTCCTGCAATTAACACGCAACAGCATCGTATTAATTTAATAATAAATATACTATTATTTACAACGATTGGGAGTTTGTCATCATTACGTCGCAATAATTGTAACGTTAAAAGATTCTGAATGTGTGTTCTGAAACGGAACTAACAGCTTTATATTTAACAGAATATTGTTCTTCTTTGTTTGCTCATAATCCATCTTTAAGAAACGAACATATCTTTATGAATGCAATTGAAAAGAGTATCAGGCGTTCATATTTTGGAATCAAACTCTAATACGCTAATGGAATAAACAGTTGATGATCTAAATTTATCTTTCTCAAATAGCCCGTGTGTTCAGAACTCGTAAGTTAATTCATTATAATGTAGCTATTGATGATTCATTATGTGTGTGTGTGTGTGCGCGCGCGCGTGCGTGCGTGCGTGCGCGCGCGCGTGTGTGTATGTGTGTGTTTGAGGGTAGATCTGAATCTTATGCGCCACAATTATTATAACTTTAACCTGATTATGTGGTTGTTTCGGGATTGGAAATTTAAATATTGAGCACAACCCACTACTGGCAACGCCGATCGCATTCCGGTATGAACCTAAGGCCTATCCACGTCAATATGGAAGCACTATACTCGAGTTTCGCCCTTGTTTGAGCTCGTCAGTAGTGCATATCCCTGACCGGATCCGGAAACAGTCCCGGATCACGCGTGTGAAGCGGGTGTGTAACCACGCGGCACACACTGGACACATCAAATTATCACAACAGAACACCACAACGCTACCCATCGTAGGCTATGCTCAAGATTGCCCAATCGCCGCAATCGCACTACTGACGAGCTCAAACAAGGGCGAAACTCGAGTATAGTGCTTCCATATTGACGTGGATAGGCCTTAGGTTCATACCGGAATGCGATCGGCGTTGCCAGTTGTGGGTTGTGCTCAATATTTAAATAACTTTAACCGTTAATAACATTCAAATGAACTTTAGTCACAATTTTCATGTACATGTGCAGCAAACATTTCTACTTCTCAACATAATTCCCACCAACTTTAACGGCTTTACACCATCTTAAAACAAGAGCATGTATACCAGATTTGTACCACATCTTGTCCTGTTCTGGTAGGTATTTCTTCAATGCCTTAATCACTCCCTCGTTGTCTTCAAAGTTTGTCTTAAAGACAGCATTTTTACGGGGAATGAAAAGATGGAAATGAAATGGTGCCAGGTATGGATTGTAGGGTGGATCGGGCAGTACAGACAATACCACCATATTTTGTCGATTGCCTCCCTTGCGTGCAAACTTGCATGCAGACAGGCAAACAGACAGGCAGGCAGGCAGGTTGATGAACAGACAGGCGATGCCTGGTACACATGGTACCGTTTATGATGATAACAACAGACCTATAACAACTGACCAGGACGGAGTGGAGGCTTTTCTTGCACTAGTTTTAAAACAGACGGATCAGTAGGATATGGCTATTAGGGATTTGATTAGAGATGTCTTGTCACAGGATACTGGGAAAGGGGACTATGAGGTTAAGGTGGAGGATGTTAGACGAGTACTGAAGAGGGCTAAAAACACGATGACAGGCAAGGGTGGGATTAGGTACAGCCATATGAGGAACATGAATAATGGGGACTTGGAATAGATGACTCTTTGTTTGAACATAAGCGTGGAAACGTCGGAAATGCCCCAGGATTTGTTGCACAGCTACCTGGTCCAACTCGCAAAGCCAGGTATGGTTCACTCCAGACATAATGGATGCCGAATCATAACCCTGCAAACCACATTTGGCAAATTCCTCGTTAAGATAGTAGCACGCAGGCTTCAGCGACATTTGGAAAGTCGTAATCTGCATCCCAAAGGACTCGAAAGTTACGAGCCTGGGAAGGATACCTGGGCAAATGAGGCAACTTTTGCATTTAATGTCTATGAGGGTTTCCATGACAAACAAGAGACAGTGGCGGTAGCTTTTGACCTGGAGGATGCGCATAACAGGGTCAGATATGATCGGTCGATACACACTCTTGGACATGGAGGTCTGCCTTTGCCTCGTCAGATGGGTTGCGGCAGTCCTTTATGAGCTGCACTGCGCATAGGTTCCTGGACTTTTTACCCATGTACTAATACACCTGGGTTGCCACAGGGATCTGCCATGTCCCCATTGCTCTTTAATATCAACATCAGCAGAGTAGCAACTAATGAGACATCAAGTGCTTGTAGAATCTCGACATTTGCAGATGATGTGCTGGTGTATAGACAGGGTAGAGACAGGCTGAAGACTTACACGTCGCAGTAAACAGGGTGGCGGAGTGCAGGGACGCAGGGGTCGTTATAAACCCAGACATGGCATCGGTTGTGTGATACTCCATGGATAACCGGATTGTGAAGGCAGTTGTCCCATGTATTCAATTGAATGGATGTCCTGTAGAGAGGGTAAATTGAAGAACATTTGACAGGTGTATATCTTTTAAGGATCATGTGGAGGCTTTGGTAGTGAAGGCTGGTAGGGAACTAAATGCATTGAGGGCGATGGCTGCAACCGGGGTAGAGCTGAGGATGCTTTACAGGTTCTTTCAGCAGTTAATATATTCTGTCATTGAGTAAGGCTTCGGTCTGCTGACAGTATCAAAGAACCAGCTTGAAATGTTGGAGCGGATACAGAGGACATGCGGAGTTTATCCTGGGGTGCACAAAGAACACCCCAATTTAACGCATAAGGCATACCCTGGCATTACAAATAATGGCGGAGAGGCATAGGGTCCTAAAAGCCAAATGGAACCTTATAGTTGCTGCAGATAGGGATCACCCCCTGCATGAAGCCATGGATATGGTCAAGGGTCATTGACTAAGACGAGGCATGTCTTGTAAGGCACAGGCGGAAATATATATACGTTAGGTGTGTGATCTAGAGACCATACATATTGAAAATGAGGGGGTTGAAGTACCGGAAGACATGACGGACTGGCACAATGTTATAGTAACACTGGGTCATGAGTGCAGAGAATGGGCAGCGGGCCGCACAGAGTTTGAATTGCAACAACTGATCCAGAGTAACACGCATCACGATGACATAGTTATCTATACCGATTGGTCAGTGGTGAGAAGCAGACTGAGTGGTTGGGGTTTCATTGCGAAGGCTAATGGCTGCTTCTTTAAAATAAAATAGATTCGGGCATATGAGGCTACGACCTCTAACATGAGAATGGCATTTCGCTGTTTAGAGGGGACCACTGCAACACATACTGTATTCATTACGGACTCAAGGAGTATGCTTAGAAAGGTGGAGAAAGGAATGTTTCGTGTGAAATGGCTCACATAGCTTCAGAGGTCACAGATTGTGACGGTTGTATGGATGTTTTCGCCCTGAACATGCGGGAGTGTGGGGGAATTAACATGCTGATAGGCTGGAAGGAAATACACATATTGATGGCAGATTACCTCTGGACAAGGGAGAGGTGGCCCTATGGGACCACGTGGAAAAGGGGGAACATATTTAGAACCCGTAATAGGAAAGGATGTGATTACGAGGGATTGGCAGAGATTCTTATAGCATCTCCAAACTGAGAGGGAAGACCAGGAGAACTTTCAATCAGATAGATGTGGGAACGATTAATAGTGCGACTCTTTGCTGGCTGTTGAACGAGGGGAATTTCCTGAGTGTAATGATGTTAGTTCTGAGCTCAACTCAATTCAGCTTAACTCAATTGGAATCGTGACCATGCATCATAGCATGACAACTACAATTCTTAATTACAGCTGCAGATATCTGACGTGAACATGAACATTATGTATTTTAATGAGAATCAATGAATAATTAGTATCTCACAAAAGTTGCTCTTATTACCAAGCATGATATGTATGTCAGACATTAACATCACATATTTACGCCACCGATACAAAACGTAACATTTTCTGTAAAAACAAAATTTCAAATTTTCAATAATAAAATCCTGAACGTTAATGCAAATCCCAAAGGATCCAATAAAAAGCCAATGCACAAACAAAATAAACGGTTACACTGTATTATTTTTGTATGATATATTTTGAAATTATTTTTCCAATAGATCAGCTGTACCGTATCAGTAAGTTAATTGATTGTAAAGAGTTGTAACTGTTTCCTTATATTTCTATTTCTGTTTCATTGTTAATATATACGTATTGCACTGTAACATATATAAAGTGCAGTGTCTGAGAGCCAAGGCCACGCCTTTACACATCCTCCCCGATGTGATTTCGATCCGAAGACGATCGGTCCAGCTATCAAGAGAGATATCCCTTGTGTTGCCCGGCTTTCAGATGCAGGTTGCTGCTGGGACGGCTTTGGCCGATGGACGCTACGTTCCTGGTCCCTTTTCCAGCACGTGAGCCCTATTAGGGCGACGGCTAATTCTATCTCATTATTTCATACAATGACTATCCTTGAGCCGGCTCCGTGGATTAAGTCTTTCGAACGCGGTTCGTAAGCCCGGTACCTGGCGTTCGAGACTCAGCTGCGACCGATTTGTGCAGCAGACCATGTCGCGTTGTGTTATAACTTTCTGGTATGGGAGAAGTCGTTCAGAAAGAAATGGCAAACTACTGAACGTAACACTTGCCCAGTACATCAACAGCAGCTGAAAAATGCTGGTGTTGACTGCAACGTTCCGTAAGAGATACGCAACAAATTAATATGGTTGAACCATCACACAAACTCGATCCTCACTAGATCCACGGAATTCATGCATCCACGCTGAAATCCCGTGCAGCATCGTCAATACGGAGTGCAAGAGGGATATCGAAGATTAGTAAAAGGAGACGAAAGAGACATGCTGGTGCACGCACAACACAAACACATAACGTGTATATATTTTTGATTTTAAAAAAGACAGCATATATATATATATATATATATATATATATATATATATATATATATATATATATATATATATATATATATATGACAACTAACAACGAATGCCTGAAACAGGCTAATGAAACTAGAACACTATATACAACAATAAGAAAGAGACAAATAGCTTTCTTTGGTCATGCAATGAGAAGAGAGGCATTGGAGAACATCGTGACAACTGGAAAGATCAAGGGGAAGAGAGGCAGAGGCAGACCAAGAGAAATGATGCTGGATGGATTGAGACGGTGACACGGAGGAATATCAGCAGCAGAGTTGATCCAGAAAACCAAAGACCGAGATCTGTGGAGAGCCATGAACGCCTACGCCAGCTGGCAAGGCACTTGATGATGATGATATATATATATATATCGGCGACGGCTGCAACTCGAAATCCTGCATTCCGCGTAAAAAACACAGCTGCGAATGATTTGGCAACAGATCGCCTTGCGTTGCTTTTCATACAATGGTATGCGTGCCTATCATACATAAAACACTGGCAAACTATTGAACATAAACTTTCCAAGAAAACACAAGCAGAAAAATAATACTATGATTGACTGTAAATGATATGTAACTAGCTAACGTGTGCACATGTAGCCATGCTTCATTAACTATTAGCTATATAGCAATAAGTTTAATTTGCGACGACAGTAAGTGCACATGGTTATGTCAATCACTTTACTTGTTTTTTTGTGCTTTATTCTAGGTAAATATAGGCGTGCAAATGGTAAGTAAACAAAGCTTGATATATGTCATTGACAACTCACACCTACTATAATATATCACTTTCTTTTGCCAATCAGCATCATTATTGTTTACACTACGTGCAGTAAAGGAGTTGAAAAACAAATTACCAGATCATCATCATCATCATCATCATCATCTTCCACTTCTGCCGTCAAGCGTCGTGGGGAGGAATAATTTGCGTTCCAGCGCCCGGTGGACGGCACTGGATAGTGTCATTCCGTGTGGTTGTAAAATGTCTCTGATGTCGTCAATCCATTTTCTTCTTGGACGTCCTCGTGGTACCAGATAATTACTGCAAATGTCAAGTTTATGGTAAATGGCGTATGGGTTCCAGAAAAGGTAATATATTTTCAAGACTAATAATGTATACCATTTAGTCAGCATATGTTAATACAATAAGCAATATGCCTTTTTTAAAATCTAAATATTGAGCACAACCCACTACTGACAACGCTGATCGTATTCTGGTATGAACCTAAGGCCTAATCACGTCAATATGGAAGCACTATACTCGAGTTTCGCTCTCGTTTGAGCTCGCCAGTAGTGCATATCCCTGACCGGATCCGGAAACAAGCCCCGGATCACGCATGTTAAGCGGGCGTGTAACTACGCGGCACACACTGGACACGCCAAATTATCACAACAGAATATCACAACGCTACCCATCAATATTTAAATTTGAAATCCCGAAACAACCAAATAATCAATTTGATTATTGCTCACTGGATTGTAGGAGTCCTGGTGTTCCTTGCCAGTGAGAAGTCCTGATGGTTCGGGTCCCATTGATTGACGGACGTTAGTCGCGGTGATTGGGCAATCTTGAGCAGTAATCATACCATAATTTTACTCCAACGATGCCAGTCGTTGATTCCAAGTGCTTGTAGGTTTGTATATATATTATCTCTCCACCGGCTTCTTGGTCTACCTCGGAGTCTGTGGTCATTTATTTCTTGAGTGTAAGCTAGTTTTATTTCCCTATTATCTTCCATTCTTTCTATATGCCCCAGCCATTGTAGTCTATTAGCCTTCATGATACTAGTGATTAGCGGGGACTTAAACAGAGCATAAATCGCTTTGTTACTTCTTATTTTCCACTATTCACTTTGTGTATCCCTAATGGGTCCAAAGATGCGTCTTAAAACTTTGTTCTCAAAGGTTTGTAACAAGGCTTCGTCTCCTTTCGTTTTAATCCAGGTTTCAGAGCCATACATCACAACTGGTCTGATCAGTGTTTTGTATATTGTGATTTTGGTGTTACGAGATAGCGAATTTGATTTTAGTAGATGTAGATGCATTACGAATAAAAGGTAAATGGAAAAATATTACGATGATTAATGTACATGCACCTACTGAAGAGAAAGAAGATGATATTAAAGAAGACTTTTATAATGATCTGGAAGATGTCATAGAAGAAACCCCCAAACAGGACATCCTGATTGTGCTTGTAGACTTCAATGCAAAAATAGGTAGAGAGCAAACTAATAAAAAAGTGGCCGGTATGGAAAGCCTACATACAACTTCAAATGATAATGGATGGAGAGTCATCAACCTGGCAGAAGCCAAAGGACTGCAGGTTAGCAGTACCAGACTACTAAGAAAGGATATACACAAACAAACTTGGAAATCATGTGACAAGAGAACCTATAATCAAATAGATCACATTTTAATTAACAACAGAAATGCATCAAACATACAGCAAGTCAGAAGTTATAGAGGAGCTGAGTGCCACAGTGACCACTTCCTCGTTGGAGCAAAATTTAAAATAAAACTTAAGAGAGCTTTCTATACTAAATTACAAAGATTACACCCAACATATAACAGAGAAAAACTGCAAGACATTACAGTCAAAGATAAATTTACAGATGAAATAAAATGTAAACTTGAAACTCTGCAAAACCCTTTGGAGGAAAGCATTGACCAAACTTGGTTGAACATCAAGAATACAATTCAGTCTACCGCAGAAGAATGTCTCGGTGTGTTAACCACGCATAGAAAGAACAGATGGTTCAATCAAAAATGTGAAGAAGCAGTCATTAGGAAGAAGAATGCAAGACATGTATGGTTAAATGACATCAATAACATCCAAAAGGAAGAGCATTATAGAAATGAATGTAAAGAGGCTACAAAAATAGTCAGACAACAGAAGCGAGAATATATGAGTAATATAATCAAAGATATGGAAACTAATCACCAGAAAAATGAATCCAGAAAATTTTTTAAAGAACTGAAGTCAATGAAACGAGGGCACCAACAAAACACATATGGTTTAAAAGACAAAAATGGGAATATGATAAATACCAATGAGGAAATGTGCAACACATGGAAAGAATATTTTATTGAATTACTAAATTGTGAAGCTCCAAGTAACATTTTCTCACAAGAAGAGGTTCTAACATGCGAACCACAAATTGAAGAACCTACATTTGAAGAAATCCTATATGTAATCACACGACTTAAAAACAATAAGGCAACTGGGACTGATGGAATTGCTGCTGAATTTATAAAGGCAGGTGGCCATGCATTACATCTAAAGCTATACGAACTAATAATAAAAATCTGGAGGACAGAAGAATTACCCCATGACTGGAAAGAGTCATTATTGATACCTATCTTTAAGAAAGGAGACAAGTTCCAATGTGGAAATTATAGAGGAATATCACTACTGTCCACAAGCTATAAGATACTATCCGCAGTATTACTAAATAGACTAAAACCATATTCAGAAGACATATTAGGTGACTACCAGGCGGGTTTTAGACAAAACAGATCAACAATAGATCAGATATTTATCTTACGACAAATAGCCGCCGAGAAACATTGGGAATATAAAAGAGATCTCCATAACATTTTTGTGGATTTTAAAAAGGCTTATGATAGTGTCCATAGGAATAGTCTATGGAATGCTATGCAGGAATTTGGAATACCAAGGAAGTTAATCAACATGACCAGACTATGCATGGAAGATACTTATAATATAGTAACATATAAAGGCAGGAAATCAGACCCCTTCCAAATAACATCTGGCTTGAAACAGGGTGATGCACTATCGCCGCTACTCTTCAATCTGGCTGTAGAGAAAGTTGTAAGGAAGGTAAAGGAGGAATGTGATATTGGAGGAACATCAAAGCTGCTTGGTTATGCAGATGATATAGATATTATAGGGCAAAGTGAACAAAAGACATTGGAAATATTGACTCACTTAAAGGAAAAAGCCCAACAGATGGGGCTGGTTATCAACCAAGATAAGACAGAATATATGGTAATTTCAAGAGACGGAATGGCTAGAAACTCTGGCCACATACAAATAGATAAAATGACTATTAAAAGAACGGAAACATACAAATACCTGGGTACGATCTTCAACTGCTCCAACATCATAAGGGAAGAAATACAAACTAGAATCAACTCTGGAAATAAGATATACTATGCACTACAACATCTACTAAAATCAAAGGCGCTATCTCGTAACACCAAAATCACAATATACAAAACACTGATCAGACCAGTTGTGCTGTATGGCTCTGAAACCTGGAGTACAACGAAAGGAGACGAAGCCTTGTTACAAACCTTTGAGAACAAAATTTTAAGACGCATCTTTGGACCCATTAGGGATACACAAAGTGGAGAGTGGAAAAGAAGAAGTAACATAGACATTTATGATCTGTTTAAGTCCCCGCTAATCACTGGTATCATGAAGGCTAATAGACTACAATGGCTGGGGCATATAGAAAGAATGGAAGATAATAGGGAAACAAAACTCGCTTACACTCAGGAAATAAATGACCGTAGACCCCGAGGTAGACCAAGAAGGCGGTGGAGAGATAATACATATACAGACCTACAAGCACTTGGAATCAACGACTGGCAAGAGAAGGTCCACCAGAGAGACGAATGGAGACGGATTGTATTTGCAGCAAAGAACCTCAATGGCTCGGAACGCTGAAGAAGAAGAAGATGTAGATGCATAGTATATCTTATTTCCAGAATTGATTCTAGTTTGTATTTCTTCCCTGATGATGCTGGAGCAGTTGAAGATTGTACCCAAGTATTTGTATGTTTCCGTTCTTTTAATTAATGGTCATATTATCTATTTGTATGTGGCCAGAGTTTTTATCCATTACTTCTCTTGAAATTACCATATATTCAGTCTTACCTTGGTTGATAACCAGCCCCATCTGTTGGGCTTTTTTCCCTTTAAGTGAGTCAATATTTCCAATGTGTTTTGTTCATTTTCCCCTATAATATCTATCAATCAACCATATACCATGCCGGAAAGCACGGGCGGTCATTACTTGCCATTTCACTCGATCACCAACGTCGTGGATCAGCTCAGTGTTCCTGTCTCATCCATGCCATGTGGCCAAGCCATCCAGGTATTTTCCTCTCGGTCTTCCTCTTGGTCTGTTCCCTTCGATCTTGCCAGTTGTTACTAAGTTCTCCAATCCATTTCTTCTCTTATGATGTCCAAAAGATTTTGACTGTCTACGTCTAATTTCTATAATCAATTTACGATTTTCATTTGCCTCCTTATCATTGGTTTTTCTGTCTGTCCATGGTATTCTTTGCATTTTCCTCAGAAACCACATTTCTGCAGCCATCAGATGTGTTTCAGCTTGACTGCACATTGTCCAAGTTTCACATCCTTACAAAAGAGCAGGCTCTATGTATCCCCTCAACACTCTTTTTCTCGTTTCAATTGACATTTTTTTTATTGGTCAGAATGTTTTTCATCTTGCTAAAGGCTACTTTCGCCATGGCTATTCTTGTTCTAATCTCTTCAAGGCATCTCCCATCACATGTTATGACTGTTCCGAGATAATTGTACAGATTCACTTGTTGAAGAATATTCCTATTTACTTGTATATTACATTGTGGTACTTCGTTCTTCCTAGTGACGACCATAACTTGTGTCTTCTTACAATTTAATTCCAACCCCAGCTGCTCATTGTGTACAACAACTGCGTCTAATAATTGTTGTAGATCTTGTGCATTGTCTGCAATCAATACTGTATCGTCTGCATATCTAATGTTATTGATGTTTCGTCCTCCAATGCTGATTCCATTTATATCTTCTACATTCCTGAAAATATTTTCACTGTATAGGGGAAAAAGTTCTGGAGACATTACACATTCCTGCCTAACACCTCTCTTAATAGGTTGATATTGTCCCACTTCATTATCAATCCTTATGGCAGCTTGTTGTTTCCAATATATGTTTTTCATAAGTCTAATGTATTTCCCATCAATTTGTAGATCTGCTAGCATATCTACCATGTTGACATGTCTAACTCTATCAAAAGCCTTTGTGTAGTCAATAAAGCAAAGATGTATATCCTTGTTTACTTCTATAGCACGTTCAATAATTGTCCGCAGCATATACACAGCATTTTCTTTACCCTTTCCTTCTACAAACCCACATTGTTCTTCCCCTGTTTCAGGTTGTAGTTTCTTCCTTACTCTTTGCATGATAATTCGTTGCAAAATCTTTGTGATGTGGCACATTATACTAAGTGTTCCATGTTGATCACATTCCACGGTTCCTTATTTCTTTGGGATTGCAATAAATACAGAGTTACATAATTCAGAAGGTATGTCTCCAGTATCATATAATGTGGTCAGCAGTCTGGTGACTTGATATAGTCCAAATTCTTCTAAAGCTTTAATCATTTCTGTTGTGATGTTATCTGCAACTGGGGCCTTGCCAGCTTTCAATGTTTAAGAACATTTCGAACCTCCATCTTCAAAATTGGCGGTCCTTCCTTATTAAACCTAATATCATACCTCTCTGTTATTATAAAGGTTTTTCAGATATGGAAGCACTATACTCGAGTTTCGTTCTCATTTGAGCTCGTCAGTAGTGCATATCCCTGACCAGATCCGGAAAAAAGCCCCGGATCACTGGCATGTGAAGCGGGTGTGTAACCACGCGGCACACGCTGGACACGCCAAATTATAATAACATAATATTACAATGCTACCCATTTTAGGCTATGCTAAAGATTGCCCAATGCTCAAGCTATGCTCAAGCATAGCCTACAATGGGTAGCGATGTAATATTCTGTTATGATAATTTGGCGTGTCCAGCATGTGCCGCGTGGTTACACGCCCGCTTCACATGCCAGTGATCCGGGGCTTGTTTCCGGATCCGGTCAGGGATATGCACTACTGACGAGCTCAAATGAGAGCGAAACTCGAGTATAGTGCTTCCATATCGACGTGGATAGGCCTTAGGTTCATACCAGAATAAGATCAGCGTTGCCAGTAGTGGGCTGTGCTCAATATTTAAATTTCAAATTCCTAAACAACCAAATAATCAAGTTTTTCAGATAATATGTCCATACCTGTAGAATCTAATTTTTCTATTATGCTTTTGCCATCTTTAGTTTTTAGACAGTCTGTTGATGTACTTGTTCTTTTATTAGTAAGTTACTAAATTCTTTTGTGCACTAATTTGGTGTTTTGACTGCTGTGTTTTTTTTTAAATGTCTAAGCACTTTTTCTCAAGCCATGCTTCTTTTGCCTCCTTACATAATATTCTGACTTGTCTGTGAATTTCTTCATATTTGGCAGGATTATTTTTGTTGAGTATTCTTGTTTCCATTAGGTGGAAAAATTTCTTCTGACAACCATTTCTTACGATAATATCCATATCATCTCCATAACCAACCAGCTTGGATGTTCCTCCAATATCACATTCCTCCTTATGTATGCTGAACACAAATATAATGGTTAAATAAAACAATATAATGGTACACACAAAACAATATAATGGACACATAAAACAATATACTCTTATTTTTTAATGACAAGCTGTTGACAGTACTTTATTGTTCTATTTCTAGAAAACACAAATCCTGAAGGTAAGCAGTAATCAGTGCTTATGTATGTATGTATGTATGTATGTATGTATGTATGTATGTATGTATGTATGTATGTATGTATGTATGTATGTATGTATGTCTGTCTGTCTGTCTGTCTGTCTGTCTGTCTGTCTGTATATATGTATGTATGTATGTGTGTATGTGTGTGTGTGTGTTAGTGTGTGTGTGTATGGGTGTGTGTGTATGTGTGTATGTGTGAATGTGTGTGTATGTGTGTGAGTGTGTGTGTGTATGTGTGTATGTGTGTATGTGTGTATGTGTGTATGTGTGAGTGTCCGTGTGTATGTGTGTGTGTGAGTGTGTGTGTGTGTATGTGTGTATGTGTGTATGTGTGTATGTGTGTGTGTGTGGGTGGGTGGGTGGGTGTGTGTGCGTGTGTGTTTGTGTGTGCGTGTGTGCGTGCGTGTGTGCGTGTGTGCGTGTGTGCGTGTATGCGTGTATGCGTGTATGCATGTATGCGTGAATGCATGTATGCGTGTATGCATGTATGCATGTATGCATGTATGCATGTATGTATGTATGTATGAATGTATGTATGTATGTACACAGTTGTTTCGACCCGATGTTGTTCTTAACACGGTTGTGCTAATCTAATTATTTTCTTTTCTTTTCTGAACAATAGTCGTGTGCTGTATTGACATAAATGTATTGCAAAGGCTAATGATTCACTATACAATGTTACTTACAGGTAATACTTCGTCTACACGTCTTTAATTCTTGGCATTGTGTTTCACTTTCAGTTGCCTTCATATTCAGTTATTGAACTATTATCGTGCACAGACAACTAGGCCAACATGACACAACATGCCACTATATAGATGTGCATGCCACGGCAATAATAATTGTGTGTCACAACGTGCAGTTTATCAGTGTGTATTAAATTCAAGAATCCGTGAAAAAAAATAATTGTGTTTTGTTTGCTTTTTACTCGTGATTATAGTTTGAGTTGTTTTAGCCATATATGATTATTATGGTTTCATCATTAATACTGAAAGTCATTAACACAAAAATGTTTGATCTAATCACAACCACAATCTCCATGCGTCCTCACAGCTTTCCACAGATCGTTGTCCCTTGTGATGTGGATGATCTCCGCTGATGATAATCCTCGAATCCACCACCGTTGCCCATCCAGCCTGGACTGCTTTGCCTGATTTCCCACTGATCCATGCAGTTATTACGATAATCTCGAATGCTTCTCTTCTCATCACATGACCACATAATGATGTGTGTATGTTTCTTATAGTTGCATAACATGGTTTAGTTTCTCAGAGAAACCTTGGTATTCGCAACATTTGTCCCAAAAAGAACACCTTCTTTGCTTCAATGCTAATCATGCATAATTGACCATGTAGCGAAACAGGTTCAATATAATAGCTCTCTTATTCTTAGTAATAATATCATGACTCAACAAAGACTTGTTGATAAATACACCTAGATTGGTAATGTTTCATATGTGATAGTCCAGAAAGAGTCAACCATGGCGGTAATATCGTGATTGCACGAGAAATGCTGACGTCAAAAGTGAGTGCCAGAAGGTGAACAGAAATGATGTTTCATTCAGTCACGTGACAGCCTCGCTACAAGACACAGTTTTGTTATTTGTTTTCAGCGACCAGTTGTACATGCTACAGACTTCAGCGACAAGTATTAAACTTTAAATGAAACACACACACTAGAGAGATTACATGGTAGACACAAGCAGACAGGCAAGGAATATCTTTACCCGTACTCTGCAGTGATCCTCAGCAGCGGTACCCCAAAAGTCAGTTCTGTTTTCCACAGATGGGTGTACACGGTTATAAACCAGCGACCAAGTATACTGTCCACCGTGGACAATATATGCGAACTCAGAGAATGTGGGAAAGCGTGAGTGACTCGGCTGGCTGTGTAGGTTGTTTGGCTGTGTAAGTTTAGTGAACAAACTGCGTGTCAGCTGCTACCATAATTTGCTTCGAATACATTATCCGCATCTGCTATAATACTGCCGGTCTCTCTGGCTGTGGGGTTACAACACTTTCTCTCTGTAATCCCGTTTATCACGCAGAGTCTCGCAGCGGAGCGAGAACTGAGGTGGTTCGACCCCCGCTCGTGACTTGCGGATACTGAGCCGGCCGCTCAGAAAGCAATGGCAAACTACTGAGCGTAATCTTGCCAAGAGATCAACAGACAGCTGAAAGATGCTGCTGTTGACAGCTAAGTCCTGTAAAAGGATACGCAAAAAAAAAAAAAAAAAAAGCTATAATACTGTATGAGTGAGCCACTCTGTGTTAAAGACCTACCATCTTGAGTCATCACACCTGCTAGATCCCCAACTAGACATCAGTCGGTTCATGGCACAAACCAAAATTTAGACATTTCATAGTCAACAAACAATGCCTGAGGAACGTCATGACAATAAGCGTAGCTATCGTAGGTAGTCCTCTCTTACAAATGACACAGTCTGGGATCGGGCAATAATGAAGACAAACAATGCAGTTAGCTACGATTCTCTGAGCTTAAGATGCCCTATAATATAACGAGTAAATACACGATAAAGTGAAGTGAACTTTTTCAACTGAATAAAAACAATTGCACAAGTGATATAAAAGGCGGTGAGATTAGAACCTTTGTCAGCACACACACACAACACAATTAGTTATAGAATCCTCACTGTTAGACTTAAAGGTTATCCAAAAACCACAACTATCAAACAGATGTATGTACCTTCTTCAACAGCAGAGGAAGACGACATGACATAACAATAACAATGGGAGATGTTAATGGAAACGTGGTTACAGGAAGAGCTAAACATGAGAGACACGATTGAGGAAAATTTTGATTCGGAAATAGAAATGAAGCAGGTGCCAAATTAATTAAATTTTGCACATAAAATGAGTTAATGATAGCCAACACACTTTTTAAACAATACCCCAGAAGACTCTTCACGTAGATGTCCCCGGACAGTACTATCAAAAACCAGATAGATTATATTTTAATACAAAAATCAAGCATAACATCGGCAAAACCCTTAGGAAGTTCAGACTGTGATACAGATCATCAGTTATTAGAAGCACATGTGGAAGTAAAACTCGAAAACACTTACCCGAGGATAAAGGCTACTTCCTTTTGACGGCACAAAATTACCAGCTGCATTTAACGTAGAAGTGAAGAATTGTTTTGGGGGATTGATGTCTGTACAGGAGGAATTGACACCTGTTGAATTGGCAATACAAGCTAGAGATATCATGATAACAGCAACCAAATATTTAATTCCGACCAAGAAAAAGCAACAAAAGCAAGCCATGGATTACATCAGACACATCATAATTAATAAAAAAAAACGTAGGGATCTGAAACAGAAAGGAGGTAACTCCGATAACAGCAGGATGAAGTATAAATCTGTAACACGAGAAATAAGAAAGAACACAGTAAAGGACACACACAAATATATACAAGATTGCTGTACCAGAACAGATCTATATCATAATAGTGGAAGAGATTACGACGTGTTCAAAAGCATGAAGTTCTTGACAAGAAATGTCCAACCTCAACTGAATGTTATCTATGACAAGTTTGGAAATACCTTAACATCCATCCATCCATCATGTGCCATGCCGGTAAGCGTGGGCGGTCATGTTCTGCCATCTCACTCGATCACCAGAGTCGTGGATCAGCTCCGTGTTTCTGTCTCGACCATGCCACAAGGCCAAGCCATCCAGGTACTTGCTTCTAGGTCTTCCCCTTGGTCTGTTCCCCTCGATCTTACCAGTTGTCACCAAATTCTCCAATCCATTTCTTCTCATAACATGCCCAAAAAATTTTGACTGTCTACGTCTAATTTCTCTAATCAATTTACGATCTTCATTTGTTTCTTGAAGGACTTGTTCATTGGTCTTTCTGGCTGTCCATGGTATTCTTTGCATTTTCCTCAGAAACCACATCTCTTCAGCCATCAGATGTTTTTCAGCCTGACTGCTCATTGTCCACGCTTCACATCCATACAAAAGTACAGGTTCAATGTAGCATCTCAACACTCTTTTTCTCATTTCAATTGACATCTTTTTATTGGTCAATATGTTTTTCATCTTGCTAAAGGCTACTTTTGCCATGGCGATTCTTGTTCTAATCTCTTCAAGGCATCTCCCATCAGATGTTATTACTGTTCCGAGATAATTGTACCTGCTCACTTGTTGAAGAATATTCCCATTTACATTGTGGTATTTCGTCCTTCCTAGTGACGACCATAATCTGTGTCTTTTTACAATTTAATTCTAACCCTAGTTGTTCACTGTGTGTAACAATCGCATCTACTAAATTTTGCAGTTCCTGTTCATTGTCTGCAATCAAGACTGTATCATCTGCATATCTAATGTTATTGATGCATCGTCCCCCAATGTTGATTCCTTCCATATCTTCAATATTTCTGAAACCTTAACATAATCTAGACAAATTCTAGAAAGATGACAGGAACACTACAGTTGAATGCATGGTATGAATGACAAAGAGGATATGAATGTGATACATGAACCAATGACAGCAGAGACAGAACCTGGGTCCACAGTAGATGAAATTGCATGGACATTAAAGAACCTTCTTCTTCTTCTTCTTCAGCGTTCCGAGCCATTGAGGTTCTTTGCTGCAAATACAATCCGTCTCCATTCGTCTCTCTGGTGGACCTTCTCTTGCCAGTCGTTGATTCCAAGTGCTTGTAGGTCTGTACATGTATTATCTCTCCACCGCCTTCTTGGTCTACCTCGGGGTCTACGGTCATTTATTTCCTGAGTGTAAGCGAGTTTTGTTTCCCTATTATCTTCCATTCTTTCTATATTTAAAGAACCTGAAGAGCCATTAAAGAACCTGAAGAATGATAAATCACCTGGATGTGATGAGATACCAGCTGAACTAATTAAAGTGGGAGGGAGAAGAAAGCCTACACATCTACCACGCATTACGTAACTAGATATGGAAATGTGGTATATGGCCAACAGATTGGAAGAGAACTATCTTTATTCCAATACCCCAAAAAAAGAGCAACCTGAAATTGTGCACCAACTATAGAAATGTTGCCCTGATTAGTCATGCATGTCAAAGTATACTAAAAATCATAATGGGAAGACTTCGTAAGAAAATGGAAGAAGAAATTTACGTGGTTCAAGCTGGATTTAGACAAGGAAGAGGAACAAGAGATCACGGTTCTGATTCCGATTCATCTGAGACGAATGGCCCCGTTCAACTATCGACTATATCGATTTCGTTGTATTTTGGGCAGGCATCAAGATAGACGAAGATTTTAAGATTATTTATTCTGGAGGTGATGATTGACAAAGGGGAGTGGCAATAATTTTGGACCGGAAAACATCAACATCTGTTCAAGGATATTGTGCCGTATCGGACAGAGTTCTACTAGTTAAATTGAGTGGCAGACAGATAAAGCAAGCAGTAAGACAATGATGTGTGTTGCCGCCGGATCTCTTCTCTCTCTCCATGGTGACATAATACTAAGAGAGCTCAATGAGAGACCAGGATCACACGCTGGAAGTTACACTATAAACAGGCTACGTTTTCAGCTGTCGCTGCATCCTTGTTGAAAGCTGCAAATACTAACGACCTATTGTTTTGAACATTGCAGACAAGAGAGCGGAAGATGTAAACCATCTACAACAACTTGTAGAAAGTGCAGCAACTGAGATAGCAGAACACGCAAACGATCTACAACGACTTGTAGACAGTTCAGTAATTGAGAGAGGGGAACATGCCAAAGACCTACAACAACTTATAGACAGTGCAGTAATAGAGCGAGCGTTCCATTATTTTACAATTGAACTAGGCTCCCAGCTCGAGCCAGCCTATATACAATGTTTACCAGGAAATGTCCCGGGAAGTAAAGGCGTCCGGTGTGATACTGACTACATCACCCACCCATTTCTGATTGGTCTATAACAGTTTGTATTCAGTACTATATTTCCAGTGCGCCTAAATGTGTGTAAAATAGTCCATCACTTGTTTTACTTGACTCATTCAACAGGTTCCCGATTTCCTAATTGAAAGCGACCAGTATTTCACTGACCATACCACTGTGCATGTACACTGGACGAAAGCAACACTCCCACATGCCCGATATACATGTAAACAGAGTTATCAGATTGTTGCATGAATCTTTCCTATTTGTGGACACAAAGAGATAAACGAGCCATATATGTATTGTTATACTTTGCACGGAAGTGTAAATGCACGGAAACACTTAGAATACCGTTACTTATTTGTATTGAAGGATTAATAACATACCTTTAGATGCAAATCTTAATACACTGTGAGTCCCATGACTACCACCAAGATCTGCACCCGGGGCAGCTAAACCCAGGTTCACTCCCCAGGCTGCCACGCTCACTCCGACGGCCCTCGTACTCGTCTCAGCCTTGTCCTTACGAGTGACCGATTGACAAGATGGCCTGGTTTAGGTCATAAGCAAAAGTGCCATCCATTTTCAGTGCTGGTTGATTCGGCAGGTGAGTTGTTACACACTTCTTAGCGGGTTCCGACTTCCATGGCCACCGTCCTAGTTCAAATTGTAGACTATAACACTTCAACAGTTTTCATTGTAGACTACACCACATCAACATTGTCCATTGTAGATTAACCACACGGGAACAGTTGATATTGTAGACTACCGAAAGAAGCACAGTTTTCATTTTATACTTACGAAACAAGCACAGTTTACACTGCAGATTACCAACACGATACAATTACATGTTACATTGTAGACTACCGACAAAATTACATGTTACATTGCAGACTACCTATATATTAACCTGTTACATAGTAGACTACCGATACAATTACATCTTACATTGTAGACTACCAATACAATTACATGTTACATTGTAGATTACCGATACAATTACATCTTACATTGTAGACTACCAATACAATTACATATTACATTGTAGATTACCGATACAATTACATGTTACATTGTAGACTACCGATACAATTACATGTTACATTGTAGACTATCGATACAATTACATGTTACACATGTTACATTGTAGACTACCGATACAATTGCATGTTACATTGTAGACTACCGATAGAATTACATGTTACATTGTAGACTACCGATGCAATTACTTGGTGCATTGTAGACTACCGATGGAATTACACGTTACATCGCAGATTACAGATACAATTACATATTAAATTGTAGACTACCGATGGAATTACACGTTACATCGCAGATTACAGATACAATTACGTGTTACATTGTAGACTACCGATACAATTACATATTACATTGTAGACTGCCGATACAATTACATGTTACATTGTAGACTACCGATACAATTACATGTTACATTGTAGACTACCGATACAATTACATATTACATTGTAGACTACCGATACAATGACATATTACATTGTAGACTACCGATACAATTACATGTTACATTGTAGACTACCGATGCAATTACATATTACATTGTAGACTACCGATACAATTACATATTACATTGTAGACTACCGATACAATTGCATGTTACATTGTAGACTACCGATACAATTACATGTTACATTGTAGACTACCGATACAATTACATATTACATTGTAGACTACCGATGCAATTACTTGGTGAATTGTAGACTACCGATGGAATTACACGTTACATCGCAGATTACAGATACAATTACATATTACATTGTAGACTACCGATGCAATTACTTGGTGCATTGTAGACTACCGATGGAATTACACGTTACATCGCAGATTACAGATACAATTACATACTACATTGTAGACTACCGATGCAATTACTTGGTGCATTGTAGACTACCGATGGAATTACACGTTACATCGCAGATTACAGATACAATTACATATTACATTGTAGACTACGGATGGAATTTCACGTTACATCGCAGATTACAGATACAATTACGTGTTACATTGTAGACTACCGATGCAATTACATGTTACATTGTAGACTAACGATACAATTACATGTTACATTGTAGACTACCGATACAATTACATATTACATTGTAGACTACCGATACAATTACATGTTACATTGTAGACTACCGATACAATTACATGTTACATTGTAGACTACCGATACAATTGCATGTTACATTGTAGACTGCCGATACAATTACATGTTACATTGCAAACTACCGATACAATTGCATGTTATATTGCAGACTGCCGATACAATTACTTGTTACTTTGCAGACTGCCGATACAATTACACGTTACATCGCAGATTACAGATACAATTACATGTTACATTGTAGACTACCGATGCAATTACATGTTACATTGTAGACTACCGATACAATTACATGTTACATTGTAGACTATGAAGCATTTACAGGATACACTGTAATTTGCTGAAACCTGCACATTTTACATTCGAAACACGCATCGTTTACATTGTAGGCTACCGACACAAGCAAAGTTTAAACTGCAGGCTATCGACACGAGAACAATGCACCCTGTAGACTAATACACGTGAAAAATTGACAATGTAGACTGCCAAAATGAGAACAGTTTACATTGTAGATTACCAACATGAGTACAGTTTATATTGTAGACTGCGAACACGAGTTCAGTTTACATTGTAGCCTACCGGTACAAGAATGTTTACATTGTAGACTACCAAACGAGTACAGTTTGCCTTATAGACTACCGATGCAAAAACAGTTTACAATGATGTTGTCTACCCACACGAGCACAGTTTACTTCGTAAACTACAAATACAACATCAGCTTACATCGTACACTTACACTACACAAATACGTTTACACAAAAAACTACACACGCATCTCCAATATACATTGTAGGCGACTTCCATAAATAAGACGTGCATAATAGACCACAGAAACAACTGAAATGTACGCGGGCGAGTCAATAAGTAGGTCACACAGTTCTGTGGGATGGCAGGTAAATGTAGTTGGTGTTTTCTACAGGTGTCATTGGGTGACAGCATATCGAAATTTATATTCCCGTTCGTCAGGTGGCGCTAGGTGTCTCATGCACATAAACAAAATGGCGACTTTATTTACGAAGTGTACAACCAAAGAGCAACGTGCTGTTGTGCGTTATTTGTTTTTTATTTTTGTGGGCAGAGGGACTGCACAGAGCATTCATAAGGAAACGCTTCCTGTTTATGCTGACAAATGTTTGTCCCGTAAAGCGATGCATAGCTGGGCAGAAAAATTTTCTCAAGGACGCTCTAAAATTGTTGATGAAATCCGATCAAGGTTACGTCATCAGCAGGGAAGGTTATGCTGACGGTGGTCTAGGATTGTCAAGGAGTGCTTTTAACCAATTTCAAGAAGAAAGGTGGCAATGTGAATTCTGAATCGTACAGTGAAGTTCTATCGAAGCTTCATGATGCAATTCGAAGAAAACGTCCAGGACTGCTGACTAGAGGTGTGTTGCTTCTCCATGACAATGCCAGACCAAATACGGCTCGATTAACTCAGGAGAACATTAACCAACTAAGGTGAGAAGTTCTGCAACATCCACCTAACAGCCTCGACTAAGCCCCTTGTGATTTCCACCTTATTGGTCCACTGAAAACCCACCTTGGCGGGAGACATTTCGCGAATGACGCCAAAGTTGAATGTGAAGTGAAAACGTGCTTTAGAAAACAGAGCACGTAGTTCTATGCACATGGGTTTGGGAGGACTGATAAAATTATGGGATAAGTGCATCAATGATGGTGGAATTTATGTTGAGAAATAAAGGGAAAATGTATGTATACAAATTAACTGG
Organism: Cepaea hortensis; assembly: GCA_963921405.1. Classification (NCBI taxonomy): domain Eukaryota; kingdom Metazoa; phylum Mollusca; class Gastropoda; order Stylommatophora; family Helicidae; genus Cepaea; species Cepaea hortensis. Next base: position 110,980,845 of record OY992881.1, read on the forward strand.
TTTCAAAGTGTTATCATATTTAGATATTTTTTCTACAGCCATTTGTGACTTACTTATTAACTTCCCTAGTGCATCGTAGACCATATACACCACTCAGATATACATAGTAGACCAGAGACATAATTAAAATGTACACAGTAGATTTGCCTTCTTGACAGAAGATAGTTTGTAAAACTCAGTTATACCTGTCTATAACGCAAAGTGTGGGCTGAATTTAGAGCCCATGTGTTGCTCATGCAACAATCTCCCTCTCGTCTTGTCTAGTTTACTTCAGAGGAAAGGCAACACCACTACTCCTGGAACAAGACAAACTGCAGAAAATGTTGAAATAGCAAAGCAATGTCCTAAGTGCCATTAGGGCTTCGTGTGCCCTGTCATGAAATTTAGTCTTTAGGGTTCATTTTCTTGCACTAGGATCAGGTTTGTACCCTCCTAATTGCTCTCCTCCGTCCGAAGCCGTTGCCATAATGTGGGGTGTCGGGTTTGGTAAGCACCGCCAAACGTTCGTCGCTAACATAATTAAGTAGTATCGCATATTGTCATACGGTAGCTCAGTCATATCTGACTAAGACCTGACACTGTAGACCACAGACGCAACTACAATGCACATACTAGACCACAGACACAACTATAATGCACATACTAGACCACAGTCACATCTACAGCGTACATAGTAGGCCACAATCACAACTATAATGTACATAGTAGGCCACAATCACAACTATAATGTACATAGTACGCCACCATCACAACTATAATGTACATAGTAGGCCACAATCACAGCTATAATGTACATAGTACGCCACCATCACAACTATAATGTATATAGTAGGCCACTGACACAACTATAATGTAAAATTAGGCAAGATACACAACTACAGCGTACACAGTAGGCCACAGGCACAACTATAAAGAACATAGCAGGCCACAGTCACAACTATAATGCACATTGTAGGCCACATACACAGCTATATTATACATGGTATGCTAGAAACACAGTTATAATGTCCACAGTATGCCAGAGGCACACCTTCAGACTAGATACTAGATCATAAACACAGCCATAATGTAAAACATAGGCAAGAGACACGATTATAATCTACATAGTGCTCCACAGGGACAACTATAGTGTACATAATAGATTACCGGCACAGCTGCGGTTGTCTATAGTAGGCGAGACACACACCTGCCAGAAACAACTAGTACAACGTACTCTGTACTCTAATGGCGAACTACAGTGTATATTACATATTACAAACACAGTCGCATTGTCTATCCAGTATTTGTGTGTTGTACATTAACATTATCGAAGTCTAAAAGTTAATAGATATTGCCAACAACATAGATGCCATTTACGCTTCTAAAGAAATGATTGGTGGTTGTTCAGTACTTATATGCTTGACACTAATGTGATATATTATGCGAACACTCAACTGTTTAAGATGACAAATAAACATACGTGTATATTAAGCATAAGTGTAACTTATGTAAAATAGACACTTGTCACTTTTTCACTGTTTTGGATTACACATAATATGGAGAAATTATCATCTCAAAGTTACAATCATTGTTTGTAAAACTGACATTCTTAGCCAGACAGTCGCGTATTCTTATCCTAGCGGAGGTGGGGAGGGGGGTTGAATAGAGTGGGGGATAATCATAGGTATTTGTAAAATGACAAGAGATAGTTAAGTAAATAGTAGAACAATACTTCAATTAATCACCGATTTTATTTAAAAGTGCTGGCAGTATTACTTAGTGCCTTAGAGAGAAATTGGGTGTTTTCAATTCGCAGTCCAGGATGTGTTGACTTAGCGAATATAACGTACAATAGGTGCTTAGATGCTTGAAATCCAAACCCGTATCGTGCACTACAATGCGTAAATTCAGAATATCTATGTGTGAAGATAGTATATATGTTATATGTATATATAATGCTAGCCAGGCATGACCTAATCCGCTGCAACTGTAATTGCTTTACTCATCTACAAATGATTAGTGGTAGTGTTTGGCGCTCTCTCTCTACATCGGATATTGTATATAAGTAGACACCTTGCAGTCTTGACAGACCAAAGTATGTGAGTAGAATGTGGCCAATATTCCAACACAATGTCTGGGCAGAGCTTCAGAGATCATGTGATGCCCAAACGACATGACCCCTCCCTCGGCCTAGTCTTGTGTATTCCAGAGGAATGGGTAACCAATACGTCTGGCACAAGGTAGGCTGCAGACGCTGGCGGCTCAGCGTCAATCCACCGAGACCTCACCACCACGAGCCGGTGGCGAGTTGTGGCCAGACCCTGACACCCAAGGGACCCGGCTTAGAGACGTTCAGCCATGTCCCACAGGTGAGGGCCTTTTGTATATATATATATATATATATATATATATATATATATATATATATATATATATATATATATATATATATATATATATATATATATTCATTGGCACCTTTCCGTCTTGACAGACTATAGTTTGGTACATCGTGCTTCAAAAAGGCTTAATAACTACAACCCATGGCGGTGGCGAATGTGACTGATAAGGCCAATTCGCGCTGTACGTGTTCGTCCACGGTGGATACGTGTGAAAACATGGTCATTTCCACCATCATGCACCATCTTACGTCTCTCACGCTCTATGTGTGCTTTATCTGCAATCATTTTCTCTTTTGTCTTTATTCCATTTCAGATAGTTGCCCTTCATGCAACACGTTCAGCGGCAACTTGATCCCAATGTGTATTATCAATGCCGTGTCAATCATGACCGCTTGCACACATCTTTGTATCGTAGCAGAGGCCGACACTGATATCTCCTACCCATCCTACCACAAAAGATGTCCTTTGGTATTCTACCATCATCCATCCTCCTAAGATGTCCTATCCATCTAAGTCTACAAAGACTGAGCGTGGAATAAACCGTCACACAACCTGATCTTTCCAATACGGCAGTATTTGTGATTTTGTCTTGCCACTTAATACCAAGTATTCTTCGTAGACACCGCATATGAAAGCTGTTTAAGCGTTTCTCTTGGTGTGAGTAAGTTGACCAGGTTTCACTGCCATAAAGAAGAGTACTAAGGACACAGGCTTGGTAGACAAGGACTTTTGTTTTGGCAGTAAGCTTCCTGTTCTCCCAGACTCTTTTTGCTAACATGTTCATTGTTGTTGCGGCTTTGCCAGTCCAGATGTTGATTTCCTGATCTAGGAATAATTTGCTATTTACCTCTGATCCTAGATATGTAAAATAGTATACTATCTCCCGTTCGGCGTCGTCAATAAACATTGATGGTACCCCATGAGCACCTTGTGACATAATCTCTTTCTTATTTTTGTTTAGTGTTAAACAAATTCAGAACAAACATTGGAGAATGCAGATAGTAGATGTAGTAATTCTTCCTCAGAGTGGGTAGTAATTGAAGCATCATCAGCAAAAAGCAACCCTCCTAATTTTGGTCTTGGCCTTCAATCTCTGGGCATTATAAACGCCGCCATCTTAGCGTGAGTGAAAGCATATATCGGCATCCTGATCACGAAAGGCACATTTCAGTAGAAGTGAAAAGTATATTCCAAAGAGGGTGGGGGATAATACACAACCTTGCTTAACTCCACTCTTGATTTCAAACTCTTCTAAAGTTGCACCATCAAACTTGATTATACCCTTCATGTCTGTGTGGAACGATTCACAAATGGACAGAGGTGTTGGTGCCAATCCTCTTTAGTGCCTTGAACAGACCCTCACGACTGACCAAATCAAATGCTTTTGTGAGGTCGATAAAGGCAATAACAAGTGGTTGATTTTGTTCCCGGCAACCTTCTTGCATTTGTCGCAATGAGAATATCATATCAATGGTAGACCGGTTCTGTCGAAAGCCACACTGTGATTTGGGTTAGACTTGATCTCCTAGGATTTGAAGTCTGGGCAGAACAATTCTGCCAAATTCTTTTCCAACAATACACAGAAGTGAGATACCCCTATAGTTGTTGCAGTCGCTCCGATCGCCCTTGTTCTTGTACAATGTTGCTTGAATCTTTGAAATCATGTGGGACTTGTCCTTCTCACCAGCATAGCTCTATTAGCTGGTGGGTCTGTAGAGTGAGTGTGTTTTGCCCACTCCTGATAACCTCTATTGGAATCCCATCCTTACCTGGAGCCTTGCCAGATGGAAGTTCATTTATAACACACTTAACATCTGTTACGGTAGGAAGTGTTTCCAGGTGGTCAAGAGTTGGCAGGGCATCTATGGCGTTGAGGGCATCATCCTCTAGTTTGGTCTCAGTTGAGTAAAGCTCCAAATAGTGCTCTACCCATCCATCCATCTGCTGTTTCTTAATAGTGATGATTTCTCCTGTCAAGGTTTTCAGTGGTGCACTTCTTTTTTTTATTTTTTATTTTTTTTTTTTGGGGGGGGGGGGGTGCCCAGCTTGAGGCGAGCGGTAGCTGATCAGTGACACCTATAGATGTCTCCCACCGTCAGAGGCAACCCGTGGCATCCAAAGTCTACGCCAACTAACAAGGACTTGTAACTCGTAAATGTTGCCTCTAGCTTTGATTCCGAGATCGGGTAAGACCAGGGATGTAGTTATTCCCTCTCCATAGCACAAAGCCTGGGTTAAAATATAGAGACCATGTGTTGCCCATGCAGCATGATCCCTCTCTCGGCCTGCCTAGTTCACTCCAGAGGAAAGGTAACACCTCTACATCTGGAACAAGACAAGCTGCAGAAGATGCCGGATCCGCAAAGCAATGCTCTAACTGTCCGCCTGTCGGAGCTTCGATCCTAGACCAGCTGCCAACCAAGGCTTAGGGCCTGGTCTTCCCTGCCATGACAGTTTGTCTTTAGGTTGCATTTACTCGCACCAGGATAAGGCTTGTACCCTCCCAATTGCGCTCTTCCGCCCGAAGCCTTTGGCACAATGTGGAGTGTCGGGTTTGGCCCAACATTCGTCTCTAACAGAAAGCAGGTAGTACCGTCTACTATCATACGGTAGCTCAGTTATATATATATATATATATATATATATATATATATATATATATATATATATATATATATATATAATGTATACAATGGGTATTATGAACAAAAACCACTTGATTATATTACTAGCTGAAGTGTGGACTCCCAACTTCACATCCTAGTAGACCGAGTATCCACCAATGTAAATGGTCGAGTATCTAATTCGTTTGATATTTAATTATGTCGTCAGGGAGTGGACCAAGTAGGATTAGCGTAATGTCTAGTAGTTTTCATACCGGATCTGTGGTCGTGTGTTCGAATCCCCTAGAGGCGGGATGATTCAGATACCTGCGCTCCCAGTTCGACCCTTCCTAAATTGGGTACCAGGACATTACGAGTGAAGCAAAATGGCTGATGTCATTATAACATCACACATCGACTGGTGTACATATATAGAACTAGTTACACTTACTCAAAACACCCCATGGCGTGTACAGGAACGGTTAATTATATTTTTAAACTTTACCATAACACAGAGTGAGGCACCTCACTCTAGCAACAAAAATTATTGCTAGAGGATAAGTACTCAATCCGAAGTCGAGTGGATGCGGAAAGCTATTCGAAACTTAAATGTTATTTAATCCCTGAAAATACTAAATTATTAAAAAGCAATGATATTCATTGTAGCGATATTAAAGCAGGATCGGAAAGTACAGGTTCTATATATAGAAAATATAAGCAGCATAAGGGGGTATTCGCTTTCATTTGAGTATATTGCATGGAAAATAAACATCAAATCAAACACCAAAACACTGCATATGTCGAATACGAGAATTATGGTAGAACATCATATACGAAATCGTGAGTTTGCTGCACGTATTTACGGTTTGTTATATGGTGTATGAGATGTACAGGTACAATGCATTCTTGTGTGTTGAACATTATATATTTTGAAGTGACCAAACATAAAAACAGGAGTGGTATTCGTTGTTTTGAGGTGGGATGTTGAATCCCTTTTGTACCTTTTCAGAGAGAGCGTGAAAGCTCGTTTAAAGGGAAGCCATTTAATGCACACACAATCCTACAACGCCTGATAGCTTAAATGTCGATAGATCGCATTGACATGAAGATATAGAGGAAGATAGAAGAAGTTGATTTAGACGACCTTTATAACGTGTGCCATCAGCACAAACATTTGCATAGAAAACACATATTCTGAAACGAGTACAATCGGAACAAACAACGTTTCGAAATGAAACCTGCTATTAATCGAAATGCCCTACGGGGCATTAATATATCAGAAGATGAAACATTGTTTTCAAACAAATACGTGATTTTGAGAGCCCCTGTAGCTTCAACAATAACAAAGAAAAAGAATGTGGTGGATATTCTGTGTAAACACTCTGTGACGATCTGTTATTTAAAGATGCAATAACGTATTGAAGAAGAAAAATTGCATTAAATGTGACACTATCCTTCTTAGGCATTGCCTGAGCAATTGGTGTTTGTACACAACTTTTAATCAACGGAAGAAGTGCAGAATACATACCGAAAGAAATGACGCAATTCAAAAGAAGTGCATCGACGCCGACGTCATTTGGCTGAGCACATGGTGAAGGCGAGCTTTATTCTACTGTGACCAAGTAGAAGTTGTGTGTGGTTTCTGTCATATACCTGGTACAGGGTAATCAGCATTGAATCAACAACAGTTTCTGTCATATACCTGGTACAGGGTAATCAGCATTGAATCAACAACAGTTTCTGTCATATACCTGGTACAGGGTAATCCGCATTGAATCAACAACAGTTTCTGTCATATACCTGGTACAGGGTAATCCGCATTGAATCAACAACAGTTTCTGTCATATACCTGGTACAGGGTAATCCGCATTGAATCAACAACAGTTTCTGTCATATACCTGGTACAGGGTAATCAGCATTGAATCAACAACAGTTTCTGTCATATACCTGGTACAGGGTAATCAGCATTGAATCAACAACAGTTTCTGTCATATACCTGGTACAGGGTAATCAGCATTGAATCAACAACAGTTTCTGTCATATACCTGGTACAGGGTAATCAGCATTGAATCAACAACAGTTTCTGTCATATACCTGGTACAGGGTAATCAGCATTGAATCAACAACAGTTTCTGTCATATACCTGGTACAGGGTAATCAGCATTGAATCAACAACAGTTTCTGTCATATACCTGGTACAGGGTAATCAGTATTGAATCAACAACAGCTTCTGTCATATACCTGGTACAGGGTAATCAGCATTGAATCAACAACAGTTTCTGTCATATACCTGGTACAGGGTAATCAGCATTGAATCAACAACAGTTTCTGTCATATACCTGGTACAGGGTAATCAGCATTGAATCAACAACAGTTTCTGTCATATACCTGGTACAGGGTAATCAGCATTGAATCAACAACAGTTTCTGTCATATACCTGGTACAGGGTAATCAGCATTGAATCAACAACAGTTTCTGTCATATACCTGGTACAGGGTAATCAGCATTGAATCAACAACAGTTTCTGTCATATACCTGGTACAGGGTAATCAGCATTGAATCAACAACAGTTTCTGTCATATACCTGGTACAGGGTAATCAGCATTGAATCAACAACAGTTTCTGTCATATACCTGGTACAGGGTAATCAGCATTGAATCAACAACAGTTTCTGTCATATACCTGGTACAGGGTAATCAGCATTGAATCAACAACAGTTTCTGTCATATACCTGGTACAGGGTAATCAGCATTGAATCAACAACAGTTTCTGTCATATACCTGGTACAGGGTAATCAGCATTGAATCAACAACAGTTTCTGTCATATACCTGGTACAGGGTAATCCGCATTGAATCAACAACAGTTTCTGTCATATACCTGGTACAGGGTAATCAGCATTGAATCAACAACAGTTTCTGTCATATACCTGGTACAGGGTAATCAGCATTGAATCAACAACAGTTTCTGTCATATACCTGGTACAGGGTAATCAGCATTGAATCAACAACAGTTTCTGTCATATACCTGGTACAGGGTAATCAGCATTGAATCAACAACAGTTTCTGTCATATACCTGGTACAGGGTAATCCGCATTGAATCAACAACAGTTTCTGTCATATACCTGGTACAGGGTAATCCGCATTGAATCAACAACAGTTTCTGTCATATACCTGGTACAGGGTAATCAGCATTGAATCAACAACAGTTTCTGTCATATACCTGGTACAGGGTAATCAGCATTGAATCAACAACAGTTTCTGTCATATACCTGGTACAGGGTAATCAGCATTGAATCAACAACAGTTTCTGTCATATACCTGGTACAGGGTAATCAGCATTGAATCAACAACAGTTTATGTCATATACCTGGTACAGGGTAATCAGCATTGAATCAACAACAGTTTCTGTCATATACCTGGTACAGGGTAATCAGTATTGAATCAACAACAGCTTCTGTCATATACCTGGTACAGGGTAATCAGCATTGAATAAACAACAGTTTCTGTCATATACCTGGTACAGGGTAATCAGCATTGAATCAACAACAGTTTCTGTCATATACCTGGTACAGGGTAATCAGCATTGAATCAACAACAGTTTCTGTCATATACCTGGTACAGGGTAATCAGCATTGAATCAACAACAGTTTCTGTCATATACCTGGTACAGGGTAATCAGCATTGAATCAACAAAAGTTTCTGTCATATACCTGGTACAGGGTAATCAGCATTGAATCAACAACAGCTTCTGTCATATACCTGGTACAGGGTAATCAGCATTGAATCAACAACAGTTTCTGTCATATACCTGGTACAGGGTAATCCGCATTGAATCAACAACAGTTTCTGTCATATACCTGGTACAGGGTAATCCGCATTGAATCAACAACAGTTTCTGTCATATACCTGGTACAGGGTAATCCGCATTGAATCAACAACAGTTTCTGTCATATACCCGGTACAGGGTAATCAGCATTGAATCAACAACAGTTTCTGTCATATACCTGGTACAGGGTAATCAGCATTGAATCAACAACAGTTTCTGTCATATACCTGGTACAGGGTAATCAGCATTGAATCAACAACAGTTTCTGTCATATACCTGGTACAGGGTAATCCGCATTGAATCAACAACAGTTTCTGTCATATACCTGGTACAGGGTAATCCGCATTGAATCAACAACAGTTTCTGTCATATACCTGGTACAGGGTAATCAGCATTGAATCAACAACAGTTTCTGTCATATACCTGGTACAGGGTAATCAGCATTGAATCAACAACAGTTTCTGTCATATACCTGGTACAGGGTAATCAGCATTGAATCAACAACAGTTTCTGTCATATACCTGGTACAGGGTAATCCGCATTGAATCAACAACAGTTTCTGTCATATACCTGGTACAGGGTAATCAGCATTGAATCAACAACAGTTTCTGTCATATACCTGGTACAGGGTAATCAGCATTAAATCAACAACAGTTTCTGTCATATATCTGGTACAGGGTAATCCGCATTGAATCAACAACAGTTTCTGTCATATATCTAGTACAGGGTAATCGGCATTGAATCAACAACAGTTTCTGTCATATACCTGGTACAGGGTAATCCGCATTGAATCAACAACAGTTTCTGTCATATACCTGGTACAGGGTAATCAGCATTGAATCAACAACAGTTTCTGTCATATACCTGGTACAGGGTAATCAGCATTGAATCAACAACAGTTTCTGTCATATACCTGGTACAGGGTAATCAGCATTGAATCAACAACAGTTTCTGTCATATACCTGGTACAGGGTAATCCGCATTGAATCAACAACAGTTTCTGTTATATACCTGGTACAGGGTAATCAGCATTGAATCAACAACAGTTTCTGTCATATACCTGGTACAGGGTAATCCGCATTGAATCAACAACAGTTTCTGTCATATACCTGGTACAGGGTAATCAGCATTGAATCAACAACAGTTTCTGTCATATACCTGGTACAGGGTAATCAGCATTGAATCAACAACAGTTTCTGTCATATACCTGGTACAGGGTAATCAGCATTGAATCAACAACAGTTTCTGTCATATACCTGGTACAGGGTAATCAGCATTGAATCAACAACAGTTTCTGTCATATACCTGGTACAGGGTAATCCGCATTGAATCAACAACAGTTTCTGTCATATACCTGGTACAGGGTAATCCGCATTGAATCAACAACAGTTTCTGTCATATACCTGGTACAGGGTAATCCGCATTGAATCAACAACAGTTTCTGTCATATACCTGGTACAGGGTAATCAGCATTGAATCAACAACAGTTTCTGTCATATACCTGGTACAGGGTAATCAGCATTGAATCAACAACAGTTTCTGTCATATACCTGGTACAGGGTAATCAGCATTGAATCAACAACAGTTTCTGTCATATACCTGGTACAGGGTAATCAGCATTGAATCAACAACAGTTTCAAGCTTGAGAGACTGGGTATCATGATGATGGACAAGGTTGACCCATTTGTCAGTGATGAGGGTAGATTAATCTTCCAGTACGTCTGCTACAGTGGGATCTCTCAGGGCATCGTGGTCTTCGGAATATTGGCCAATATCATCAACATAATCTACTTTATACAACAGGTTTTCAGGGAGCCTGTAAACGTCAGTTTGTTTGGTAAAGGATTCATAAACGTGTACATTCATGTCTGTATGTCTGTATGTCTTTATGTCTGTATGTCTTTATGTCTTTATATCTGTATGTCTGTATGTCTGTATGTCTGTATGTCTGACTGTATGCCTGTATGCCTATATGCCTGCCTGCCTGCCTGCCTGCCTGCCTGTCTGTCTGTCTGTCTGTCTGTCTGTCTGTCTGTCTGTCTTTCTGTCTGTCTTCCAGTTATCTCCTAGTATTGAGCCCTGAGGCACACCAATATTAAGTTGTGTGGGTCTTATTAGACAGTTATTGAAGGCACTACTTCTTGTCTTTCGGATAAAAATGACGTAATTAGGTTCGCCACACTGGTGCTAGTCTTCAGTTGTTTAAGTTTTCTAGTTAAAAGTTAATGATATACCATACCAGAGGCCTTTTTAAAGTCTACAAATACTGTTCCATAAATGTTGCCATTGTTGATACAAAGATGCCAGTTATTAGTCATTTTTGTTAGGGCACTATGGCAAGAATATTTAGGTAGACACCCAGATTGACTGTCAAATAATAGGTCGTTGCTAATTAAATGGTGCAATGTTATTTCATGTATGTGTTTTTCTAATGGCATTGATAACGAGGGTAGTAAGGAAATAGGTCTATAATTACCCATGACGCTATTATCATGGATGCGGGTGGATGCGGAAAGCCGGGGCCCATAAGGGAGGCAAAGAATAGCAACACTGTAGCCTACCACGAATGTCGTAAGAGGCGACTAAGGAGGCTTGATGGTTCCGTCGCCCTGCTACTGAGTGAGTGCGTGACGCGACTCTGTGAGCTGTGAGTTTCGTGTGAAATGCTTTTGAATCTGCCCGAGGTTTTTTGGAACGTGACTGCATGTTTGGAGCGATGGTAGATGGCTATGTCACAGAGTTGACCGGTTTTTGCCTTATGCAGAAATGCGTGGCTGCTGGGCTTCTGGTTGACTGCCAATGCCATCGACGATAAACTGTATTTTCGTGGATTGTGTGGGTGAACATCTAGGAAACATCCAGATGGGAGAATGACTGCCGATTCCATCAGAGATGAACTGGGTGTTTCGTTGGGGACTATTGTGTTGACATTCTGGCGGCGGCATTATGCACAGTGTATCTGTGCGGGCTGTTGTTTGTCGAGACTCCTGCCTTTTCCACTTTTCACATTGGGCAGTGGGGAGCGTTTTGTGCAATATTCACTGGCACAGGAACGGAGCATAATGGGGACAACCCGTTGCTATGAGGTTGGAACTACGACTAACTAACTAACTAACTAACTAACTATTATCAGTTGAGCCATTTTTAAGTAGAGGATAAACTTTAGCAACTTTAAAGGCAGATGGTAAGTAGTTGTTGGATAGCCACTGGTTACATATGAACGTTAAGGACTCACTAATAATTGGTGCAGCACAGCGAAGATTTCTATTAATGATACCATCTAGACCTTCTGAATTTATTGCTTTGAGATTTGAGAGATATTTATATACTTCTGCAACAGACATCAAATGAGCTGAGTTGAGTTAAAAACCGTCATCACTGCACTCAGGACATTCCCATACGTGCTCAGTCCTCTCGTTCATCAGCCAGCGAAGAGTCATACTACTAATCGTTCCCACCGCTATCTGATTAAAAGTTCTCCTTGTCTTCCCTCTCAGTTTTGAGATTCTTCCAGAACCCCTGCCGATTCCCCGTAATCTCATTCTTTCCACATATGGGTTCTCAATCTGTTTCTCCGCCTTCTCCACCTGGTCCCACAAGCGCACGGCCACCTCCCCTTTGTCCATAGGCAAGATACCACCAAGAGGTGCATTAGACACCAAATGAATCTCAGGGGAATATTTATAGAGCATTTCCCTTCACAGAATGATGACAGTGAGCTTAAATTACATGCTGAGTCTGGTATTGAGAACTTTAGATTCTCTATTCCTGATTGAAAGAAGCAACTGAAATACTCGCATGCTATGAGACATATCCCCCCACCCACCACACATCCACCACACACAGACATCCTCCACCCACCCACAAACACCCCCAACCACACGCAAACCCCATACGCACATATATGCCCCACCAACCCACACATCCTCTCCTACACACATCTCCCCACCCACACACACATCCAACACCCATACCCCAACCCACACACACTCACCCACTCACACATAATCCATCCGACCACCCACATGCCCCCAGCTACTCAGAAAAACACATCCCCCAAACACACATTCCCCCCACACACATATACATCTCCCTATCCAGAAAAACACATCCCACGCCCATCTCACATTCCACACACACTCACCCACCCACACATCCTCCACCCATCCACCTACACAACCCATATCACCCATTCTCCCAACCATTCATCCCACAACCACACATCCTCCACCCACACATATCACCAGCAAACCCACACATCGCCACCCACATAATCCCCCACCCACGTACTCATCCCTCAACCACGCACACCCACACATCACTCTCCCACCCATAAACAACAACACCCACCTACCCACACACACTCACACACCCCATAAATCCAACCAAACACACATCCCCCACCCTCACACACATCCATCATCGACCCTCACATCCCACATCAAACGACAGCTACCCCACCCACCCACACACACATCCCTGCCTAGCCACACATCCTACACCCACGCATATCACCCACCCGTCCACACTTGCACCACCCACACAATCTCCGCACATACACACCCATCCCCCACCCAGACACATTTCCCCTTACCCACCCAGACATGCCTCACCTAAAAAAAACTCACCACCCACACATACATCCTCTACCCACCCACACTTCCCCCACACACTCTCACCCCCCCCTCCCACACACACACACACACACAAATATAATCCCCACCCGCATACACATCCCCAAACTCATCAACCCACCAATCACACACCCATCCCCCAACAAGCACACATCCACCACATACAACACGAAAATTCACCCACACATCCCTCACCCAACCACCAACATACAAATTCCCGACATACTAACCCACACAACCCCAAACACCAACATTCGCAGACTTCCGTCCATCCATCTAAACCATACCGCACCCACACACACACACACACACACACACACACACACACACACACACACATTCCTAACCCACACACACCCCACACCCACCACACCCCCCTTCACGCACCCACACATCCCTCATCACCCACACATCTCCCCACCCAACAGCACATCCCTCTCCTACCTGCACATCACAGATAGACAGACAGACAGACAGACAGACAGACAGACAGACCAGACAGACAGACAGACAGACAGAAAGAATGACGGACGGACGGACGGACGGACAGACGGACGGACGGACGGTCCGACGGACGGACAGATACATGGATGGATAGATAGATAGATAGATAGATAGATAGATAGATAGATAGATAGATAGATAGATAGATAGATAGATAGATAGATAGATAGATAGATAGATATTTAGGTAGGTAGGTAGATAGATAGATAGATAGATAGATAGATAGATAGATAGATAGATAGATAGATAGATAGATAGATAGATAGATAGATAGATAGATAGATAGATAGACAGATAGATAGATAGATAGATAGATAGATAGATAGATAGATAGATAGATGGATGGATGGATGGATGGATGGATGGATGAATGGATGGATGGATAGATGGATAGATGGATGGATAGATGGATGGATAGATAGATAAATAGATAGATAGATAGATAGATAGATAGATAGATAGATAGATAGATAGATAGATAGATAGATAGATAGATAGATAGATAGATAGATAGATAGATAGAGAGATAGATAGAACAAACAAACTTTATTTTCAAAGGGTTAAGAATTGGCCACGCAGGCCCGTCTAACATTCTGCACTTATATCACTCTCTTTCATACATTATTTAATTCACACATCATTCAAGGCTAACAAAGAACAGTAACAATATAAAAGATATGCATTATAAAGGCATGGGCAAAATGCAAACATCAAAACTACACGACACAGTAATATTAGATAATGGTCTGACACTTGTTATTAGCCATGTGGAATATACTGGCCTACAAAAAGGTGATTGGCTGTTATACTAGGGTTTTGCTATTATTATTATTATCTCAATTATTAAGGGGGAAGGTAATCCGTATTGAGATAGTGTTCGAATAATTTGCGATTATATGAATAGGGATTGGTGATGTCTTTGATTTCCTGTGGAAGATTGTTCCACAGCTGAGATGCAGAGTACGTTAAGCTTGTTTTGTATAAGTCAATCCTAGGCTTCGGAATGTGTAGTATATTTAAACGTTTACTGTGTCTAGCATTATATTTAAACAAAGGCCAAAGGTAATTTGGGGCATTCCTTTGCAGGATTTTGTGAATTAGTTTAGCTTTATTGAAAAGCAGGCGTTTGCGGAATGGTAGTAACTGAAGGTGTTTATACAGGCTAGGATTGTCAGATAAATGTTTGCTATAAATTAGACTCATGGCCCGTTTCTGGAGTGAGTAAAGTCGCTTGGTGTTTGAATTAGAACAACCGTCCCAGATTGTAGAGCAGTAGTCAAAGTGTGTCTGTATATGAGAAGTATAGAATAGTTTCCTTGTGTCCTCATCAAGGAAGTTTTTAATCTTGGCGAGTTGATAGACTTTTTTCTCTGTTTGTTTAATGAGCGCTTGAACATGGGAATTAAAGGTTAGGTTTCTATCAATGATTAGGCCTAATGTTTTGTGCTCAATTACATTTTCTACTGGCATGTTATCGATGTGAAGTTGAAGTGATGTGTGTGGGCTTAGAGTCTGAAGTCTTTGTCTGGTTGTTAATAACATTGCTTTTGTTTTAGTGATGTTAATTTGCTTACGGTTTGAATAGCTCCACTTAACTACATTATTTAATTCTTGTTGTAAAGACGACTCCAGTAAAATACAGTTTTCAGCGTTTGTGTACACCGTACAGTCATCTGCAAATAGATCGCAGGACGACGAAAGATGCAAAGGAAGATCCTTAATATATATATGCAAATAATAGAGGGCCAAGAATAGAGCCTTGCGGTACTCCAATATTGAAGGTAGTGGTTTGAGACAGAGATTTATTGTGTGATACTACTTGCTTTCTGTTTGATAGAAAAGATGATATTAGAGTGACTACATTAAGGCCAATTTTCATTGTCTCGAGTTTTTTAATTAAAATAACATGGTCTATCATATCAAATGCTTTCTTGAAATCAATAAACACAGTTCCACATAGACTGTTGTTGTTTATATTCTGGTGCCAATTTTCTATCATGTTTGTTAGGGCCGTATGGCAAGAATATTTTGGTCGAAATCCTGATTGGCTGTCAACAATAAGCTTGTTGCGAACTAGATACTGTAATGTTACTTTATGGATGTGTTTTTCTAGTGGCTTAGATAGTGATGATAGTAAGGAAATGGGTCTGTAATTGTTCGGGAGACCATTGTCCAATGAACCAGATTTAAGAAGAGGGTACACTTTAGCGATTTTGAGAGCTGATGGAAAGTGGCCTTTGGTTAGACACTGATTATATACATAGGTTAGTGATGTACAAATCACTGGCGCAGCACAACGGAGAATCCGGTTGCTGATTCCATCTAACCCAGATGAGGTTGTGTTTTTTAGGTTACTGAGGTAAGTGAATACTTCAGTGATTGTCATTAGCGGTATGTCGGAAAGAATATCGCGGGAGCATCTATTCCTACAAAACGATGACAATAAAGATAAGTTGCAAGGAAAATTAGGTATTGAAGCTTTCAACTGGTCTATGTCAGTTTGAAAAAAATTACTGAATTGGTCGCAGGTAATATGATTTGATGGTAAAGAATTTCGGAGGTTATACTTGTTTGTCAAGGTGTTAATTGCCTTCCATATATCCTTACTATTTGTTTTATCCATTACTAAGTTCTTAAAGTAGTTTTTCTTTCCCCGTCGTATGCTATATTGAACTTTGTTTCTAAGAGTACGGTATGCACTGAGATCCCGCTTTTTATGTGCTTTATCTCTGTCTCTCATAATTTCAAGTATTTCCTGGGTGATCCAAGGTGGCTTGACGTGGTGTTTTACTCGAACTTCCTTGACTGGCACATGTCTATCAAAAACATCAATAAAGGTTTTCATCCAGAATTCCAGAGCATCATCCGGGTCAGAAAGCTGATAAACATTGTCTAGAGGTGAACTGAGCAAGTCCTGTAAAAATGCGTTTTGATTGAAATTTTTGTAACTTCTATATTTTACACTTATGTGTTTATGTTTAGGAGTTTTAGTGATCGCTCATTGCACAATTTGGTACGGTGCATTCTATGATGTTGTCTGAGCAAGTTACATAAATGTGATCTATGACTGTTGAAGATGACTTTGTTACTATAGTAGCTTGTTGTACTATTTGTTGGAAATTGTATGATGCAATTATATTTCCCCATATTATGTTGGATTTGTTGGTGTCAATGTTAAAATCTCAGAGTAGTATAATTTCCTTCCCAGAAGCGAAAACCACATCCATCATGGTAGTGAAGTTTTCGTACCAGACGTGTCCAGCACTGGGATTTCTATAAAGGTAGCCAATTATCAGGGGTGTGCGGTTTTGAAGTTTTAGCTCTAGCCAGATACATTCTATTTTGCAAGTTTCAAAGTCTAGCCTACGGTGAGCATTTAGTAAATTAGAAACATAGGTTATTATGCCTGTCTCTTGTTTCCAACAGGGATCCCTTCTAAAAACTTTGTACCCTTTAATAGAGATGTCCTCATCTGAAATTGTATCATTAAGCCTACTTTCACTAAGGCCGAATAAATGAAAATTTTGATTAAGGATAGAAGATAACTCTGGTAGCTTGTTAAATAAGCTGCAAATGTTTAAGTGTCCAAGGCGTATTCCTGACTTATTGAGCCAGTGTTGCCACTTCTCAGACATTTCATCCATGAAGAAAGTGTAAATTCGTCAAAGTTAAGCTAAAATACAAGATCATAAAAAAAAATCACAATTACATTAACTTACAAAATATCAGTAATACAAATCAATAAGTAAATGACAATATTATAACGATATAACTAATTAGACCAACGAATATAATGCAAACAAGGAACAAAACGAATTAAAGAACATACAACAAATAATTAACTTGAAAAAAAACTACTTCACAAGCTAAGTACCAACTGTTATCCAAAGGAATCAATAAATGACTATACAAGTCAATGATAGATAGATAGATAGATAGATAGATAGATAGATGGATAGATGGATAGATAGATAGATAGATAGATAGATAGATAGATAGATAGATAGATAGATAGATAGATAGATAGATAGATAGATAGATACATACATACATACATACATACACACACACACACACAGACAGACAGCCAGCCAGCCAGCCAGCCAGCCAGGCAGGCAGGCAGGCAGGCAGGCAGGCATACAGACAGACAGACAGACAGACATACAGACAGACAGATATTTATTTATTTATTAATTAAATGGCAGGTTGCACTGCAATGTATTTCACATTCCATCTATGATATATTCTATTCCAGGTCTCGCTATTGCTGATTTGGGGTGTCTTGTGTCACTACTGTGGCTGAATATCTGCGTAACACCAGCTTTTCAACAAGCAGATTTCTCGTTCGACCAGATAGACATCCAATATCTCACAGCTGCTTATCCGCATATTGTTTTCACGCGAGTCACTGGCTGGATCTCCGCCTTCATCACATTGGAGAGATGTTTGTGTATTGCCCTGCCCCTTCAAGTAATTCATAACCATTCATTTCATAGCATTATGGTTTGACAAGTAATTATTCTTCATAAAAACAGAATAATAATAATTAAGTTGCATGTCCCTCACAGGACGTAGCATTCAACGCCAGCATTTTCGCTGTTCGTGATTCCTGGGCAAATTTTACGTTCAGTAGTTTGCCATTGATTTCTGAACGACCGGTTCCTATACCTTTTTCGAAAAAAAAACCAGCACCGCTGTGTTTTGAACCCCGGGATACGGACACACAAACCGCGTTCGCAAGCCTTAGCCACAGAGACCGATAATAGGAAATGCATAATAGGGCAATAGTGATAGGGTATTTTGTAAAGCATATTAAATTATGACATTTCTGCAAGTTCCATTGTTCGAAATCAATAAGAAAATGTCTCAATCTTAGATAGCTTAGCCGGTTCCCTGACCTAGGGATTAGCGACTTTCTCCGTAATCCCGTGTATTCTCGCGAGTAACGTGACATGCGGGAGATTCGGTGGCGGTTCTAGACGAGTCGGTAACTTACGGGGTATGTGAGCCGGTCGCTCAGAAAGTAATGGCAAACTGCTGAGCGTAATCTTGCCAAGAAATCAACCATCATCTGAAAGACGCTGATGTTGACAGCGATGTCCTGTAAAGGATATGCGAACAAAAAAAATTAAACGATAGCTTAGGATTTGAAGCTATGGGTGCTTATACTATTTCCTTGCTATTTAATACTGACTGACTATTGTTGTTCATCAGGGTATCGGATGTACTATATATATATATCATCATCATCATCATCATCAAGTGCCCTGCCAGCTGGCGTAGGCGTTCATGGCTCTCCTCAGATTTCGGTTTTTGGTTTTCTGGATCAACTCTGCTGCTGATATTCCTCCGTGCCACCGTCTCAATTAATCCAGCATTATTTCTCTTGGTCTGCCACTGCCTCTCTTCCCCTCGATCTTTCCAGTTGTCACGATGTTCTCCAATGCTTCTCTTCTCATTACATGACCAAAGAAAACTGTTTGTCTCTTTCTTATTGTTGTATATAGTGTTCTAGTTTCATTAGCCTGTTTCAGGCAGTCGTTGTTAGTTACTCTGGCAGTCCAAGGAATTCGCAACATTCGTCTCAGGAACCACAACTCTGTTGCTTCTAATTTCTTCTTAATTTGTTCATTTACATTCCAAGATTCACTGCCATACAGCAAAACTGGTTCTACATAGCATGTCAGCACTCTCTTTCTTACACTCAGTGATAGTGACCTATTGCACTAGATACTCTTCATTTTCTGAAATGCGGCCTTTGCTTGCCCTATTCTGCTCTTAAACTCTGTTGTACATCTTCCATCTGATGTTATAAATGTCCATAGGTATCTACAATTATCCACTTGGTTAAGAATTTTTCATTCTATTTCTATGTCACATGTTGGTGTCACCATTTTCTTTGATATCACCATTGTTACTGTTTTCTTGATAATCAATGAGAGTTCTTTCCTTGCACTCTCCGTTACTACAGTGTCCAACAATTGTTGTAGGTCTGTTGATTTATCTGCCACCAATACTGTGCCATCTGCATAGCGTATATTATTTATATTATAACCTCCAACTAGTATTCCTGGCATCCCATTGATCTCTCTCATTATTACTTCGCTATATAGGGAGAAGAGATCTGGTGACAAGATACATCTCTTTCGTACTCCTAGCTTTATGTGTTCGTAACTACCCTCTTTATTTTCAATTTTAATTTCTGCTACTTGGTTCCAGTAAATATTCTTTATTATTCTTAAATCTGTCCCATCAATGTTGATATCTTCCAACATTTTAATCAGTTCATCATGTTTTACTTTATCAAATGCCTTCGTATAATCTATGAAGCATAAATATATGTCTTTCTGTTTCTCTATTGACCTTTCTATTAGTGCCCGTAATGTATATATTGCATTGTGTGTGCCCTTTCCCTCCACAAATCCGTACTGTTCTTCACGAATTTCCATTTTTATTTTCTTTCTGGTTCTTCTCATTATGATTCTGAGTAGAAGCTTAGTGATATAATTTATGAGGTTAATTGTACGAAAATCTTCACATTCAATTGCTCCTGGTCTTTTTGGTATAGCTATAAATACAGATTTCATCATATCACTGGGTAAATATCCACTGCTGTAAATATCATTTAACATTTTGGTTAATATATCTACTCCAAATTCTCCCAATACTTCTAATTCTTCTATTGTGATTTCATCTGGTCCAGCTGTTTTTCTTTTCTTCATATATTTCATAGCGTCAGCGACTTCTTCTTTTAGAATTGGCGGACCTTCCAAGTTACATTCTTCTGTTAATTCTTCCCTTTCCCCATCATATAATTCTCTTATATACTCATTCCACCTCTTCATTATAGCACCTTCCTCCAATAATATATGTCCTGTTTTTGATTTCAAACACCCTGTATTTATTCTTATTTTTCTTCCCGTGAGATCACTGATTTGTCTGTGCATATTTTTTGTATCTATAATGGCATTTAATTCATATTATTTTTGCACTGCTCATTTAACCAACTTTCTTTTGGCTTCCAACATTTATCTTTTATTTCTTTATTTATCTTAGCGTATTCTTGTTTGTCATTTTTACTCTGTTTTCTTTTGTCCATCGGCATTAAGATTTCTTCATTCATTCATTTTTTCTTAGCTATTTGACTTCTCTCGGTAATATTTGCTTGCTAGTTTGATGAATGGAGTCCCTTAACATTTCCCACTGTTCATTTATACTCTGTTTTTTAGCAATTGCATTGTACCTATTTTTCACAGTCACTATGTATTGTTCTTGAATTTCTTTATCTATTTTCAGAACCTCTTATTAAGTCTCATATTCCTTACCATTTTTTCCCTCTCTTTAATCTTACTTTTATTTGTCCACATAGTGGTACATGATCACTATTACAGTCGGCGCCTGGCATTATTTTACATTAATTAGAGCATTTCTAAATCTTTTATTAATTAGTGTGTAGTCAATTTAGTTGCGTATCTTCTGATCAGGGTTTTTCCATGTGTATAGTCGTCTTTTATGGTGTTTAAACCACGTGTTTCCAATTATTATATCATTAATATTTGCCCATTATGTTAGCTTTCCCCCTCTTTCATTTCTTGTACCTAAACCATAATTCCCCACCACATCCTCCATTTTCCCCTTTCCTACTTTTGCATTACAATCTTTAAGTATTATTTTTATTTCCTGTGATCCAATTTGAGCCATCGTCATTTCTATTTCTTCATCACTACTGCTTGTTGTTGGTGCATATACTTGTATAATATTTATATATATTGGTTTGCCTTTGATTTTGACCAAAACAACTCTATCTGAAATACACCAGTATCTATTAAGTGACTAGGCTGTTTTTTCGTCAAGTAATATTCCTACACCTTTTTCATGTGTATCCCCTCCAGAATAAATTATTGTGTGGTTGCCAGCTATAATTTTGCCCGATCCCTTCCATCTCATCTCACTTACGCCTAGTATATTCATTTTCATGCTATCCATTTCTCTTAGAACATTGTTCAACTTTCCTAGCTAATTTAATGTCCTAGTATTCCATGTTCCTACCCTAAATTTATTTAGTTTATTTATGATTTTGCCATCAGTAGCTGGATGACGGTTTGGTGTCACCTTCGGCTCATGACTGTCCCTACCGGACAAGGATGTCCTAAGACAGCCATTAACGTCGTTCACTAACTCTGATATATGTTTTGCCATAAAGTCTTGGGAAGATAATGTGGTGGTTTCCCCTTGCCTTCCACATCCACATGGTGGTCTTTTACCTCTACCTTTGACCGCCATTTCTTTTTGTCATCAAAAAATAGATTCATTTACCTTGGGTTACAGAGTGTCCAGTGCAGCTAAAAAAAATCTCGTGCGAAGTGTGACGCACGCATAAAGAAAGCGACCCGAACTTCAGCTGATTAGAGCAAATGATTTGAAAACTCATTCAGTGGCTCAGGGCCAGACAGTAAACATCGTACGCTCTACGTTGTAGAAAACTACGACAAGCAACCATTTCATGTTAACGTTTCAGTTTATTTGAAGTTTATCGTCGGTTTATCTGACGTGACAACAGCAGCTTGTACGACGCTAATTCTCCAGAATTTCAGTGGGCGATGGCGAAGCCAAAAATATGATTCAGTGGGACGTTGCGACACTTGACTATAGTTGCTTGCTGCTTGCTTGTGTTCGTTGGCTTGAGCTCCAACGCGAAGTCCTGTATGTCGGATGAAGGCATCCTGTTGTCCAACATCAGTGTGATGTCATACAGGACCTGATGTTTGCGTGAGTATCCGTTGTCCCATGTCTGGCTTATTGCTGTGCCGACCGGTGGTTCCTCGCCGTACAGGCAGACACTCTCCGACTTCGGAGGAATCGGCGATCCTACTGACTTTAGCCAGGACCCCGAAAGGACCTGTTGTCCAGGACGCTCGACGAAGACACGTCAATAGGTTTGGCCAGTATATAACCCGGCCCTGGTGCCTTGGAAACACCTCTGCGTCCCACTTGACTATAGTGAAAACCCAGCAAATGGGTATAGGGAAATGTTAAGATGCTGACGTTTGTAAGTAGAATTTTGTGTACTATAGTTAGCAAAGCTGTTGTTAACAGTTGATGAGGACCACAACGACAGACGAGAGTAGACTCAGGCCACCTCAGACATGCCACCATGACTTAGGCAACTGAGAGTGTTGTGCACGGAGCAAGGCACGACTGGGTCAGTAAGATGGATGCTACTGAAGTGTGTTCAATACAATCTTTGAAATCGCTGGGACGCAGTCCTTCTTCAGTTGTTCTTCAATATGGTAAACATGCAAGAAATCGTGAGGGGAACGAGCCAAAAGAATGAATGCGCAACACCCCTAAGGACATCGTGGCATACACCAAATAACATTATATGTGGCGAGACATAAATGTGTATGCCATTTGCAAGAGACAAGTGATTTTAAGATGATGATGATGATGATGATGATGATGATGATGATGATGATGATGATAATGATGATGATGATGATGATGATGATGATGATGATGAATGTGGTTATGGTGAGATGATAATGCATACATATTGAAATAATATCGATGTCTTTTGTTTTTTATGTCAATATTTTGTTCCGGAATGTTGAAAATTCTGATGCCTATACACATGCGTCGGACTATCTCTTCTTTTAACTGAGTTATGCTTTCAGATAAAACGAATAGTGACCTCAAGAAGGGTGTCTATAATTATCTCATCAACGTTTGTTGTCCTCATTCTCAGCGCCACTCCATTTTA
This sequence comes from Cepaea hortensis, assembly GCA_963921405.1. Lineage (NCBI taxonomy): Eukaryota > Metazoa > Mollusca > Gastropoda > Stylommatophora > Helicidae > Cepaea > Cepaea hortensis. The sequence continues at coordinate 111,004,554 of OY992881.1, forward strand.
CGCTGTCAACGTATTTTCGATGAAGTTTCATGCACAAAGAAACAGAACAGTTCTGGGACTTATCCGAACTGTAGATCGAACGAGCGTTGAAACGGTCTTGTATGTTATTAACAACGTTATAAGTCCATTTGTCGCATTTACAACGGTCATTATTTGCACAGCTACATTAGTTGTCAAGTTGGGAAGAAAGTCCAAATGGCGGCAATCTGCTGTGTCATCTAAGTCAGATGCCTTGCTCAACCGAGATCAGAAAGTTGCCAAAATGGTTTTAATAATTTCTGCAGTGTTTATAATCTCCTTTATTCCCAATTGTGTAGTTTTTATTGGGATGGCAGCAGAGCCAGAATTGGCAATTGATGGGATGTACAGAAATACGTTCATAATTCTTTTTGGGATTGGTTTTGTCTTAGAGTCTATTAATTCCGCAGTGAATATTTTTATCTATTACCGCATGAGCAGCAAGTACAGGGACGTGTTTCAGCAAATCTTCAGAATGCTTCGTATCCATGGATATATATCACCTTAGAAGGTCTACTTAAAGAGAGAGAGAAAAACATAACCTGTCGAAATCCATCGGCAGATACTTTAAAATAGTATGTCGCGCTCATCTCTTTATTATACAGATCACAATTGAGGCATTGACAATCATGCATCGTTTTAATGCGAATTTGTTTAGTATTAAAATAATTGTATTATCTGTTTGTTATTTTTGAAGGATACTTCTCCACTGCTATAATGCAATATAACGATGTGTGTGTGTGTGTATATATATATATATATATATATATATATATATATATATATATATATATATATATATATATATATATAAAGTCCTGTTTGGATGTTCAGTAACTTCAAGCAGTTGCTTCTAAAGAGACAACTTGATTGTTATCTGTTATGTGTTGTTTCAACGTATTTTCAGGTGTATATATTATTGCTTAAAGAATACAACGTGTTAATTTTTTTTTTTTATAATGGACTAATCACCAAAAAAACGAGAAGTATATTGTGAGTTTACTAGAACACGATTACAAGAAACAACATGGACGTTGCGGGTAAAGCCTTCGTCAGCACAGAACAAACAAATACAAACAGACAACCAACTAACTACACGAGACACACTACATGCAGATAACAGGTTTCTTATCTGAATCCTGGTTTGGTCGAATGCGCCTTCAACGGTTACCGTTTGATGTGAATGAAAGAACCGGATGTTTGGTTTAAACTAGTCGATGGGCGACAGGGATTGCCTTAGCCGCACTATGGGAGTTATGGGGGGACTCCCATGGGAGCGAACGGTGAAAAGTGGATTAGCTGTGAACTATAGCCAGCTCTGTAGCGAAGGTGGGATACGTACTCCCGTATACCGCATAGGAACACAGAGGCGGGGGCTTGGAATTCATTCCGCATTGCGTTGGTTAGCATAGAATGATATGAGTGCCGATCACTCAGAAAGCAATGAGAAGCCACCGAACGCAAGCCTGCCATGATACCACAAACGGCAAAAGTAATGTTGGTGTAGATTGTTACGTCGTGTAAAGGATATGCTACCAAGTCTTTGTTTGTAGTGGGCTATACAACTTCGGGGATGGACAAGGGGGAGGGGAGGTTGGAAGCTAGATGAAACTGTGTTGGACATTGAGGCCATGAGGAGAAGGTTAACCCAACTGGAAGATGAGGCGGCTTTCCAGAGTTTTCCTATCACGTTCGTGAGATGTGTATGGTTTGAGCGCCGTGACCTGTATGTCTGCCACGCCACAGTGGTCAGAACTGTTAACGTGTGTTTATCCGGTTTCTGGGTACCACTGTTGATGTCAGAGAGGTATTATTTAAATCTGTCAGCAAGACGTAGACCTGTTTCTCCAATATATTTCATGTCACAACGTGTGCAGACGTCGGACAGATAACGTTGCGACTCGTGCATGAGAAACCCTCACGAATGTGGAAATTGGTCTTAGGGAATGCCAGACTCTGGGTTTTAAGTACATCTGGGCAGGTCTTACAGCGTGATCGAAGAAATGCCATCTTGCCAGGAAGAGACTGTTGAGGTTGGGGTATATTATTTTAGAATATCACATGTAATTGCTTTCTCTTGTCTGTTTATAACATCTTTGACGTAATGCAAACATGAATTCTTGAGGCTTCCAAGACGATTTAGAAGATCAATATCCACGTTATGCAAGGTGCTAATTCACAGAGATAGTTGATCTCCCAGACCAAAATAAAATGCCTCTCTTTTTTTCTACTTGCATTGCTTTAAGACAAGACCGTCTGGTAAAGTTTACCACGGCAATATAGAGGTTATTAATTATAGAGGATGACGGTGGGATTGGGGATGGTGTATGGATTGGCATTGCGGCATGTGGGGGACGATAAGTGGTTGAACGATTCAAGAACACAGAGGACATTTGTTTGTAGACCAGGTTGATCACGTGTGACGAGTGATGTGGTGCATGGTGATGATGATAAGTGCTTTACTGAGAAAGCAGCGTTAAAATAGATGTGGGTTGTTGACTAAATATGATCTTTGTAAATGTTGAACTGTATGGCACACTAGACTTGTGTTAATTATATCTGACATCCATCCCACAAGTAGAGCGATTGCCGACAACACACTCCACGCCCTATTATTCTTTTCTGTCTACTGCAGCTGTGATTAAGTCGCGATCTATCTATACATTTTAATCATACCTTTGGCATAGTCCAGAAATAGGTAACTATAACGGGTAATCTCGAGATTGCACGCGAAAAGCTGACGTCAAAAGTGGTTGTTCGGAGGTGAACGGGAATGACGTATCAACGGTGTACAACCTGGTCGACTAAACATAGATTTTCTAGTGACAAGTATTAAACATTAAAGAAATTAAACACGCTAGATTCATTACATGTTAGGCACAAGCACACACGCAAGTTAAATCTTTACCCATACTCAGCAGTGATCATCAGTAGCGGAACCCCACAAGTGAGTTCCTGTGTCCACATATAGATGGTGACGGTTATATACTTGCACTTGGCACCGCACTAGCTTGCGACAGAGAGAGATTGAGCTTTTAGTGTGTCGAAGCATATCACGCTTTGCCTTACACAGTTAGAGGTAGAATGACCACTAGGCACTCGTTCCACAGTGGACAATGGAACAGTGAGAACTACAGTGACAGTGTGTGACTCACCTGGCTGTGGGGGTTGTTTGTATGAGCATCTTTTGTGAATAAACTATATGTCAGCTGCTGCCCTGAGTTGTTTCGAATGCATAATTAGACTCATTACAATCTACCAGTATTATCTTTATTTCTTGTGATCTAATTCGACATATCCCCATTTCTGCTTCATCGTTAAAGTGTTGTATTTCTTAGCCACTGCAGCTTTTTGTTGGTGCTAATTATTGCATAATACTTATTAGTATCCATTGTCGTACATTTAGCAACATTTAGACATATATAAGGAAAACGAACAGTTTCTCAAGTCTTATTTCAATTCTTTGATATGAGCTAACTAGACTGTGGAAATGTTTCGTGTTACAGCTTTCGGTGTAGGACCTGTCCGTATCTGCTTCAGACTCCGAGGGTTCATTTTTAATGCTACTTTTTAAATCCGTCGGTTGCCTCATTATAGTTATAAACAGATATAATTTTCTTGTTCAACAGTAATTGATAGATTGATAGACAGACAGACAGACAGATAAACGTACCAAATAATCTGACGTTGACACTGTCATTTAAACCTTGCTTAATGAAGCATATAATGATAACGATGTTGGTGACCACTCCAAATATATCGATGGTCGGGTCAATGGTGCATCAACATATTTACTGATAGATGTCATGGCTGTATCACTGATAAGTGGGACAGATGGCTTGATTGTCACGTTAAACGCAACTATCATCTGGCGAATCGTCTAACGGGATAGCTGTCACGGATCTGAATGGAAACATTATTTATTTGAGTGTGTAGAGATCTCATGAACAATTGTGTGGGATTGCTGTTAATGCGTTTACTCCCCAACACAATGATACTCGATCAATCTCAAATAGCGTCAGATTGTTTCTCGGCAAGCAAATTGCTTCGAGTGGATTAAGATGTGTAATATTGGCTATTATCATCATAACTCATCACTTTGATTATCATCATCAAATTCATAAATCATCACAATGATTATCATCATCGTCATCATCATAATCACAATGTAAATCATCACCATAAACATTCATCAGCTTGTGAAGCTGCTCTTCTAGGGTCATGTGCATCAGCGAATATTTTGAGGAGAACGGTGTTCACACTTTACCATTATCAGATGGTTTCGGTAATTTAATATGATCTGGAGATGTCACAGCATCTCATAGCCATCGAGTGATATTCTTAGTATATTTTGCACATTATACTGGCTCTGCCAATGTAAAATTATACGTAAAATGTAAAATAAATGCCAACGTATCAAAAAGAGATAAGATCAGAAATGAAGAAATCAGGACTAAAGTGGGGGTTAAAGCATCACTAGATTTTATTAGAAAGCAGCAAGTCAAATGGTTTGGCCATGCAAGTAGGTTACCAGTCAACAGCATACCACAACAAGCAATGATGTACAGACCAGATGGAAATAGAGGAAGAGGCCGACCACGTAAACGTTGGACAGAGGGAATAGCAGAGTTCATGGGAATATCGATATATGAAGCCCATAATCGGGCACTCTCACGATGTTTATACTTCACCTCGACACCGCAAGGTACAAGAGGAACATGATGAGATGAGATGAGATGAGAGACCGACATCACCGCACTCGTTCCATTCCCATATACGCTCCCTCCTGACCTTCAACAACAAGCGAAGAGTCCCAAAACTCATGGTACCTGATGCAATCTGATATGTTTACGTTTGACACTGGTTAGTATTTTTAGGAGGTGCACTCCAATCAATTATCAGACCACCTCTCTCACTCCCACCTCTCTCACTGGTATGACTGCTTCACTACAATGATGGATAGAGTGTTTACAGCAGGTAGAGAAGTTATTATACTAGGTGACTTCAACATAGATATTAGTAAATCCAACCAGACATGGGACGATATCATTCTTTCTTACAATTTCAAACAACTAATAAACCGTCCCACAAGAGTTACTGACACATCCTCAACTATAATGGATCATATATATATGTTACTTGTCCAGATAATATTATTGAATGTTCTGTTACTGTTAGTACAGTTAGTGACCACTACCCGGTATGTTGTACATGGTCAAGAATTGGGTTCAAATCTCTTAAACATAAACATGTAAGTATCAAATTTAGAAATTTTAAAGCATTCAACCAAGATTTATTTTTGCAAGACTTAAGAAAAGCAGCCCTTGATCACGTTTAACAACTTCCTGACCCGGACGATGCATTAGCTTTCTGGACGAAGACAGTCTACAATGTGTTCAATAAACACGTGCCAATCAAAGAAGTTCGAGTCAAAAATCAACATAAATCGCCATGGGTCACTAGAGAAGTTCTGGAAATCATGAGAGAGCGATATACAGTACACAAAAATAAAGATTTCATCAATTACCGCAGACTAAGGAATAAAGTTCAATATGAAATTCGTAGGATCAAAAAAGATCATTTTAAAAATTTGATTGTAGATAATTCAAACAGTACAAATATATGGAAGGCTATTAACTTGCTAACCAATAAGAAACGCCCTACAGAATCAGCAATACCAAATTTCACAACATGCAATGAATTCAGTTTGTTCTTTCAATCAGAAATAGATAATCTGAAGTCTTCAATACCAGACTCATCGTGTAATTTAAGTTCACTGGCATCATTCTGTGAGGAGAAGTGCACCAGAAATATTCCCGCTGAGATTCCTTTAATGTCTGTTGCAGACGTTTATAAATATCTCTTAAACCTCAAATCAACAAACTCACACGGCCTAGATGGTATCAGTAATAGAATTCTTCGTTGTGCTGCACCAGTCATTAGCGAGTCCTTAACGTTCATATATAACCAGTGCCTGGCCAAAAACTACTTTCCATCTGCATTTAAAATTGCTAAAGTGTTTCCGCTAATTAAAAATGGCTCAATCGATAATAGCGTTTTGGGTAATTATAGACCTATTTCCTTACTATCGTCGCTATCAAAACCACTAGAAAAACACATTCATAATATAACGTTACACCATTTAATTAACAACGATCTAATAATTAACAGTCAATCTGGGTTTCGACCTAATTATTCTTGCCATAGTGCTCTAACAAAAATGACCGATAACTGGCACTTAAACATCAACAACGGGAGAATTTGTAGAGCGGTGTTTGTAGACTTTAAAAAAGCTTTTGATATGGTGGATCACGATATTTTAATTAGAAAACTAAAACAAATGAAGACAAGCACCAACATGGTGAACATAATTACGTCATTTCTATCCGACAGACAACAAGTCGTGTCCTTCAACAACTGTCTATCAAGACCCACACAACTTAATATTGGTGTGCCTCAGGGCTCAATACTAGGTCCGCTGCTTTTTGCAGTTTATATTAATGATCTTCCTTTATATATCAATACAACTTGTGATCTATTTGCAGACGACTGTACTATATATATACTAGTCAAGAAAACCGTAGTGAATTAGAGAATTCTTTACAAAAGGAACTTGATAATCTTACTAGATGGAGCAATGAAAACCGCATGCAAATTAACATCGACAAAACCAAATCCATGCTAATAACGACCAGACAAAAACTACAGACACTAGCCATAACTGGACCACCACTCGAACTCCGCATGGGCTCGTTACCTATAGTTAATGTGACTGAACATAAAACACTAGGTCTTTTAATTGACAGCCATTTGAACTGGAGCTCTCATGTTCACGCTCTTACCAAGAAAATAGCACAAAAAGTTTACCAACTTGCTAAAATTCAGCACTTCCTGGACGAAAGCACACGAAAAATATTCTATACATGCTATATCCAATCACATCTCGATTACTGTTCCACAGTTTGGGATGGTTGCCCTAAATCTAATTTAAAACGACTATGTTCTCTTCAAAACCGCGCTATTCGTCTGGTTTCTGGCATAAAGCACGTTGAAAGTAATAATTTGTACAGTCATCTAAGACTTCTACCACTTCAAAAGCGCTTCCTTTTCAACAAAGCCAAATTAGTGAATAAAATTATATCTCAAAATACCCCAGAGTATCTTCTGCCGCTCATTCAATCTAATGCAATGAACAGCAAGCGCCTAAATTTGTTACATGTCTTAAAGCCTAGATTGGACCTATACAAAACATGTTTCGCCTATTCTGATGCTCACTTATGGAATGGTCTGCCTCCAGATCTGAAAACTCCAATGAGTCCCTACACATTTAACCGAAAACTCTTTCAATACTTAATCCATATCGACTATATGCCACCATAATTCATTTACTGGTATAATTGTTCATTATAATTGTTCACTATATATGTGTGTGCGTGTTGTGTGTGTGAGTGAGAGAGAGAGAGAGAGAGAGAGAGAGAGAGAGAGAGAGAGAGAGAGAGAGAGAGAGAGAGAGAATGTGTGTGTGCGCACGTGCATGCGTGTGTGTGGAGAGAGTGATTGAGTGAGAAATGGTGGGGGAATGTGTCAGTGCATGCATTCGTACGTGTATGTGTGAGAGTAAGTGAGGGAGTGTGTGCGTGAGTGCATGCGTTCATGCGTATGTATATGTGTGAGAGAGTGTGATTGAGAGAGTGTGTGTGTGTGTGCATGAAGGATTGTGTGTGAGGGAGTGAGACAGTGGGAGAGTTGTTGTGTTAGTGTGTGTGTGTGAGCGCGCGCATGCGTGTGAGTGTGTGTATATGAAAGAATACAGAGAGAGAGAGAGAGAGAGAGGGAGAGAGAGAGCTGAGCAGATGCATGTCATGTAACACGCATGCTATGTAACACGCGAATCCATTTGTTTGTGTATTCTCATCTGTCATATTATCAGTTAAATACCAGTTGATTTTATCATGTATAAAATAAACTTATGTTCATTACTGTAGTTTGAGTGAGAGAGTGAGTGAGTGTGACTGAGAGACAGAATGAGTTAGAGTGAATGAGTAAGAGTGAATGAGTGAGCGTGAGAGTGAATGAGTGAAAGTGGATGAGTGAGCGTGAGAGTAAATGAGTGAGCGTGAGAGTGAATGAGTGAAAGTGAGAGTGAATGAGTGAGCGGGAGAGTGAATGATTGAGCGTGTGAGGGAATGAGTGAGCGGGAGAGTGAATGAGTGAGCGGGAGAGTGAATGAGTGAGCGTGAGAGTAAATGAGTGAGAGTGAATGAGTGAGCGGCAGAGTGAATGAGTGAGCGGGACAGTGAATGAGTGAGCGTGAGAGTGAATGAGTGAGCGTGAGAGTGAATGAGTGAGCGGGAGAGTGAATGAGTGAGCGTGAGAGTGAATGAGTGAGCGGGAGAGTGAATGAGTGAGCGGGAGAGTGAATGAGTGAGCGGGAGAGACAGAATGAGTGAGAGTGAATGAGTGAGCGGGAGAGTGAATGAGTGAGAGTGAATGAGTGAGCGTGAGAGTGAATGAGTGAGCGTGAGGGTGAATGAGTGAGCGGGAGAGTGAATGAGTGAGCGGGAGAGACAGAATGAGTGAGCGTGAGAGTGAATGAGTGAGCTTGAGAGTGAATGAGTGAGGGGGAGAGTTAATGAGTGAGAGTGTGTGTGTGTGTGTGAGTGAATGAGTGAGAGTGAATGAGTGAGAGTGAATGAGAGAGAAAGAGTGAGAGAGAGTGTGTGTGTGCGTGTGTGTGTGTGTGTGTGTGTGAGCGTACTAATGCGTTTGAGTGTGTGTATATGAAAGAATACAGAGAGAGAGAGAGAGAGAGAGAGAGAGAGAGAGAGAGAGAGAGAGAGAGAGAGAGAGCTGAACAGATGCATGTCGTGTAACACGCATGACATGTAACGCGCGAATCCATATGTTTGTGTATTCTCATCTGTCATATTATCAGTTAAATACCATTTGATTTTATCATGTATAATCTAAACTTATGTTCATTACTGTAGTTTGAGTGAGAGAGTGAGTGAGTGTGAATGAGAGACAGAATGAGTGAGAGTGAATGAGTCAGCATGAGAGTGAATGAGTGAAAGTGAATGAGTGAGCGTGAGTGTGAATGAGTGAGCGTGAGAGTGAATGAGTGAGCGGGAGAGTGAATGAGTGAGAGTGAATGAGTGAGCGGGAGAGTGAATGAGTGAGCGTGAGAGTGAATGAGTGAGCGTGAGGGTGAATGAGTGAGCGGGAGAGTGAATGAGTGAGCGTGAGAGTGAATGATTGAGCGTGAGGGTGAATTAGTGAGCGGGAGAGTGAATGAGTGAGCGTGAGAGCAAATGAGTGAGCGGGAGAGTGAATGAGTGAGAGGGTGTGTGTGTGTGTGAGTGAATGAGTGGGAGTGAATGAGTGAGCGTGAGAGTGAATAAGTGAGCGGGAGAGTGAATGATTGAGCGGGAGAGTGAATGAGTTAGCGGGAGAGTGAATGAGTGAGCGGGAGCGTGAATGAGTGAGCGGGAGAGTGAATGAGTGAGCGGGAGAGTGAATGAGTGAGCGTGAGAGTGAATGAGTGAGCGTGAGAGTGAATGAGTGAGCGGGAGAGTGAATGATTGAGCGTGAGAGTGAATGAGTGAGCGTGAGAGGGAATGAGTGAGCGTGAGAGTGAATGAGAGCGTGAGAGTGAATGAGTGAGCGTGAGAGTGAATGAGTGATAGTGAATGAGTGAGCGTGAGAAGGAATGAGTGAGCGTGAGAAGGAATGAGTGAGCTTGAGAGTGAATGAGTGAGCGTGAGAGTGAATCAGTGAGCGGGAGAGTGAATGATTGAGCGTGAGAGTGAATGAGTGAGCGTGAGAGTAAATGAGTGAGCGTGAGAGTGAATGAGTGAGCGTGAGAGTAAATGAGTGAGCGTGAGAGTGAATGAGTGAGCGGCAGAGTGAATGAGTGAGTGGGACAGTGAATGAGTGAGCGTGAGAGTCAATAAGTGAGCGTGAGAGTGAATAAGTGAGAGTGAATGAGTGAGCGGGAGAGTGAATGAGTGAGCGGGAGAGACAGAATGAGTGTGAGAGTGAATGAGTTAGCGGGAGAGTGAATGAGTGAGCGGGAGAGTGAATAAGTGAGCGTGAGAGTTAATGAGTGAGCGGGAGAGTGAATGAGTGAGCGGGAGAGTGAATGAGTGAGCGGGAGAGACAGAATGAGTGAGCGTGAGAGTGAATGAGGGAGCGTGAGAGTGAATGAGTGAGCGGGAGAGTGAATGAGTGAGCGGGAGAGTGAATGAGTGAGAGTGTCTGTGTGTGTGAGTGAATGAGTGAGAGGGAATGAGTGAGAGTGAGAGTGAATGAGAGAGAGAGAGAGAGAGAGTGTGTGTGTGTGTGTGTGTGTGTGTGTGTGTGTGTGTGTGTGTGTGTGGGACGCGCTGGCATCACTACTTTTACGTCACATACTTTTTATGTACATATTTCTCTCCATGTTTAGCCTTGTTTATGTTTACAACATTCATTTCACAATGTTTATTTTTCTTCCTATGTAAATGTATAATGCTCTTGATGAACGAAAGACGAGTGATTGGAAGGGCCGAATGTAAGACGGGCCTGCGCGCCCAATTTGTGACCCTAATAAAGTTGATTTGATTTGATTTGATTTGATTCCCTCAGACCACACATGTCAAAGTCATAGCGTGCATATTTCCTATTGCAAAACATTGGTGCCAAATGTGGACATTTTACACACAACCTCTCGTATATATGTTCGTGCTTCCGACAAGTACTAGAATCAATTTGATGAAAACTGTCTGTCATCTACTGCCTATAGTAACTTGAAGGTAGGGCAGGGGGGTCTTAAGCCTGAAGAAGAAGGGATCCTGGCTAGTGCAGTCACCGCGAACTTAGACAGAGCTCAGTTTTAAAGATAAGTGACTTTTCCATACAAACACAATTGAGGAAAATTAAATGTGTCGAGAACGTAAAGCGACATGAACGTCTAGAACAATTAATTATACAGAGAAGAACACCGAGGCATTGGAGAAGATGAGGACTGTATGACAATATCATAGATCAGTGGTTCACAACCTTTTCTGGCCCCGTGCCCCACTCCCCCCTTCACCATAACTTCAGAACGTCATCCCACCCCCCACCTTTCGTATTTCCTACCTAAAAATGTGGCCCGTGGCCCCCCCCCCTTTTCACCATATTTTCAGAACGTCATTCCCTCCTTTCGTTTTTCCTACCTAAAACTCCCGCCCTACACAATATACGTAATAATGGAAGCTTAAATTTAATAGCACATACAAGTCTAGACGTCCACATAAAACGTGATTTGTGGGTCTGCTTACTTTATAAAATGAATATTAGAAGGGTGAGACGTAAATAACCGTACAGTATGAAGGGAAAAACAAGATCAAGTAATCGGTTCTTATATTAAGACAATCTTGAAATAATCTTAATTCCCCCCTGGAAACCCTAAAATTCCACCCCACCCCACACCCCACCCCCGGTTGAGAAGCACTGTCATAGATGATTCACAATGTGATTGATAATTTACAGGCGAAAGACCAGAAGGATAAAAGTAACCACAGCACACGTGTAGTGCCGACTAGCCTATAACAAAATTGGGGCTAGACTAATAAATCCAATAGGGCTCAGGTTTCAAGTTGTGTAGGCAAGATTACTTATTTACTTTATGTTTTATATACAAGATATTACGAGCGAAAGTCCTTAAGTACCAGCCATTTAATTATAGAGCGAAAAAAAATGAAATGAAATCAGATACAAATCCAGACAAAAGTGAGAGGAATATTTGACAAGGAAGAACAGAACAGTGTACAGCGCAGAACAGTCACTCTCAGCTTCCTTGATGACGAATACCCACAGGATCTCTGGATCCGAGTCTGCACAGATGGGTCAGCCCACAAGCTGTTCAAAATGGACGAGCGGGAGTGTACATAGAATACCCAAATAATACTAGGGACACGGCCAGAGTTCCAACAGGAAAGTACTGTCATAACTATGATGCTGAAATTGAGGCAATCAAGATAGCCACAGAGAAATTACAAAATACTAGCCATGGTACACAACATGTGGTGATATTGACAGATGGAACATCCGTAATAGAAACCCTCCTGTCTGGGAAATTGCCAGATCTAAGGACAATACTTTCTGAACTTGGCAGTCAGCATAAGTGTCGTAATAAGTGTCGTCCCTGGGGTGAGGGGAATCAACACCCACATTCTTTTAACTCCATACCATTATCTTGAGGATCTCTTGGATCTCTGTCCACAAAACCACATCAGTCTTTGGATCTCTCTCTCTCTCTCTCTCTCTCTCTCTCTCTCTCTCTCTCTCTCTCTCTCTCTCTCTCTCTTCTTCTTCTTCTTCTTCTTCTTCTTCTTACCACTGGACCATGCCCCCTCTCATTCTTTTCCAAAACATACTACACAACACTAGCTTCTAACAAAATGACAAATTAATTTAATATAAAAACGTGTCAGGTTTGTGAAAAGTATGTGTGTAGAATGTCTGTCGTATAATCTAGGGTGTATGCAGAATCAGACAGAACAGCTCAGGATCAAAGTCTGCTTTCATCACAGTACCGGCCACACAACAGCACCATAGATCAAGTACAGAACGACCTCACCAAATGATGCGTCTCTCCGGCCAGGTGTCGATTTTCTCTAGTGGCTCTTGGATAGTCCGGATGCCTGGTCACCAATGGTGGATGTAGTCCAATACTGACCATGAATCCGACACACACATTGTAACTAATATGTCACTAAAAGTTATGTGATCTGATAACCCTTGTACAGTAAAATAAATGTTTACTGTCACTTTGAAACAAAATATTAATTGTTAATTTCTCACAGGAATTCACCATTTGGAAAACACAATGTTAATTGTTAATTTATCGCAGGAATTCACCACATGGAAAACGCAATTTTAATTGTTAATTTCTCTCTATAAATACTATTGTCCCTGTTACTGGTGGTATTGTAAGTATCTTCACTTTAATATGATGAGAACTACCACGGAGGAATCACTCTTAGATGATCGTCGGTTCCTGCTCAGCAGAGGCCAGGTTCTTGCAGACCCTCTGGGTTATGGGCCCAGTGCAAAGGCCGCTGAGTAAAAACTGCCTTCAATGATCGAGCCATAACCTTCTTCTATGTCTTGTCTGCTGGCGTTTTTGGAAAATATAGTGGAACCTGTTGAAGAGAGAACACCAGGTGAGAGCAACCCGATTCCGACCGTCATTAGGTGAGTGAAGACCGACGGCCGCACTCAGATATTTAACAGAGAACTAAACTCTGGAATAAGGCAGAGGAGCTCATCCCATCGGTCTGAGTCATGGTAAGACAAGGAAAGACTAAAAGAAAAGCACAGATACCCAGTAGATACCCTACTGGAAGATCCTACCAGTTGACATTTCTCCTATCCCCCCGAATATCACCCCTCTACCTTGTTCTTAACTCACTGAGTTAATTGATATCTCACACTAGCTAGTTTAAGCAACGCGATAGCCTACTGCTGCCGACGCTCCTATAATAAGTTCTCACAACCCACATTACTACGCTCGACTCGTAAGAATCATCTAATTTGGGTTTATTTAATTAAATACCATATATTTATTCCCGTCTGAAATCGAGACCACTAAATCACACAATGGACAAATGTCCGCCGATGTAAATCAACATAAGACACTGTGGTCTCTTTCCATAACCAGAACAGGAACATCAAACACGTCCTTGTTGCCTCACAGCATTTGGTCGACTCCTGCCAAAGGTGTTTGTCCAGACTGTTTTAAAACTGTGTCTGAATGACGTCACAAATCTGACTAGACACTAGGCGTCGAGAAACTATTTTTTTCTCTCCTTTTCCGACTCGATGTAAACAACCGGCCGGCTGTCCCGCTTTGATCTGGGGAATTGTTCCCGGTACTCCAAAAAGTCTTGCCGGCTTGTGATCTGGAGAAATCTTTCCCCCACAACAAAAGATCTTGCCGACTCTCATCAGGACAGTCTGTCCCCAACATCAAAGAATGTTGGCTGCCTGTAGACGAATGGCGCGACAGTCTTTCATCGATCGACAGCTCCAAGAATTCCGCGACAATAAGGTCACCATACAGTGGATACCATCCCACTGTGGAGTCCCGGGAAACGACAGAGCTGATCGATTCACTAAGGAATTAGCAAAATAAGAACAACCTGATGTGCCCATTACATACCACCAAAATAAAAGTATGATCAAATCAGTCAGAAGGCCACCAAACCCTACTCGAGACGACTACCGCGTTATGGACAGACCATAACAGATCATTCTTCGCGTCTCAGAACAGGACTCAATAGATTATGTAACCATATGTATACAAAATTCAAGAATGATGACTCAGCTATGTGCACATGCTCTTTGGCGTCGCAGACAGCAGAGCACATACTCCAGGATTGCCCAAACTACAACATATCCAGTAGAACCTTCTGGCCTACAGAGACAACAGTGGAAGATAAAATCTATGGACTGCTGAGTAAACTAAAAGAGACTGTTAGATTCATACAAGAGACAACATTGCAGTTGTAGACATATTTCAAGCGAACGAAAGAAGAAGAAGAATAAATCAGCTGCAGGCGATTCGGAAGAAGACGGGCTTGTTTAATTTTTAACAATTGATTGAGCGTCGTACGCTAAGAAAGCAATGGCAAACAACCGAAAGTAAACTTGTCTTTTTAAATTACAAATAGCCAAAACATGCAGGGGTTGATCCTGCAAATGATATGTAACTAACGTGTATAGAAGAGTATGGATAAAGGAATATAATATTTCAGGGCACAAACTGACTCTTAGGCAATACCCTATGTAAAGGATGTGAGGGTCGAGCAGACGGTGCATGCGCAATAGCGATTAAAAATGAATGCTCAACTATCTACTTGTATTGCGGAAGAACGATGAGGTGAATATTCCTTGTGTGTTGTCAGAGAGTGTGACACCTTGTGAAATCTCAGGGAGTATGATGGTCCATTATGAAGACACTGTTTGCGTTAGGTGGGAAGTGTGAATTGACAGACATATGCCAAAGGAAACAGTTGGTGTCTTCGAATAAGAAAAGGCGCATATATATTATGGGAAAGTCATGATGAATATATGTATGGACATCAAGTGCTCTATATTGATGCATTTCTAAAAAAAAAGGGTGAAACAGTGACAAGCGCTCGATACAGTGACATACCTGGGCACAAAATGTATCTCCTAATACGATCGATATTTCTGGGGCTTCCATCAAAATGAGTATATTTTCTTCATGACAACGCCAGCCTTGATATAGCTGTGCATACTGTGGATACACTCTGAAATATGGCGTTTTGAAACATCCGTCATACATTCCAGACTTTGCGCTATCGGACTTTCACTTGTTTGAACCCTTGAAAAAACATTTATGGGGTCAGAGGTGTACAGATGACAACGGAAATAATCGGATGTTGAGCAAAATTACTTAAAGGCCACATCCAGAAACTTTAATTTAGAAGACATCAACAAGCTAATAGACAGGTAAGCCAAGCTCGTTGCCAGGCAGGGGAACGACGTTGATAAATAGCACACACACAATTTATGGTTGGCAATATTGTTAAAGTGTTATTCGTAAAATGTATGTTACCTAATTAATTCCTCTAGTACTAACTACTTTGATTCGTTGTAACAAACTTACTTGTGATAGAATTTAGCAATGTTAGTTAGTTGAGAGATATTGTGTATTTCGTTAAAGCAAATATGTAGATGTACTTAACCAGTAAAGGAATTGCTATATACGGTGATATTACAAACTAACACTCGACAGTCTTGTGTTATGTTTACTATTGTTTTCTAATCACTGAAGTTAAAGATTAGAGATCATAGAGAATACTGTCACTTTATTTAAAAAAAAGTAAAATTTTGTTGCGTATCCCTTACGGGACGTTGCAGTCAACACCAGCATTTTTCAGCTGCTGTTGATATACTAGGCAAGTGATACGTTCAGTAGTTTGCCATTCTTTCTGAACGACCGGCTCCCATACCAGCACGTTATAACATAGCGCGACCCGGTCTGCTGCACAAATCGGTCACAGCTGAGCTTTGAACGCCTGGTACCCGGCTCACGAACCGCGTTCGCAAGCCTTTAGCAACGGAGCCGCACACTATTGTCACTTTATACAAAGATAATAATAATAATTTATGATTTATTTAACATTTTGAACTGATATCCATCATCGTTGGAAATAATATGTCTTTGGGGGGTGCATAAAGTCACAAACATGTCAGAGGATACATTGCACAACATCCGTTCCATTCCAGCCATCGATAGCCGTCTAAAGCTTGGACACAGATGAGTTGATATTTAGACATTCATGTAGTGTTGATCGTGTATTAGTTTAATCGATTTTTGTTTGTTTGTTTTGTGCTGACGAAGGCTTTGGCCGCAACGTTCATTGTTTTTTGTAGTTGTCTTTGGTAAAGCGCTCAACCTACTTCTCGTTTTTCAGTGATTCATTCAGAGGATAGATTGCATTGTTGAATTACGGTGTAGACGCACTAATATCCGTCTTCTTCCTATGCAAATGTGATAATTGAACGGTAGCAAAAATGCTACAATTTTGTTTGGAAATAATAATCTACAAATCACAAACATACATCAATGTACGTTTAATGGTAAACTAGTTTTATAGAATACATAACAGAGGAATGGACTGTAGTGGATTAATAATCTACATTTATACTACCAAACAATAATTAAACAGAAAATTGCACATCACCATGGTATAATGGAACTGACAATGCTCTAGTATACGGAAAGTATATGTCGTTCTATAAACACCTCACGGAGAAATTATTACTGCTGGGAAATGATAATTATAGAGGTGTGGTCACTACCGTTGAGAATAAAGTTTTCCTTTGTTCTGCAATGTGGGTTCTTGGTGTAAACTCATAACTGGTCTTCCAATGGTATAATTTCGATAACTGAAAAATGTGTATCACGTAAGCAAATGTTAAATGCCTCATAATGACTCACGTAATCTTTCTAATGGGTTATAAATATTAGTTCTGCTATAAAGAAACGAAATATAAGTGTCATGATGTAGAAATTAGGGGACATACTAGATCCTTAATAACAGCGTTTTAACATTTTAATGTATTTGCGAAAGATGTGGGGTAATGTTATTATTAACAATTATAAAATGCGCTCTGGGGTAGGTATTAGCATAACCGCACATTTGTTCCTTGATGTGTAACTGACTGAACAAGTAAAGTGACACAGGCAGCTAGCGAGGTCTCCAACTGCCTGATGGCCATTGGCCAAAACTCCCACCGAGGCAGCGATTTATTTTTCTACCGATTGACCTGGGCTCCCATTGTCACCCTGCCCACAATGGGTAGAGGTCTACCTGGTCGAGGGGAGAGAGAGGGGGGGGGGGGGGTAATTCGCTTAGTAAATTAAAGAAAAAATAACGTGTTTAGAACATAAACCCGAGGCTGGGGATAATGGCAACGTCCGGCTTAGGACATGTATCTCATCATCTCGTCATGTTCATCATGTTTCTTATAACTTGCGGTGTCCAGGTGAAATATAAACATTGTGAGAGTGCCGGATTATGGGCTTCATGTATCGATATTCCCATGGACTCTGCTATTCCCTTCGTCCAACGTTTACGTGGTCGGCCTCTTCCTCTGTTTCCATCTGGTCTGTACATCAATGCTTGTTGTGGTATGCTGTTGAATGGTAACCTACTTGCATGGCTAAACCATGTGACTTGCTGCTTTCTAATAAAATCTAGTGCTGTTATAACCCCCACTTTAGTCCTGATTTCTTCATTTCTGATCTTATCTCTTCTTGATACGTTCAGTATTCTTCTCAGGAATCTCATTTCTGTTGTTGTGATTTTTCTTTTCTCTTTCTCTGTCATTGTCCAGGTTTGGCATTGGTAGCATAGAGCTGGTAGGAAGATTGTGTTGTAAAGTGCTTTCTTAGTAGTTATTGATACATTTTTGTTCTTTAGTATTGGTGCCATTTGTCCGATGAGTTGGTTTGCCTTATTGCATCTATTTTTAATCTCGTCTTCTGATCTGTCATTTGATGATATTATACTTCCTAGGTACTTGAAACTCTTTACTTGTTTTAAGGGATGTTCGTTTAGGAGAATTGTTATTGTTTTTTCTTCTTTAGTTATAATCATTACCTCGGTTTTGCTTGTGCTAATTTTCATGTTATGTTCCTTACACATTTCGTTTGACTATTCATGTGGTCTTGTAATCCAGCTTCTGGTTTTGCTATTAGTGCTTGGTCGTCCGCAAACAGGAGTTCTCTAATCGTTAGACTTGCAGATGGTTCTTCTTCTATGTTCTCGCTATGCGGTATTCTTGCGGTCTCTGTTTGACTGGTTTCTTTGCATATGTTGTCTATATATGTTATGAACAAGAGAGAGGACAATACACAACTTTGTCGTACTCCAGATCTTATGGTGAAGGGTTCTGAGTGACCTCCAGTTGCTTTCACTATGCATTCACTGTTGTTGTATAAACTTCTACATAGATTTGTTAGATGTGTACTCACTCCATATTGTTTAAGGATTTTCCACAGCTTGTTTCTATCTACTCTATCGAATGGCTTTTCTTGGTCGACAAAGGTTAAGTAGATTGTTTCATTGAATTTGATTGATTTTTCTATAAGTTGTCTGAGAGCAAAAATGGCGTATGTGCATCCTTTGTTTTTCCAAGTTGTGTTTCGCTTAGCTGAGGTTCTATAGCAGGTCGTAATCTCTTCTCAAGAATTTTGCTAAATATTTTCCCAGTATGACTCAACAGTGAAATGTCTCGGTATTGTGTGCAATCTCTATTGCTGCATTTGTTGTTCCAAATTGGGATAATCATGGCGTTTCCCTAGTCTCGTGGTGTCTGTTGTTCTACACATACATGGTTGAATTGTCTATGTGGCCATGCTGTTCCTACTTCTCTTGCTGCTTTAATTAGTTCGTTTTGTATTTCATCTTGCCCCAGTGATTTGTTCTCTGGGGCTAATCTGATGGCTTCTTTAATTTCTTCTTTTAGTATGTCTGGTTCTAGTTCTTCGGCGGCATCTATGTAGGTTACTTGAATCCCGGTGACATCTGATGGGATATTGAGAAGTTCTTCGAAATACTTTTTTTTTTTTTTTTCCCGCGTTTCCATCCTGTTTCAGGATATTGCGGTCAACACCAGCATCTTTCAGCTGTATGTTGATTCCTAGGCTAGATTACGCTCATCAGCACGCCACGACTTTCTGAGCGACCGGCTCCATACTCTCATAAGTCACTTTTGCGATTCGAACGACTGCTAATTCTCGTCGCGTCACGTGACGAGAGTATACGGGGTTAGCGGAGAAAGCTGCTAACTCCTCGGCCACGGAGCCGGCTTCTTCGAAATACTGCTTCCATCTTATTAGGATTTGTTTTTGTTCACTTATTGGTTCTCCATTTTCGCTGTTAATTATTTCAGTTGTGTCAAAGGGTTCTCCTCTGGTTCGCATTGCGCATATCTTTTTGTATACGTTCCTAGTTGCCTCCTTGTAGTTTTTATGTAGGGTTTCTCCATACCTAGTATTTTTGTTTTCCTCACTTTACTATTCTACTCACATGTCTTCTCGCTATTCTATATTCTATGTAATCACATTCATGTTTGCTCTTCAACCACTTTTTATATTTTTCCTCTTTGTCTTTTACCGCTTGTTCCACCAACTTGCTATTTTCTGTATCAGTGTTTTGCGTTTTTTTTTTTTTTTTTGTGGTTCCAAATGTTATTTTTGCAGTATTTAAAATGCTTGATTTGAACATCTCCTATTCTTCTTCCACTGTTTTTCTTTCTATAGATAATTTTACAAAGATTTCAGTTAGTTCTTTCTCGTAATTTTCCCTTACTGCCACGTCTTTAAGGTTTTTTCCTCCTCTTTGCTGTCTTCTTCTGATGGTTCTTATTTTGGCAACGACTGCTTGATGATCTGTGTTTATATTTAAATTGGGCACTACCCTTGCATCTAATATAGTTCTCTTGCTGTTGTTTCTTGTTAATATAAAATCAGTTTGGCATTTAGTATCTAGATCGTTCCATTTATACCAGGTGTATACTTGTGTCTTTATGTTTATAGAATATGTTTGTTATATAGAGGTCGTGTTGGTTGCATAGCTTTATTAGTCTACTTCCTTCATTCCTTTCATTATGCTGATCTCCAAATGCTCCCAGATGTTTTTCTATGCCCACACTGCTATATCCTAGTCTTGCATTGAAGTATCCCATAACTATGATGTTGTCCTGCTTATCTATGTTATTTAGCACGTCATGGAGGTCTTCGTAGAATTCCTCGCATTCTTGTTCATGTGTGTTAGTATTACATAGTGCGTACATTTGTACATATGTTGTAATTGTTTGTTCTTTTATTCTCACGGTTATGATTCTTTCTTATATATATTTTATTTCCAGTATTCCTCTTGCTAGCCGTGGTTTGATGACTATTCCCACACCGTGTCTTGCCGTTCTTGCTGTTCTACTCCAGAGTAAACAAATGTGTAACTGTGGTGGGGCTCCTTGCATCCTTTCCTCTTCGTTCTGGTATCCGCTATTCCCGTAAGGCCAAGTTTCCTCTCTTCCATTGTTTATATCAGCTCTTCTTCTTTACTATTAAAACCACAGACGTTCATTGTGCCTATTTTTTGAGTCACTAATCTATCTCGTAGTCCATTAACATTGCCGGGTCGATATCCGTTTGGGTCAGTCCGTTTATACTTCTTAGCTTTTCTACGAGCAGTATAAAGATCTGAATAACGAAGACTCAAACACTAGATTGCACGATTTATTGCCTCGCATATTTCGCTGCATCTCTTCAGGTGCATACTGCAGAAATCATACAACATAAAGTGAAATAACTTGATAAATCCTTCAAGCTGAAATATACACATGTTTGCACACTAATGTTGATTGTCTACCACGGTAATTTTAAACTGACTAACATGTCTTTCTGCTTGCACAAGAACGGCTTACGTAGGTTGATCATTATAGCTTATGCAAATTTTAACAAGCGACTACTGTGTGTGTTGAACAACACATGTAAGGCACTGTCTCTTTGAACCACGTGACCGCTCTCGAGCATATGTCTCGCGACCAATGAAGCAGGACTGTTCCGGTGTTTCGGCGTGCCTAGGTTACCATCGTCTGTGTGTTGTATCTTTTTGACCCAGTTCGGAATGTGTTCCAAACCCCTGTTATGTAACTGTCGCTCTGTTCTACCTATGTAGATGGACTCGCACCTTCATGTAAATTGGTAGATACAATTTGATTTGGCGTATAAAACTACAGGTTCTTTTACTGCTGGGGTGGGGATCGTTGTGGTTCTGTACTTGATAACTGGAGTTGCAGCGCAGAATGTTCGCTCGACTGCTGTGATGAGCCGGTCCTGCAGACGTTGCATTACTTCATCTCTTCGGAAGGTTAACTGGATGAATACCTTGAGCTTAGGGACTGTAGTTTCTTCTGGTTTAGGTTTGGACTGCTGGCAGTGGCGCTTTGTAAATCCTGTGGAGTACCCATTCAAGTTTAAGTCCGTTTAACGCATTCTTCAGAGTTTCAAATTACTCTGTCAGTGTGTCCTGGGTGCATATCTTCCTAGCACGGTCAAACAGGGTCTGTACTAAGCCCCGTTTATACTTGTCAGGTGCGAAGCTCTGAAAATTTTAGTATTGGCCAGTCCATGTTTCTTTATGGTATACCGATCTTTGAATTGTGCCGTTTGCTGTACGTCTCATTAGGATATCTAGAAACGGCAACGCTTCGTTGTGTTCTTGTTCCATAGATAGAGAGATGTTTTTATGTGTCCCATGGCTTGCTCAGCTTCACGTTTCCTAGCTGCGTGCTCAGCTTCAAGTTCCAGCCGTTTAGTGGCCAGCTCAGCTTCTATCCTCTTAGTTTCTAACTCCATCCTTCTCAATTCCATCTCGGCCTTCCGATCGTCCTTTTCTGCTTGACGAAAATCCCTCTCCACCTCCTGTATGTAATCTGTAGTGCAGAACCCGACAAGCCTATTTCTTCCCCCTTTGCCCTTAGTTCTGCCATAGTTAGTTTAGGAGTGGCCATATTTCAGAGAGGTAAGTCAGCAGATTTAGTGCCAATTATCTCCAAAACAAATATATAGATAATCACTAATTAAAATGTATCTATATATTTAACACCACACAGCACAACACAACACAATCACTCAGTGAGAAGAGTAGAATTAGGACCACAGACTTATGCAGACATGTGAGGTGTGAACAGTTAAGACGTGTGTCTTAACTCCTATCCACATTCACCCTAGCTGGATCCTCACTAATATGATATCACCGTCCTGTATCTAAAGATCCCGTGTCGAGAAATCCCGTGTCAAAAGACCTCGCCGTCTAGAAATCCCGTTGTCAAAAGATCCCACTGTCAAAAGATCCCCATGTCGAGAGATTCCGTTGTCAAAAGATCCAGTTTACCAGAGATCCCGCTGTCAAAAGATCCCCTTTACGAGAGATCCCGCTGTCAAAAGATCCCGGACGATCCCCCGATAATGTCGTGGATTTATTTATTGTGTCGTCCCTGGAGTGAGGGGAATCAACACCCACATTATATTTAACCGCATATCATTTATCTGAAGAATCTACCAGATTCCGTCCACAACACTCTGTGAGTCAATGGATACCTCTTTCTCCCTCACTCACCACTGGATCATGCCCCCTCTCACACTTCCCCAAAACAACATACTCAACACCTTTAGCTTCAAAACATGAATGACAAATTAATTTAATAAAGAAAAGTGTATGTATGTGCGAAGTGTATGTGTAGAATGTATATCATATACTATAGTGTGTCTGCAGACTCAGACCGAACAGCTCAGGAGCACAGCCCGATCACACCACATGATCACACCACATGATCATTCAGTACACGATAACCTCACCAAATGATGTGTCCCTTCTGCTAGGTGTTGACTTCCTCAGGTAGCTGTTTTAAAACTCAAATACCTGGTCACAGTCTGACACTGATCCTAAATAGATCACATACCGTTATTACATGTCCCTAATATTCTGAGACTTATAACAACCTTGCCTAGTGAGAACACGAAAACACTGTTCCTTGAAATAAATGTAATTCATTTCTAAAGTTTCTACTGATCACAAGAACACTGTTATTGTTTACCGTCTCACAGGAATCTAATAATTTCCTAAACAGTTCCTAATGTTCTTTTCCCATGTGATGTGGGAATGAAATACTATTGTTCGGTTCCCATGTGATGTGGAAAAACAGTACCTATTGGTCTTTTCACATGTCGTGTCGAAAAGTAATACCTATTGGTCTTTTCCCATGTGGTGTGGAAAAACAATACCTCTCAACTTCCGTGATCCCTATCACTAAGAAGTCATCTGCCGAAAAAAACTTATATGTTCCGGCTGAACCGAGCCACGTTCTTTCCGACCCTTTGTCTCATGGACCCAGTGCAAAAGCCGCCGATTAGATCTTCCTGCACTAATTTCTCCATAATAGTAAACTGTGATGTTTCAGCTTTCTTTCTTTGCAACCTGTGGGAACCTGTGAAAGAGAGACAACACACCCGGTGAGAGCAACCCATCACTGACCAATATTAGATGAGTGTAGGATGGTGGCCTCAATCAGATACATGACAGTGAACCAACTATGTCGTGGGCAGAGGCGCTCATCACCTCGGTCTGAGGTAGGGTAGGGCAAGGACAGAGCAAAATGCAAAATGTAGAACCTTAGTAGACCCCACTGGAAGATCCCACCATTAGACATTTCCCCCATCCCCCAACCATCCTCAATCTCTCTGAACATCACCCCATTTCACTATTCCCAACCAGCTGAGCTAATTGACTTCTCATACTAGTTACATTTAACAATGCGATTGCCTACTGTCGCCGACACTCCTTGAACACCTAACCACAACACAACAACACTATGTTAAAATTCTAAACTCTATTTATCACTAGACTGTTCTACCTTTTTCACATCTAATGTTATTTAGTAATTACCTTATGAAAATTCCACTATCCCAAATCGAATCTAAACCTTGCCATAAAAGACACATGTTCACCAATATAAAATCGATATAAAACACGCTAGATCCTTTTTTTCTACTAAAGGACAGAGCTATTCAAAATCCGTCAGCAACAATTCTACGTTTTCTGCAGCCGGGGTTTGTTCTAGTGACGTCATTCTCCTGTCGACAACAGGTGTTCTCAGGGGCAGACAATCCGTCACTAACTTCACAAGAATATTCGTCTCCCCTTTCTACAACTAAAGCAACCGTATATCCCTTCATCTCGCGATATTGCAACACAACAGGCCGACAATTCCTGTTTTACCAGGGACCTCTCAAAGACTGGCGACTTCCTTTGATCCGCCGTGAGTGTTTCATTACTTGTAACAAACAATTGCAGCTGTGAAAACAGACTGTCTCTGTTATTTAATCATATTATCGTTAACCACAGTGATTCCGCGATGGCCACGGAAGCGGAAATCCAGCAACTAATTCAGGATAATCGGGTGATTTCATCGCCCGGTTAGATGTGACTATCTACACAGATGGGTCGGTGTTTAGAGGTAAGAGAAGTGCCTGGGGGTTCTTAGCAAAAGCTAATGGTCGACGTTTGGTGCAGGAGAGCCTGGCATATGATACCACAACATCTAGCTTAAGAATGGAAGTGGAGGCGGTCAGTGCAGCTTTCCGCTGGATGGAGAATACGACACACACACACACACACACACACACACACACACACACACACATACACACACACACACACACATCGTGATTGTAACTGACTCAGAAAGCATGCTGAGTAGGGTGAAGACAGGCAGGCTTCGTGCAGAGTGGCTTGCTTCGCTTCGGAAGTCACGGGTGACAAGCATCGTCTGGATCTTTTCTCCGGGGCATGCTGGTGTGCTGGAGAATGAACAGGCGGACAGATTGTCTGGCTCTGCAAAACTTGGGGGAGTATTGATGAATGACAAAGCAGAAGTGGTTGCAGCCTTGTGTGTACACCTCGAAGGAGCAAATGGATCACCATGGTCTGGCAAGAATGCGACAGCGAGGGGTGACGAGGGGATCTGGCCGACGATCGACGCTCAGAGGAAAGGCGAGACGGACATATAATCAGACTGCTACTGGTACTATTAGTGTTGGAACTCTTCGCTGGCTGCTGGGGGTGGGGACGGAGCGCTTATGGGAATGCGTGTGTTTGTGCATGTTTGTGTGTGTGTGTGGCTGGTTGGGCTGACGAAAGTTCTAATAGTAACGCCCATTACGTTCACGTGTGAACGTGTGTTTTTTCCGCATCTGACCATGTTCACTTCACTGTTTCATTTATTTACTCATTGTATTGTAGAGCATCTTACGCTCAGAGAATCACAGCTAACTGTTTCACAACAAAATGTACTGTTTATCTTCATTATTTTCCCATCCTAGACTGGTATTTGTAAGATAAGACGATCCATACAAGTTTGATATAATAAAACGTCCTTACCCTTTCCTATTTATTGACTCCCTTAAAAATAAACAACCCCTTTCAATTACTGTTTAAGTAACTTACTCAATTTAGGAGAAAATAAAACAACGATAGACTGAACGTGACACAGCTTAATTTAGTTGGCTTTATTTTGGCTCGCGTACCTGGCCAAGCCCGGCGAGGTTGAAAACAAAGACTAAAGTAGCCATTTTAGTTCAGTACTACACAAAGAGCAGACATGTAAAAGTTTCTCCGTGTGAGGAAAAGGCAATGTTGCCTTTTAAAACCATCACTCTCTTCAGCAATTGGTATGTTATATCTACATTATTAAGATGTATTTATGTATTACATAGACCAGTATGTTTAATTAAGAATTAGTTAGAATAATATGTCAACAATTCTCGTAAACCAGGTTGGATGAGGTTTACCAATGAAACATATGTGGGCGCCACGCTGTAATTTTTCCTATGTCTTACACTTTCAAATCCCTATGTTAAAATATTGTATAGGCATTATGAACTTATATCTAACTAGTAGTGCTTACAATCTAGAAATATTATGTGTACCGTAGAGTATCAAACTCAGGTCAAAAACACATTCTAGGCATTTTCTCAAGGTGGGAACAGACTCCTCATTCATACTTCAAAGAAGAAAACTCGTTTCTGCCAATTTCATAGTCCTATGAAAAATAACTTCTATGCAAGTGAACTATATCTCACTATCTATGCTTAGAAATCTGAAAATAATCTATGTACTATAGAAAGGAAATTGTATCCATGCGGAGACATACACATGAGTACGCATATCATGGACTCAGTTCATATTGGATAAATTGTTTTCCTAATTCATAATCTGTAACTTGGAACTATAGTGCTAAATTTTAGTACAATCCTTTTGTTAACAGATTATCAACCACTCAGCATGAGTGGTGAACATATAATCATTTCATAAAATAGTGTTAGGAGAATGCCATGTTTGAGAATATAAATTCATGAACAATTAAAGTAAACGCGTGATGTAAATGAATGTTCGGATTGGATGTACCTTCAATCCGCATCACCTCACTGTAGTAGGAACAGAAGTGAAGATTGATGTGAATAAATTGCTTGCAATATTCAGAAGGCTGGACCCTGCGGCATAAGTTATTCTAATAAATACACTCCGAATAATAGCAGTCATTGACAAAATATATCACAGCGATTACTATCCTCATGTGCTGTACGCAGTGGGGGAAACAATGGATGTTTTAGTTCATGGATTAACCCCTGAAGAAAATTCAAAAACCTAGGCCCCCTGCATCATCATTTTGATTAATTATTATGTATGATTATCATGTACTTAATATCAGAGAAATGTACATGTATGTTTTTTTCTGTTATGAAAATTTTCCCTGTTCTGATTGTTACTTTTTACTGTGGGAATATACATTTTAATGTTGCACCTGAGGATTAGAGGATGTTGATGGAAGAATCCATGTGTATGTCAGTACTTAAAAAGCCAATGTTGAATAGCCTTGGCCTAGTGATGATTATAGTGCCGAAAGGAAGACGCAGCATTAGAAACCACAGAGATTCTGTATAGGCTATTCTCTTCAAGTAATGAGAGAGACAATATCAACATGTTGGATGGACAGAATGACTTCACTCATCCAATAGTCCCAGTAACAACAGAACAAAATATAAGTGAGAAAATACCTTACTCACTATTTAGAGTCAGAATGGCTCTACTCAGCAATGAGGGACAGTGGAACGTGGACACCCAATCCTTTCCCCTTCTCCCCTTGTTGTTTTGTATTTTTGTTTGTAATTGTCTTGTGAAAGTTAACACATCACAGTAGGTTAATGCTCGTGTTGTATTCTTTGTCATCCCTTTTCAATAGAAGAGAAGCGAGTGGTGGTTTTGGTGGAACGGCATCCCATAACTATCATCAGGATCCTGGGTCAAAAGCCTGATGAACGTGAGTTAGGACAAAATGGCTTAACCATGTTCTGGATCTATAAATACATCAATGGGTACTGCTGCACTCATAAGCTGCAAACGCAAGCAAAAGAGATACATACGAAGACAACTGACGGTGTGATTGAGGAATTCCTATTTTAGTAGGAATATCCAGGATTGACTTCAAGATCTAATAATCTACAAAGATGAAGATCAACAGAGTACTGACAACAGTGTATCGTCTGCTTTACTTCTGAGAAGTATCACCTATGGCCTCATCATTCAACCAAGTCAGTGAAACTGGGACAATCCTTCTACAAGTTACTAAAACTAACAACAGTGAGTAACCTTCAACTGTTGGTTGGATTACCAAGTTAATATCCAACAATGGATAAGTCTTCGAAAGAACGTCTCACAGCTGCAACAGTTAAACATAAAGATTCAGCTATTCACCACCAAGTTCTAGAATACTAGACACCAACTCTAACAAATGGGAAGAGACACTGAAACAACTTTATAAGCCAATACAAGCAACTTCAGAACATCTGAACCATAACTACACCAGATCACCTCAAGGTTCCAAAACCTGAACACATAAAAAAAGACCATATGGAAGAAGCTAGCGGAGTAAATGCCTTTACGCCTGCAACCCCAGGAATCACCTGATGGCTTGCAACCCTGGATATGTAATGGAATAATATTCTTCAGTCTCATGCCTGCAGCAGAATCCTGGAATTAATTCCAGATGAACCAAATGAATAACAAGCAGAATTGTATGTCTACACTGAAAGTTAATAATGAATCAGAACTATATGCTGGTCCCATGTCGGCCTAATTGCCCCATCATCAAGTGTGGGATGGCCTATCAACATGAACCGAGTATGTGATAAAACCTCTTGAACTAAATTGGTAAACGGTTAACGTAAACCGAGCTGTTGGACAGTCGTCATCTTTTCATCGATAAGATGATATAGGGAAGAACCTTCTGCAAGAGCTTAAGTTGCATCTCCTGAAAGTATGACAGACCTAGGCACCATTTTCATTTGGAACACAACTCAATGGCAACAGAGTATTCTTGAATTCAGCTCCACGGAGGAGATATGTATATGTGGTGAATTTATTTCCTAATAGGGATTATAAGTATTTCCGCAACAAACTTCAGTGGACAATAAAACATGACTGTGAGTATTTATTGCTGTCCCGGATAATTATGGACATTAACAGCTTAGCACTGGAGAGGAATATCCACCCGCAATGCCTAAATGAACACTATAATTAATTAATTTAATTATTAGTATCAACTGCTTTTATGTGGGTGTTTTTTTATGCCATGTATAAAGAGTGTTTTATTTGGTAATGGTGTACAACTAAAGGGTTACGTTATGGTATATATGTATAGTATTTTGACACCAACTCAATATTGTTTAAAATGAGAGAATGGTAAAAGGTGTCAGAAACAAATGTTGATATGTTGGGTTCTATTTAATTAGATCTTTATTTGCCTTAATTATGAGGGAAAATGAAAGTAGACCCAATTTGTGGTTGTTGTGTTGTTTGTAATAACCTTGTTTTTTTCTGGGGTCACTGGATACTATATTGCAATAAAGCAAATAATTCCCATACCTGTCTGAAAATGCATAGTGTTTATTACACATATATATGTAACTGCAGATCTTGAGTTAATACCTGAACTGTTTGTCCAAAAGTGTTGTGTACATCAAGTAAATGTGGTGTCCAACAATGGTTGTTTATATGTTGTTAGCAATCAATATCCTTCTAGCACTATAGTAAATTTAAAGGGTGATGAAGTGGGAAGGGAAACCTACACACAGATGCCATTGTTTCAAGGATTGAACTCTTTTCTCCTGGGATTTGTGATAAATATCCCTGATCACCCTGCATTCTAACCAGTGACCAGAGAATCAATAAAACCCCCTAGACAACTTAACAAAATATTCTCATAAATTAAAATCCACATCCCACAACAAGATACGCTTATCGGCATGTCATCTCTCGGCCCATTGTCTTTGACGATGAAATACCTATGACATTGGTATGTGCCATGGACCGACGTATGTATGGTAGGGGATCTAGCAGATGTAATGACAGTAGATGGTAGGTAGGTGTTTAACACAGCGTGGCTCACTGACACAGCCATTTGGCAGATGCGGATAATGTATTCGTGGCAACTTTTGGTAGCAGCTGATATACGCTTCATTCACTAATGATACACAACCAAACAACCTCCACAACAAGTTGAGTCTCTCACTCTTGCTTACGTTCTCTTGAGTTCCCGTACACTGTCCACTGTGGACAGTACGTCTGGTGGCTAATCGTACTTCTGTATATGCAGCATAAGGCGTAGTAGTATGCCTTCGACACACCAACGAATCTCTCTCTCTCTCTCCTCTCTCTCTCTCTCTCTCTCTCTCTCTCTCTCTCTCTCTCTCTCTTTCTCTCTCTGTCGCAACGTAATGTGGTGCCAAGTGCTGGTTTATAACCGTCCTCATGGATTTGCGGAAAAGAGAACTTACTGTTGCGGTACTGCTGCTGATGATCACTGTAAAGTATATATATATATATATATATATATATATATATATATATATATATATATATATATATATATATATATATATATCCATCCATCATGTGCCATGCCGGTAAGCGTGGGCTGTCATGTTCTGCCATCTCACTCGATCACCAGAGTCGTGCATCAGCTCCGTGCTTCTGTCTCGACCGTGCCACAAGGCCAAGCCATCCAAGTATTTGCTTCTAGGTTTTCCCCTTGGTCTGTTCCCTTCGATCTTGCCAGTTGTCACCAAGTTCTCCAATTCATTTCTTCTCATAACGTGCCCAAACAATTTTGACTGTCTGCGTCTAATGACTCTAATCAGTTTACGATCTTCATTTGTTTCTTAAAGGACTTGTTCATTGGTCTTTCTGGCTGTCAATGGTATTCTTTGCATTTTCCTCAGAAACCACATCTCTACAGCCATCAGATGTTTTTAAGCCTGACTGCTCAATGTCCAAGCTTCACATCCATATAAAAGTACAGGTTCTATGTAGCACCTCAACACTGTTTTTCTTGTTTCAATTGACATCTTTTTATTGGTCAGTATGTTTTTCATCTTGCGCGTGTCTCCTTGTGTCTAACATGTAATCTATTTAGCTTGCGTGCTTGACTTTTAATACTTGTGGCTGAAAAACCTATAATGTGTACAACTTGTCGCTGAAAAACCTATAACGTGTATAACCCTTTCGCTTGTTTTTTGAATCATGGCATTGTTACTAAGAAAGAGGGAGCTGAAATGTTATAAATATCCTGTTTTTCTGTATGACAGCGAATCATGAAATTTTATTAACAAGCTAGGATATGCTTTGAAGCGACGAAGGTGTTTTTTATGAGACGAATGTTGCGAATACTCTCGACTCTCAGAGAAATTAAAACATGTTACTATAAGAACAAGATAAACACCTTTCTTTGATCATATGATGAGAAGAGAGGCATTTAAGATTATCGCGATAACTTTAGAGATCAGTGGGAAATCAGACCGAGACAGTCCAAGTAAAATGATATTCAACGGACACTGGCGGTGGCTTCTAGGAATATCATCAGGAAGAGTTGATCCACGTAATCAAGGACCAAGCTATGTGGAAAGCTGGCAAGGTACATGGTGATTGTGGTTGTGATTATATCAGGCATTTGTGTGTAGCTGAGTTTCATTGTTCATGATTAAAACCAGGATTATCATCTGTGGCTCAAACACTTCAACCAATAATCAAGGGGGAAAAGCAAACAGAACGAAGCTTAGTTTTTGGATTCTTTCTTTTAATATGCACAGAAAAAATGCTCGTTACGACAAACGTTTATTACAGACACACTGTAACTGATACACATCAACATAGCGGCATGCCGTGTCAGGGCGGCGGAGTTGTCTGTGCACGTTAAATGTTCAGTAGACTACTTCATAGATAACTGAAATTGAAACAGCATTGCAAAGAATTACAGCAAATCGACGAAGTGGTACATGCAATTATCAATGTATAATGAATCATTTGATATTGCAATATAATTAATATATGTTTATGTCAAAACAGCACACTATTATTCTTCACACACACACACACGCATGCACACACACACACACACACACACACACCCTTGCACACACACACACACCCAAAATTATCAAACTGCTACAATTTCGTAAATAAGAACATTGGGTCGAAACAGTTGATGACAGACAGACAGACAGACAGACAGACAGACAGACAGACAGACAGACAGACAGACAGACAGACAGACAGACAGACAGACAGACAGACAGACAGACAGACAGACAGACAGACAGACAGACAGACAGACAGACAGACAGACAGACAGACAGACAGACAGACAGACAGACAGACAGACAGACAGACAGACAGACAGACAGACAGACAGACAGACAGACAGACAGACAGACAGACAGACAGACAGACAGACAGACAGACAGACAGACAGACAGACAGACAGACAGACAGACAGACAGACAGACAGACAGACAGACAGACAGACAGACAGACAGACAGACAGACAGACAGACAGACAGACAGACAGACAGACAGACAGACAGACAGACAGACAGACAGACAGACAGACAGACAGACAGACAGACAGACAGACAGACAGACAGACAGACAGACAGACAGACAGACAGACAGACAGACAGACAGACAGACAGACAGACAGACAGACAGACAGACAGACAGACAGACAGACAGACAGACAGACAGACAGACAGACAGACAGACAGACAGACAGACAGACAGACAGACAGACAGACAGACAGACAGACAGACAGACAGACAGACAGACAGACAGACAGACAGACAGACAGACAGACAGACAGACAGACAGACAGACAGACAGACAGACAGACAGACAGACAGACAGACAGACAGACAGACAGACAGACAGACAGACAGACAGACAGACAGACAGACAGACAGACAGACAGACAGACAGACAGACAGACAGACAGACAGACAGACAGACAGACAGACAGACAGACAGACAGACAGACAGACAGACAGACAGACAGACAGACAGACAGATTACAGCTTACCATCAGGATATTCAGCTAGAAAGAGAACACGATGGCGTACACTTCAACAGCGTATCATGCAAAAATAATATTTTTGTTTATTTTTTCTATTATATTTGTGTTTAGCATTCCTATATTGATGTCCCGGTTTTTAATAGCTGGTTTGTTGGTTCGTTCTTTCCCATGGCCGGTGTCCCCTGCCCCAGGTGTTCGCCTCTTTCTCCGTAATCCTGTATACTCTCCTGACAGACGTGGTGTGCGCGAGAAACGGTAGCGCTTCTCGCCCCGTCATTTACTTACGCGGTATGTGAGCCCTGTCTCTCAGAAAGTAATGGCAATCTAGTGAGCGTAATCTAGCCTAACATGTCACAAGCAGCTGAAAAATGCAGCGTCCTGTAAGGGATATGCAAACAAAAATAATATGTCCCATGCAACACACTACTAGCCAAGATATATATAGTGGAAAAGACTGAAAACAGAAATCCACCCGGGGAATTGCAGTTGTAACAGTAATAAATCATACAATGAGAAACAGTGGCTTAACTATGTCAACCCATTGCCTAGCGACCAGACATCGCAGTACACGTGTCACGAACAAACCGGACGATACGCATACAATGTCGCCTCTGAACGCGCCCATTTGATCATAAATCCACTTATTATCGGATGCAACCCACACTCTGGGACACATCATACAGAGGCGTCACTTCCGTCGAATAACTCGACAGGTGTGGGAGTCAGGAATCACTAGCTCTTAAGAATAAAATAAGATCTCGAAGGGGAAGACAAGAAGGAGAATAAGAGGGACTTTCTTCCTCTTCTTCCACCTCTTCTTTCCCTTCTTCTTATTCTTCGTCTTCGAGGCACATGATGATGATTATTACTGAGAATCAGTTTGTACAAGAAAATAAACAAGATTAACCAGCACATACACGAGTAACAACAGTTTTATTATATGCAATACTAGATTTTTACGTTAATGAGTGTTTTGCAAATGAACAAAAACGGGTAAATTTTTTGCAAGAAAACAATTAGCGAGAGATACAATTTAATCTGATTAGTATAGCCGATGTGAAAAAAAAGTATAACCATATTCTTTATTGTATTAACATATTCTGACTAAAAGGGATACATTATTGCCCCCCCCCCCCACCCCCCAACTATTTTACCGTAGGTAGTGTAAACAATAATGATATTGATTTGCCAAACTAAGTGAAAGTTAGTTAGTGGACAGATCATCCTCATTGCACATCGAACCATTCACTCCATAAGTGCTCGGATCCCCTCCTCAGCAAATCCCGCAGTGTCTAGCGGCTCTCGACACCAGTTCTGTGTTGGTTTATGAATCTTCTTTGGCTTCCTGCGTAGTGTTCTTCTTTGGCCACACCTCTTTTAACTTGCTGTTCTCGCAGTCTGACCATGGTTGTAGATTCACAGTCAGCACTTTGTTCTCGCAAAAGTCTTACTTCTCGTAAAGCATCCAGAATGTCAGCCTGGTCCATGGCGCGTCCGCCCTCCACAGTAGCCTTACTGCTAGCTTGTCAGCCCACTCATTTCCTTGTATTCCCGCATGCCCTGGCACGAAGATGAAACTAATCTTTACCAGTCGAGACCACTCCAGAAACAGCAACCCCTACTCTTTGGATCCACCCCATCTCTACCCTCTTAAGGAAACATGCCCTAGTGAATGAATGTGTCTCGAGCCATGTTATTGCTTTACTTACTGCCATGACTTCCATAGTCAGTCAGGCTACTTGTGGTCTCACCAAAAGCACCAGAGTCCTCCTTCACAATTCTCGCTCCTGCCTGAGCCGTAAAGGCCCATGAGCTTCTAACTTGTCGGACGACCAACCCATCTGTGTAAACGACAGCATCACCGTCTAACGAATTCTCGAAAATCAATGCTTGTTCTTCCGCCTCCACAGCAGCCGGATTTTCTTGTCTGCATTTTCAGTCTAGTTGAATGCAAACAGAAAATGACGTACAGAAATCTGTTGGCACTTGTACCCACTCCTCGCCAGGTTGTAAGTCCTAAATTGAACACATCTGTTGAAGAATGTCTTCAGCTTGACCCATCCACGACCGTCCTCTTTTTAATCTGCCGCCCTTCACCTTCCTAATTTCACTATGCAGTGGATGTTGTGTGTTTGCGTTAACTCTGAGGTAGGCACGTGCTCTTCAAATTTGTATTCGCTCGGCAATGGTTGGAAAATCAAGAAGGTAGCGCATCGCCCTGCATGCTGTATCTCTTTTACATCCAAGAATAATGCGCATATCTTCGTTCTGTATCCTTTCCATCATAATTATCTGCTTACGGCTGAGAGTAAGGATCGCCATCGCATACTCAAAAATAGATGACCAGTCCCACGTATAGAAGAGATTGATGGCAGTTTGCTGCCGCCATCATCCGCATAGCAGCCAAACCTCGCTTGGCTTTTGTTATCACCTGGTCTATGTGCTCATTGTAAGCAAGGCTTAGATCATAACGTATCCCCAGGTAATTCATTGCTTGCGTTCATTCCACAATCTCTTTTCACAGATTTATAGTTGGTATTGGAGTGTTGAAAATATGGTTATTCAAAGAGTACCATGTCGCTGTTGCCTTGGGTTGACAATTGCCCCAGTTTCAACACTTCAAGTACTTATGCAATTGAGTTCGGTTTGTAGTTCCACAGCAACCTTATCTCTATCCTTACCCTGACGATACACTAAAACATCGTCGGCATAACAGTGTCCTCCCTGGTCCATTGATCTGCTCGCTGGTGATTCTCACAGTGTAGGCGTTGAACAGCACCGGTGATAATGGTGATCCCTGTGGTAGGCCAGGATATATTGTTGTTGGTTCCGAAGTCACATCTGAAAACCACTTTGCGTTGAAAGAGGGCTGCAGCGATCCAACTAACGAGGAAAGGACTTATCTTGAGTTCAAGAAGTTGAATTAAATATTAAGAAATCCAATAGTACTCTGTTGTAAACATCCTTAAGATCAATCGCTGCAGCAACGGTTTCAGTGCCTGAGTGGAAACCTTCAAAGACGTGATGGGCAAGAACTGCTGCATTGGTCCAGGTTTCTCTTTTTGAACGGTACCCTCCAATTGTTGGTGGGAAAACACCTTGCCTTTCTAGCTGGCTTGATATTTTCCAGGCAATTAACGTCTCCAGCAGCTTGCCTATTGTATTCTGCATGGTTATTAC
Organism: Cepaea hortensis; assembly: GCA_963921405.1. Lineage (NCBI taxonomy): Eukaryota > Metazoa > Mollusca > Gastropoda > Stylommatophora > Helicidae > Cepaea > Cepaea hortensis. The sequence goes on from OY992881.1 coordinate 111,040,285, forward strand.
TCAATATCCCTGAATTTTTGTGTGGTCTTTGCCACGCTTCGACAAGGGAATCAGATAACTGTGTAATCTTCATTTTTTATGCTAGAGCTCCCTATACTGTTGATGTAAATGTCTGCTAGTTTCTCTAGCTCGTTGTCGGCACACCTATTGATGTCGTCGTATCTTATTCCATGTGGCCCTGGAGCGCTGTTTTTTGATCGTCGAAGCACAGCCTTGATTTCTTTCACTGTCACTGTGTCTTCATCCGAAGTGTTCTGGGCCTTGCACCTGTCTGAGGTGACCTCCTTGGCAAGATTTCGGCCTCTCATGTATGTCTGGTTGCTCTGCTCTAGATAGCGTTCAAAGAGGGCTTTGCCCTTGTCCTCGTTAGTCCTCTGCCAGATGAGGTCAGCACCTTGGAAGTCAGAAATGCTCTTATTCTTGACTACACCACTCATGCTTTTATGTAGTCGCCAGACCAATTTCAGTGACTTGTCTGTGCTTACTCTTTGACATACCTCTGCCCATTTTTCACTTTTAACCTCCTTAACGAGTTTTTTTTTAATAGAAAACTTTTGTGTGCATCTCTCTTTCTAAGTGCATGCAGCAATTAAGATTGGCAACTCGCAATTAAGATTGGCAACTCTGTTCTTCTTAGCATTTTGCCATTTCCTTACAACATAGCGCATATCCACCCAGGCCTTCTCCACCTCAAAATTCCACCAAGGTGACTGCTCACAGCTTTATGTTCCTGCCCTGAACCTTTCTGCGCGTATTGCGCCTTGTTTTACTCACCGCATCTTGCCCTGCACTGTTATACTGGAAAGTTTTGACCGTTGACTTGTGCTGCCTGGTTCTGCCTTTCTCCACCAATATGCTGCAAGTGTGGTGGTCGCTGCTGTGGTACCCTAGGACACCCCATCTACACACTGTTGTGAGTGAAGGAGAAATTAGCTCCAGATTAATAGCACTATCCTCATCACCTTGAGGGCTTACTGTCCTGGTGGCACAGACTATTGATACAAGCCAGGTCAATGGTTTCAAGTGCAGTCTCGAGCTCTTCACCCTGTGTGTTGGAGGAAATGTTACCCCAAGATCTGCCTTTAGCGTTGAAATCGTCACAGAAAATAACATTTCTCTCATGACCTATATAGTCTGTTTACTTTGGTCTGACCCAATATAAAATTCCATATCTCAGTAACCAACTGAGGGCAAATGATGAGATTTAACATGTAACCTTATCATTACTTCCACCCAACAAAAAAAAAAATGTTCTGGGGATTGTACAGCAGATTTAAAAGTTCGTGTATATGCTGTATATAATTTACGGGTCAGAGCTTCAGTGCACATTATTAAATGTATTACGTCTTCACACGGAAACATTAGCGTTGAATAGTTAATTTTCACATGGATTGACTTTATGACAAGAGCCTCGCGTAGTTGAACGGGGCATTACTGTAAAACAAGTTTGTTAGCGAGAAATCACTAGTTTTTCACCAAAACATCAAAGAAATGTCGCCGCTTTCCATGATGTAAGTTGCTTTTGGACCTATCAAAGACATATTTCTTGGATGGGGGTAAATATAAGACGGCAGGAAAGATTTCATAACGATGCAACAGACAGCTTCATACTTCATACTGCTCGTAGAAAAACTAAGAAGTATAAACGGACTAGCAGCCAACACGATCTCTATATAACAAACACATTCTATAAACATAAAGATTCGCAAGTATACACCTGGTATAAATGGAACAATCTAGATACTAAAAGCCAAATTGATTTTATATTAACAAGAAATAACAGAAAGAGAAATATATTAGATGCAAGAGCAGTGCCCAATTTCAGTATAAACACAGATCATAAAGCAGTCGTTGCCACAATAAGAACCATTAGAAGAAGAAAACAAAAAGCAGGAAAATACATGCCATGCGAATCAGTAAACTTAAAAAACCTTAAAGACGAGGCAGTAAGGGAAAATTATGAGAAAGAACTAACTGAACTCTTTGTAAAATTACCTACGGAAAGAAAAACAGTGGAAGAAGAATGGGAGACGTTCAAATCAAGCGTTTTAAATACTGCAAAAATAACATGCGGAACCACGAAAAAATGCAAAACACGGATAAAGAAAATAACAAGTTGGTGGAACGCAGAAGTAAAGAAAGCGGTAAAAGAAAAAAAGGAAAAATATAAAAAGTGGTTGAAGAGCAAACAGGAATGTGATCTTATAGAATACAAAATATCGAGAAGACATGTGAGTAGAATAGTAAAGAGGGAAAAACAGAAAGACTGGGAAGAGTATGGAGAAACCCTAAATAAAAACTACAAGGAGGCAACCAGAAACTTCTACAAAAAGATAAGTGCAATGCGAACCAGAGGAGTACCCTTTGACCCAACTGAAATAATTAACAGCGAAAATGGAGAACCAATAAGTGAACAAAAACACATCCTAATAAGATGGAAGCAGTATTTCGAACAACTTCTCAACATCCCATCAGATGTCACAGGAATTCAAGAGACCTACACAGATGTCACCGAGGAACTAGAACCAGACATACTAAAAGAAGAAATTATAGAAGCCATCAGATTAGCCCCATTGAACAAATCACCAGGACAGGATGAAATACCAAATGAACTAATTAAAGCAGCAAGGGAAGTAGGAACAGCTTGGCTACATAGACTATTCAACCATGTTTGGGTAGAACAACAGACACCACGAGACTGGGGAAACGCCATAATTATCCCAATTTGGAAAAACAAAGGCAGCAAAAGAGATTGCACACAATACAGAGGCATTTCACTGTTGAGTCATACTGGGAAAATATTTTGCAAAATTCTTGAAAAAAGATTACGAACTACTTTAGAACCCCAGCTAAGCGAAACGCAGCTTGGATTTAGGAAAAACAAAGGATGCACAGACGCCATTTTTGCTCTTAGACAACTTATAGAAAAATCAATTGAATTCAATGAAACACTCTACTTAGCCTTTGTTGACCAAGAAAAGGCATTTGATAGGGTAGATAGAAACAAGCTGTGGGAAATCCTTAAACAATATGGAGTGAGCACACATCTAACAAACCTATGTAGAAGTTTATACGACAACAGTGAATGCATAGTGAGAGCAACTGGAGGACACTCAGAACCCTTCACCATAAGATCTGGAGTACGACAAGGTTGTGTCCTGTCCCCTCTCTTGTTCATAACATATATAGACAACATATGTAAAGAAACCAGCCAAGCAGAGACAGCAAGAATACCGCATGACGAGAACACAGAAGAAGAACCATCTGCAAATCTAACCATTTGAGAACTCCTGTTTGCGGACGACCAAGCACTAATAGCAAAATCAGAAGCTGAATTACAAGACCACATGAATAGTCTAAACGAAATGTGTAGGGAACATAACATGAAAATTAGCACAAGCAAAACAGAGGTAATGACTATAACTAAAGAAGAACAAACAGCAACAATTCACCTAAACAAACATCCCTTGAAACAAGTAAAGAGCTTCAAGTACCTAGGAAGTATAATATCATCAAATGGCAGATCAGAAGACGAGATCGAAAATAGGTGCAATAAGGCAAATCAACTCATTGGACAAATGGCACCAATACTAAAGAACAAACATGTATCAATAACTACTAAGAAAGCACTTTACAACACAATCTTCCTACCAACTCTGTGCTACCAATGCCAAACCTGGACAATGACAGAAAAAGAGAAAAGAAAAATCACAACAACAGAAATGAGGTTCCTGAGAAGAATACTCAACGTATCAAGAAGAGATAAGATCAGAAATGAAGAAATCAGGACTAAAGTGGGGGTTAAAGCTGCTCTAGATTTTATTAGAAAGCAGCAAGTCAAATGGTTTGGCCATGCAAGTAGGCTACCAGTCAACAGCATGCCACAACAGGCAATGACGTACAGACCAGATGGAAACAGAGGAAGAGGCCGACCACGTAAACGCTGGACGGAGGGAATAACAGAATCCATGGGAATGTCGATATACGAAGCCCATAACCGGGCACTCTCACGAAGTTTATACTTCACCTCGACACCGCAAGGTACAAGAGGAACATGATGAGATGAGAGCAACAGACAGCTTTCAAAATAATTGATAGTGAATCAAGACATTAATTTCTGGACAGACTATAATGTCACTTTATATATATATATATATATATATATATATATATATATATATATATATATATATATATATATATATATATATATATATATATATATATATATATATATAAGTGATATAATATACCATGTGTGAATTGCCAATGACATATATCAAGCTGTGTTTACTTACCGGTTGCATTCGGGTATTGACCTAGAATGAAGAACAACGACACAAGTAGAGTTATTGTTATGAACATGCGCACTAACTATTCTCGCAAATTAAACTTATTAAGATATATTTGATAGTAAATGAAGCATGGTTACCTATATACAAGTTAGTTAGTTGCTTAACCTTTACAGGACGTCGTAGTCAATCACACCTTGTTTTGGTTGTCTGTGATTTCTTGGCAAGTCTTCTGTTCGGTAGATTGTCATTGCTATTTGAACGACCGGCACGCATGCCATTGCGTGAATAGCAAAGCAAGGCGACCTGTTGCTAAATCGCTCACATTCGTGTTTCACAATGCGGTATGCGGGTTTAGGAGTTGCGTCCGCAACCCCTTCCCCACAGAGCGAGCATTATATATATATATATATATATATATATATATATATATATATATATATATATATATATATATATATATATATATACTGTGTTCAAAAAAGAAACACATACCTATCCGAGGGTGCGTTTTTATGAGTTTTTAAGTAAAACTTGGTGCTAGGGTATATATAAACCAGCCTCGTGATGGCCTGAATTGCGTAGGTTTTTGTAATTGTTACAATGCAGTGGTATGTAGTGTGAGCAAATTTTTACCACAGCTCATGATGCGCGCACGGCAACTTCATTTGGGGTGAACACTAATCACTAACTACGCAACTGAAACCCTTTAAAAGGACAACGGTACCTAAAAGAATTCAGTTCATGTTCAAGCAAACATCTGTGGCGTCTCTAACGATACATTTAAGGAACATTGCTATTGACCGACTAAATGCAGCCAAAAGTCAAAGTCAGGTTGCAATGCAATCGTGCATCACAGTACCATCAGTCGACTTTGGCACCGGTTCCAAGCTTCTGGCTCAGCTGAAGATCAGCATTGCAGTGGACTGACGACCCAGAGTGACAACAACAGCGGAGGATTGCTTTATTCGGCTTCATCACCTCAGAGACAGGTTTACAACATCTTCCTCAATTGCCCGCCCATTGTCTGTAGGACTTCATGTGTCAGATCAAACTGTCAGGAATAGACTGCACAACGCTGGAGCAACCTCATCCTTACACGACACCATTGCCAAAATCGACTTCTTTGGGCTACCAGCATCGTCCCTGGGCGACAGACAGCCAATGGAAATGTGTCTGGTTTAGTGACGAATCTGTCATGATAGTTAGATAAGGGTCTACAGTGGATGAAATAACAGTTTTGCCCACAATTGCGGTAATGAAGCTCCGCCGCACGGTGCTGGAGGTGCAAAGGTGTGGGGAATGATTAGTTACAGCGAAAGGAGTCAGTTGGTTCACATTGAAGGAGGCTTTCATCCGCCAAGATACGTCAATGCAAGATGACAAAGATACTGACCAATAAAATGGTATCAACTAAAACGAGAAAAAGAGTGTTGAAGTGTGTAGTATATTAAAACGTCTCAACAAATCACCTATTATTGATGCTTTTAAAATACAAATCCCCCATGTACTTCCACTTTTGTCCACCCAAAGGTCTGTGTTTCAACAGGACAATGCCAGACCCCATTGTGTACTGCTGAGCACGCAGTTCCTAACTGCCAACAACATTCGCAGCCCTTCCCTAGTTATCCCTTCTCCAGACATGATTCCGAATGAACACCTGTGGGATGAGCTGCATAGACGTGCTTGCCGCCTAGACGTTGCTCCAGCCAATCATCGTGATGTGTTCCAGGCACTCCAGGAAGTGTCGACAGCCATGCCACAGGCCCACATCAGACGTCTGATCTCATCCATTCCCAGGTGATGACAGTAGCTATTCGATGCAAGAAGGGGCCGCACACCATACTAATAGGACAACCCGTACGAATACAAAACTCTCGTGAACCAGATGCAAAACAACTGTCAAATTGATTGTCTGAACCCTAAGGTATGTTTGTGCAATTTGAACAATTAACTCATTACATTAAAAAAGGTATTGAATATCAAAACTATGGCATTGTGTAAGCTTTTGATGCCTGTGCGTAACTTTTTTGTTGTTGACACATACACACACACACACGCGCACGCACGCACACACACACACACACACACACACACACACACACACACACGAAGACACATACATGTATATACAAAGAAACATAGACATGGGTATATAACGAAACTGAGACCAAGGTAGAGATGTATGTATATAATGCAACGTGTCAATAAGTAATAATGAAATCGAGATAGGCGTATTCTCAAAGAAACATAAATATATTCAAATAATGTAACAAAGACATAATCGAATAATAACAATATTGTATATAGACGAATTAAAATATAAACAACTATGCATAATGACATATAAATATGCACATAGTGAAATTTAAGAATGCATATATTATGATATTAAGTCTAGACACATAAGCAGGGATATGGTTATAATAACATTGGTTATATTATAAGGCTATAATTAATCACAGATACATGTATATAATGAAACAGAAATGTGTACATATACTGACAACATATCTTCGTATGCAATGAAGCAATCATCTGTGCACTTAACGCGTAATGTTTTTGTGTTTTGGTGCACCAGCAAGTCTCTTTCTTCTCCTTCTACTAATCCACCCCCTCCCCATTGCACTACATACTGATGATGCTGTACTGTATCTCAGCACGGACGCATGAACTGCGTGAATCTGGAGAGGATTGAGCTTGTATTATGGTTCAACCATGATTACAGTGTATGCAATAGTGAGGGTGAATTTACGGTCGCCCTAGCCTTGTCCTCATGCTGGGATAGGGACCAGGGACCCAGCGTCCATCAGACAAGTGCCGGCCCTACAGAAACTTGTATGTGGCAACCGTGTGGCACAGTGGCTAGCACTCTTGCTAGCTGGACCGGTGGTCTTTTGATCAAAATCACATCGCTAAGGATGTGTAAAAGCTTGACCTTGGCTCTCAAACGTATATTTTATATATACATACTATATATATATATATATATATATATATATATATATATATATATATATATATAGAGAGAGAGAGAGAGAGAGAGAGAGAGAGAGAGAGAGAGAGAGAGAGAGAGAGAGAGAGAGAGAGAGAGAGCTTCACTCTAGTCCGACTTTGTGAAGACACATGAAAAGTGTAGCATAGGTGTGAGCGTAAGCGAACTTGAAATGCCGCTACTTTTATCATTTCTTTACTTATTCAGTAAAGCGGACTTAATTCAGTCTTCAGTGGAGATTTGTCCACAACATAGATGAGCAATATCTCCTGCGGCACTGGAGACAGTGTCAGGCGGGGAGTAGTACACGCTTACATAGTTCCAGACACTTAGGATTTACAGATTTACACTCTCATATATGTCCAGACAATTGATGAGGCACTCATCTGAGGGATACGGCTGAACGCTTCTAAGTCAAATCTACCAGATGCGAGGGCCTGGCCGCTACTCACCTCCTGCTCTTGGGGGTTTGATGCTGGGGCGGCAGCATCTGCAGCCTACCTTGTTCCGGACGTACTGATTATCCTTTCCTTTGAAGAAAACAAGGCAAGGCAGAGAGAGGGATCATGCTGAGTGGGCAATACATGTTTTCTGAATCCATGCCAAGGCTTTGTGCGATGGAATTCTAGCACTAGTTCCAATCCACATACGTTCGATTGTAAAGACGGCAAAGTACCACTTACTATATACATGCATGTGTTATGCCACTTACTATATATATATATATGCATGTATATATATATATATATATATATATATATATATATATATATATATATATATATATATATATATATATATATATATATATATATATATATCGAACACAGATACATGCAAACAAGAAATACAAATAGAAATATAAAGAAACAGCTATATCTACTTTACAGTGAATTTACTTACTGATGCGGTCGCACTTGTCTAATGGAGAAACATTTTCAAAATACATCATAAAAATAATACGGTATCATTGTTTACTGTGATTGTGTATTGTGCTGTTATGGGATCCTTTGAGATTTGCATTAACGTTCATTTTAAAAAAAAAATTAAAACTGTGTAATTTTGTTTTTCAAGAAAATTTTACTTTTGTATCGCAGACTAAAGATTTGAATTACATATATTACATACAAATCATGATTGTTAACAAGAGCAACATTATGTGTAATACTAATTCTTCAATGATTCACATTAAAATACATACTGCCCATGTAGACTTCAAATGTCGGCATCAATAAATGAGAAATAATTATGTGAAACATCCAGTCAGTGAACACAGACCTGTAATTAATGACAATTGAATAGGATGTATTCTAAGCAAACGGATTGCCTAACTTAGACTTCAACGCCTTGATACAAATTCTAATTGCATGGTAGGAGTTATGGTGTTCAGTACAAAAGAAATGACATATATATTTTCTCTTTATCTGTGTTGTATTCGATCTAACGTAAACCTTGCATGGATAAGAATGAAAGGGTATGTTAAAATCTGTACACTTGTAGAATCTCATGGGAACTGACAATCGTCTATGAGCAGATTGAACAAGCCGCTTCTTGGTGCTGTTTTCTACAGGTGATTTAATGAAGAAGTTCCGTTTCAACAAATGGGACTAGAGGCGAATACAAGCTTATTTAATAGGGTATATAGAAGATTGTAATTTTTATATATAAATATATACATTGAGTTCTTTAATGTTATAATACGCTGTTTTTCTTCTTCTGTGTTGTGTTCGTCACGATGTGGTGTTATTGGCTGGTTTCTTTACAAATGTCTATATATGTTATGAACAAGAGGGGGGAAAGGACATATCCTTGTTGTTCTACGGATCTTATAGTGGAAGGTTCTGAATGTACTCCGTTTATTCTTATCCTGCATTCACTGTTGGTGTAGAAATTTCTACATAAGTTTGTTAGATGTGCGCTTACTCCATATCGTTTAAGGATGTCCCACAGCTTATTTCCATCTACTCTAATGGTTAGATTTGCAAATGGTTCTTCTTCTTGGTTCTCGTCATGCGGTGTTCTTGCGGTCTCTGTTTGTATGGTTTCTTTACATATATTGTCTATATATGTTGTAAACAAGGGAAGGGACAGGACACAATCTTGTCCAGATCTTACGGTGAAGGGTTCTGAGTGTCCTCCGGTTGCTCTCACTATGCACTCACTGTTGTTGTTTAAGCTTCTACATATGTCTGTTAGATGTGTACACTCTCCATATTGTTTAAGGATTTCCCACAGCTTGTTTCCATCTACTCTATCATATGCCTTTACTTGGTCAACAAAGGCAAAGTAGAGCGTTTCATTGAATTCGATTGATTTTTCTATAAGTTGTCTACGAGCAAAAATGGCATCTGTGCATCCTTTGTTTTGTTTTATTTCCTAAATGCAGGTTGTGTTTCGCTTAGCTGAGGTTCTATAATAGTTCGTAATCTTTTCTCAAGAATTTTGCAACATATTTTCCCAGTATGATCCAACAGTGAAATGCCTCTGAATTGTGTGCAGTTTCTTTTGCTGACTTTGTTTTTTCTAAACTGGGATAATTATGGCGTTGCCCCAGTCTCGTGGTGTCTGTTGTTCTACCCAAACATGGTTGACTAGTCTATGTAGCCATGCTGTTCCTACTTCTCTTGCTGCTTTAATTAGTTCATTTGGTATTTCGTCTTGCCTGGTTATTTGTTCAATGGGGCTAATCTGGTGGCTTCTATAGTGTCTTCTTTCATTATGTCTGGTTCTCGTTCTACGGTGGCATCTATGTAGGTCTCTTTAATTCCTGTGACATCTGATGGGATGTTGAGAAGTTGTTCGAAGTACTGTTTCCATCTTATGAGGATTCGTTTTTGTTCACTTATTGGTTCTCCATATTCGTTGTTAATTATTTCAGTTGGGCCAAACGGTTCTCCTCTGGTTCTCAGGAGCCTTGCAATGTGATCAACTTCGAACAAATAATATAATGAGCCACATCACGACGATTTTTCTGAGAATTATCATGTAAAGAGTTAGGAGGAAAATACAACCTGAAATAGGAGAAGAACAATATGGGTTTGTAGAAGGCAAGGGTGCAGTATATGCTGTGCATATACTGAGAACAGTAATTGAACGTCACATAGAAGTAAACAAATATCTATATCTTTGCTTTATTGACTACACAAAGGCTTTCGATAAAGTGAGACATGTCGAAATGATAAGGATGCTTGGAGATCTACAAAAATGATGGAAAAGACCTTAGACTTGTAAAAAACATATATTGGAAACAATAAGCTGCCATAAGCATTAATAATGAAGTAGGTCAATATCAGCCAATAATGGAGGTGTGAGACAGG